>OY856415.1:633358740-633838740 GCA_963693085.1 Alisma plantago-aquatica
TAGTCTACTAGACCATCAGATGATGACCTTTCAGATCCACTACCGGCTGTTGAGTGGTGGTGACCATAGTATGTTCATGTCTAGGTCAATAGGTGGTTGAACCATCGATTGATCATCCTTTTAAGTGAACCACCAATTCAAGAAAACCAAACCAACAAAACTATCAACCTAGGACCCTTCTAGGATGTCCACATATTGTCCCACCAGTTGGTTACCACCTTTTATTGACCAAACTAGTAGAACTATTGACTGTTGTCCTTGAAGGTGGCTCATCCATGGGGTGGGGGGGTTAACCCTAGATCAACCCTAGAGGGTAATTCCACCAAACCAAGGTACAATTGAGTGCCCCATGGCTAAACAAGATCAGGAATGGTAAGAAAACATCTAAGGAACATAATTCATGTAACAAATTGAAAAGAAAACCTCCCATGTGGGTAAATTATAGAAAGTCCAAAATGTACACAAAATTGCATAACTTACACAAACAATGTCCAAATTGGACCAAACTTGATACTTAAGCTTTCATAAGATATAAAAACACCTCAAAAGGTTTAATAAAAGTTAAGTGCACTCAATTATGATAATTAGGCATGTCCAATCATTTAAGCAAGGTTAGGGGTCTCACATTCAATTTCACTAAGGAATTGGGTCAAACTCTATAGTATATAGAGGTGGAAAAAAGTTAAATTATGTGGGCCTTCTATGAGTGTCATAAGCCTCTTCCAAGTAGCCAGTTAAAACAAGATGTTTTTCATTGACAATCACCCATTTTGCCTCCTATGTTTCCTGGCCTCTAGCAAGAGCATGAGTGTGATCTGGTCATGAGATAGCTCTCCTAGAAATGGAAGTGCAATCCCAAAGTTTGATCAGACTTTAAATTTATAACCTGAAACCTTCAAGCCCCCCCCCCCCCCACATCTCAATATTGGGTCAAAGTAGATATATGGGGTAGAATACAAGGATTCAAGGATATTTAGAGGTTGAAGATTCTATTCTTAGTCAGGTAAGCAAAACTAGGAGTTGATATATGCAAGGAGCTAGAACGAGTCTAGCAAAACAAAACAAAACAAAGTCAAATAAAGAAAACCAATTTTTTTGAATCTTACTAATCAAGAGGAGTTCATGTTATGTAACCAAAAGTTGGAAAGAATATGCATCCGTTCTTGGGCATAGACAACCCTAGAACGCCCTAGAAAGTAACTAACATCCAACATAGTATGCATCGTAATAACTGCTCCTATGGGGGTCATCATGCTCACTCTCGTGCAGTGTGACTAAAACCTCATTGTATAATCTGAAACCTCACTCAAGGGTAACAAACCAACACTCCTATATATTCCATATACCCTCTCGGGTCCAGAAGATCCCAAGGCATTAGAAGCAATAGAGGATCTGCACCAAACACATGATGTGGATGTGATCACATTCAGATGAATTCAGTCACATTGGATTTATGTAGTTGAATTCACCTGAATGTGGTCGAATTCATCGTACATGGTCATATGCCCCCGACTATTTTCCAGAATTATCCTCCCTTGGCCCCCTCTTCTCGAATTTCAATCCAAACTACCTCCTCTACCCATGTTTATAGAAAATCTCTTGATCTTGGTAAAAATGGAGGTTCAAGTGAGAAAGATATCAAAAAAATCAACAATAACAACCAAATATAGAAGATCAAATAGAAAACATTCTAGATCTAGAAGAAAACTATTTGATTAAGAGTAAATGTGGAAACCTGCCAAATAAACAAGATTACTCAAAATGAAAACATCGATAAAAACTAATCAAACATATTACCATAAAGGTATATAATGAAAACCAAAATAAAGTTTGTAATGTCAGAGAACATTTACATAAACGTCCAAGATCTTGCATATAAATACAACCATTATAGGTCATCTTTACATCTATTTTGTGGTCGCATCTACACCATGTTATACAAAATATATTGTCCACATATTTATAACATGTGGAAACACAAGCACACTACCAAAATCTTGAGTCGATGTACTTCATCTACAAAACTACCCCTCCCAGACCTAAGAGTACATGGATGACTCTAGGACTCACTAAACAACACAACAACCTTCTTCCTCTATGGATCTCCAAACTACTTCTCCTTGCTACCATGAGTCTGACGAATCTGTTGACCATCACATAAAAATATGTGGTGACCCACTAGCTGAGACCCACATCCCAGTGAGAGATATAACTTCTAACAACTTTTGTTTATTGTAGAAGGATTATGTACTTTAAACAATTGAAGTAGATAATATTATAGAGTTGAAACATTATACAACTTACACACACGAACATGTATACATAGAGTCATAAGCACAGTTAATTTCTATTACCACATCATAAATTCATCTAAAAATTATATGAAAACAAAAACAAGGATAATCATCCCACACCAAACTTTGTGAAACCACTACCAACAATATCCTCTTCTCAGAGCAAAGCATTGTCGCCCGAATCTAGTGAAGTTCCTGGGGGGCAACAAAGGCATAATATGTGTTTCATCCTCCTGGAGACATTGGCTCCAAGAAATATCAAAGGGAAGCTCCTCACAATCTAAATGATCCCATCTTAGTAGCTAAAGAGGCAAGAGGCTGGGCTGATCTCTTCAAATACAAGGTTGGAAATAGCCTTGTTCTATTGCAGAGGGCGAGTGTTGCCCTGGTGGAAGGGAAACTGCTCTATCCGAAAGCCATTGTTGATTGGAACCTGACGAGATGGAGCTGGGCGACTGCAACTTACGTAGTAGGATTGAAATCTCATTTTTCATCACTTGTTAAGCATCTTGCTCAGATCTAGCATATTAAGGGCTCAATTGAGATCAAATCTAGAGACTGAGGTTTCTTCATTATTATATTCTCATATGATGATGATCTGACCAAGGTGACTAAGGGAGGCTTGTGGTTTGTTGCGGGTAAGCCTATGATTATTAAGACGTGGGGGAGAGGCAAGCCTATGGAGAAGTTTAAACTCATTGAGATACTGATTTGGCTCAAAATCCACAACCTACCATTGGAGCTCTGGGATGTGGAGATGTTCAATAGGATTGGCTCATTTCTTGGAAAATCTATGAAGCCAGATTCACATACTTCTATGTTTTGATTCCTGTTGATTTCTCATTTCCAAAATATCTTTAGAATAAAAGTCATAATGGTCAGATTGACACGATCACCTTTGAGTATTAATTGGATCCATCTCGTTGTATGATGTGTAGAAACTTTGTTCATGAACCTACGTTGTGTGGATTTCAAAAGCAAGGCCATAATCTTCTTGTTCAACCAAAAAAAGTTTGGGTTCCAAAGCAAAGAGAAGTTGTTATCCCACCAATTATTGTTGCGGATCATTCAAATGAAGGGGAAGTGTTCATTAGTACAGTTGATGTGATTCCTCTGGACTCTATTGTACATCTAGTGTGCCTTCAAGCTCCATATAGTCGAAACAATACTTATGTTGGTTCTAGCTCCACCTCTTCTATTGTTACTCCTTCTTTGCCTTTCTGGGAGGTTCAGGGTAGAAGAAAATAAGTCTCCTTCAAGATTTCAAATTTAAGAGTGCAAACCTTGCAAGGGGTGTCCAATCTTCTCTGAACAAATTTTCACTTCTTGTGATATTTACTAAAGATAGTTCTCTGGATCATGATGTTGGTAATATGTCTACTCTTCCTAATGGATGAACCTTTTTCTATTATTGCATGGAATGTGATGGGGATTCATTATAAATTGTTTTTTGTTAAGGAAGAGATTTTGATAAATAAGGCAGAACTTTATGTAATCTTAGAATCTGGAACCAAAAAAAGTGAATTCAATTTTTTGTATGTTGGGGCAAGATTTTTGGTCTATTACTAATGTTGATCTATATCTTACACTCGCATCATAATCATTTGGTTTGATCATGTTGTGTCTATCTCAAAAATTTCTGAAAGTGAGCAATCCATTCATTATAGGTCAGCTTTCTCAACCTTACTTGTATCTATGGTTCTAACAATGACTTGTAGAGATTATCTATATGGAATGATTTGGAATCAATTTAAATTTGGTGCTTGGTATCTGTTGGGGGATTTCGATGTTGTTCATTACATGAATGTGAGGGTTTGGAAACACCCTTCCTGAAATAAAAGTATGTCTGATTTTAACTGTTGTCTTGGTAACACTGGATTACTGGATGTTAGTACCAAAGACCCTTTCTTAACTTGGGACAGTAGAAGTAGAAAGGGTGATAATACATTTTCCAAGATTGATAGGGTTCTCAATAATGTTAAGTTTCTTCATACTTTCTTGATGTGTGGGGCAAAGTTGTTTCAGATACTGTTAGTGACCATCACTTAGTTGCTTTACCTTTTAACTCTCTCAAGAAAAGGCACACTCCTTTTAGATTTATCAATTCCTAGATTTTTAATAAGGATTTTCATAAAATTGTTAGTCGAGCTTGGTCTGGAGTTAATACTACTGGTGCACCTATGTTTGGGGTCTATAGGAATCTCTATGATGTTAAAGTTGCTTTATAGAAGTGGAATTGAACTTCCACTGGTAATTTTAGTTCTAGAGCCAAGGAATTGGAAGTAGAGGTCCTAATTATTCAATAGAAAGTTGATCATGACCCTTTAAATTCTGATTGCTTAAAGCTTCTTGTTGATACAAGGAAGGAAGATGAAAGTGCCCTTAATGATGAAAAAAAAAATCTCAGGTACAATGGTTGAAGGCAAGTAATAAGAATACCTCCTTCTTTTACACCTCTATAAAACTAGAAGAATTAATAACAATATTTAATCTCTTTGTATTGATGACTCTAGTGTCTATGACCCAGATGCTATCAGTGATTATACAACTAACTACTATTCTCATGTTTTTAATAATACCCCAATTGATCGGGTTGTGTGGGATGAAAATTGGATTATCCTCACTATATCTCTTGAACAATTTAAGGTTCTTAGAAGTTGGGTTACAAAAGATGAGGTTGAACAGGTTGTTAAGAAGATGAAGGTTGATAAGGCCCCTGGGTCTGACGAATTTAATGCCATGTTTTTTTAAATAATATTGGGATATCATTGGCGATGACCATTTTAAGTTTCTTTGATACAAGGAAACTTCTGGGAGAATGCAACCTCACCTTTATCACTCTTATACCAAAAATTATTGTTGTTGATTGTTTGAAGGATTTCTGGCGTATCCCTTTATGCAATGTCATGTATATGATGATCACTAAGGTCTTAGATAAAAGGTTGAGTTTTGTCTTCCTTGATCTTATTTCCTTGAAATAGTTTGATTTCATTAAGGGCATGGCTCTTAGTGATGCAATTCTTCTTGCTAATGACCTTTTGAGTTCCTTTCCTAACAAGTGTGGATATGGTAAAATGTGTGTTAAGGCTGACCTCTCGAAGTCTTATGACACAGTCAGAAGACACTATGTTATTTTTCTGATTGAAAAGCTGGGTTTTCATCTTTGTTAGTTGAAGTGGTTGGATATCTATTTTAGGTCTGCCTCTTATCAAATGTTGATTAATGGAACCCCATCCACCTCTTTCAAGGCTTCTAATGCCATAAGGTAGGGTGATACCCAAGCCCCATACCTCTTTGTTATATCTATGCAAGGATTCACTTCTGTTACTGATGATATTATAAGGAAGGGTCTTCTGATTCCCTTCACTGGTTCTAACTCTGTTAACACTTTTCACATCATCTTTGATGATGATCTGCTTATATTATATAAAGCAGATGATTCCAATGCTATTGCTATGAAGAATGTTCTCAATAATTTTTCAAGTATTTCATGTCTTAAGATGAATATTGCTAAAAGTCAGCTCTTCCTCAGTAAAAATGTAGTTGCAGGACATATTTCAACCATTCTAGGCATTTTAGAGACTCTTCTACCTATTAGATATCATGGATTACCCTTATTAATGACAAGGCTTACTAATTCTATGTGTGTTCCTATTGTGGTGAAGATCAAGAAGAAATTAGATACTGGAAAGGTAACTTTCTCTCACAGGAAGGTAGAATTGAGCTAGTTATTTTGACTCTCTCAAGTTACAATATCTTCTAGTCTGCTGCATTTCTTCTACCAAAGTCTACTATCCATAAAAATGAGAAACTCATGTGTGCTTTTATTTGCAATGATTCTGAAGACAAGAAACACATTAATATTGTCACATGGGGTGTTATATGTAAGCCTAGGAATGAAGGTAGCCTAGGGGTGTAGAGGATTGGTCTAGATTTAGAATTGTGAATAATCTTTTGGACATTGATAATAATAAACAATATCTGTGGGTGAAATGGGTGCATGAGAAGTACCTTAATGATGATTCTATTTGGTATGTTTCCCCTAAAAATAATGTCTCATCTTTGGAGGAAACTACCCAAACATAGGTGCCTTTTAATCCCTCATCTTAATTTCGTTGTTGGTAACGGAGATAGCTTTTTCTGTGGAGAGACCCTTGACTTTCAAGGGGCAAGTTTATTGTCGAACTTGGTTGATAAGAAGCTGGTATTCATGTTTGGACATGATGATAGATGAAAATTGAATTCTTATATCAAGGATGGTTCTTGGTTTGTTCCTGACATTTGAGGGGGTGATGCTCTGAAAGAACTTTTATGATCACTTCCGATCCCTTCAGTTGGCTGTAATAAAATCCTTTTTAAGGAAAAACCTAGTCTAAAGATCGGATATGCTTGGGACTTAGTAAGAGATAGAAACACTATGGTAAAATGGGGTTACTAGGTTTGGAAGGGACCCAATCTTCGAAGGTGGTCTTGTTTTTTGTGAAAGTGTTTTCTGGATAAATTGCCTATTTTCGAGTATCTTCAGAGAACTAGTCTCCCTATGGTGCCAAGATGTACTCTTTGTAAAAGGGCCTTTGAGAACATTGAAAACCTATTTTTTAAATTTGATTGTCTCTATTTTTTGAAGTTTTTCAACACTAATTATGGTAGGAGTCCTTGTTGTGTGAATGACCTACTGATATGTTCTAGAGAAAAGAGGATTGTTGCCTTGGGATTCCTTTACTATACTTGGTGGGAAAGGAATAGTCAGATTTTCTCTTATTCTGCCAAAGATGCTTGTGTCACCTGGTAACCTTTGCATGAGGGAGACTTATAGTTTGGAAAGATAGGTTTTGATGTACATATTTTCTTTTATGTTTTGTTTCCCTTTTTTCCTTTCCTACCGATGTACATATTTTAACAGAAAAAGCAATAGAAAAGAGAGAGGCACACCAGTTACACCAAAATAGGATTATCATCCAATATGAGTCGCCAAGTAATCCTATCATTTATGCTACATGGTTGAATTACAAATTTTATTAAGCCGTGGGTTGAATTAGGAGTACCTCTCAAACTTCTAGTTGACAACAACGAAGTCACAATCAGTCCGTATAAGATCGAGGATGTCCAGAATCCTAAAATCTCTTCCCCTTAGTCTATACAAGTAATAACTGCAGTGGTACATCAGTCCAAATACTAAAATATCTTAGTATGTCCTAGGTACACAGGCCACGACACTTTAGACCATGGTATAAACCCCCATAAATCCAAGCTACGACCATTATCTCGCTCAACACATATCAACTCTGAGACACGGCCTCGACCACTCTGTAAAACATCATGATATGGATGACAGAGGTATACCCTCCGTGCAACAACATATACTCAACTGTATATGACTCTGAGCTCCTCTGGGGATTACTCATTTCACTATCCAGCAAGTTCTGACACTGGAATAGTTCTACACACACAGGGCGCTACATGATTAGGGTTTCACTTGATTAATTATGTTGTTTAATTATTTTGATTACATCAACCAAGTTACATAAAAGATCCTAAAGTATGTGTACAAAATCAATCATAGAGTACAACTTCATAAGATATAAAATGTATGAAATATATCCCATGTCATTCCATCATGGTATAGTCCATCACTCTTATCCCTGTAGAGGCCTAAGCATTAAACTAGGGAACATAACAACCCAAAATGTCATTTATCCGAAACAATAATAACATCCTATAGGAACTTCATTGTCATCTAAAATGTTGGAGAGAGATTAAAAAGTCAAAAACAAGTTATCAACACAAATTCTAGCATAAATGTCCATCAGATGTGAGAGTTATGGCATTTCCAAGAACTAAGAATTTACATGACCAAGACCCAGCATGGATGAGCTACTTTCAGCATTATGATCTCGTATAACTATCATTTTAGAACCAAAGCAGTAAATAAAATCATTAAAAATACCATCAATTGACAACCATATAGTAAGGTTTTGAAGTGTCAGTTGGACTTATGTACATTGGGTACCAAAACAGCACAAATATGACACTTTTAGAAGTCATAACACCAATATTTTCATATTTTAAACCTTGCATGTTCAAGAAAATATCATTTATAGAAAAATAAACATTCATATGGAATAAAGAAAACTTAAAAACTTGTATCATCATCATTCTCAATGAAACATTGCATAAAAGGCCATCTTTCCTCATATTATGGGTTTTCTAGAGCAAGATTTACATGAAATGGGTTATGAGTAGGTATGAATTGTATTAGAGGTTATATCACTCCCCTTAAGGTGAAGAAGAATGCCCAAACAATAAGAAAACTTGAAGAAAGAAAGGAAAGACCTGAGATTTGCACTCCAAAAACTCCAAGATAGATCCTATCTTCAAGAACATGGTAGATCTAAGGCAAAAGAAAGAAGGAAGAGAGTAATTCATTTCCTTCATCCATGTGTATGAGTTTACAACTAGGAACCCCATAGGTCCCGAATATGGTGAAGGGAAGAAGAAGGAGAACAGATTGAATGGGTTTATGAGGGAAGATCTTACATGAGTTTAATATACTTACAACATAAAAACTATTGGGTAGTAATTTCAAAATAAATCAATTTCCCTACCATAAACTAATATTATTCTGGACTAGGGATGAGATTCCCTACACTTGTAGTCAAGGTTGCAAGAACAGAGCCAATGAGTGAATAGGTGAGGCTTTCGATTATCAATTCATTAGTTCAACCAACAATTGGACTAGTTCAACTGGTGATGTCAACAAGATATACTAATTTATTTTAGAAACTTTATGATGTATGAAAAATAAGAAAAAATAAAGACATCTGGGAGAATATTAGAAAATAGCATAAAAGGACTAGGCAAGAAGGATTTGATCTGTCCTAGGAGAGCTAGATCCAAGTCCTACTACAACATGCAACCATGATCTAGCAAGGCTTTATCTTCAAGAAGCTCCTCCTTCATCAACTCATGGTTTTGGATGATCATCAGCAACAAGAACCTATTTGGAGTGGAAAGTTTTATTTGAGGAAAGAGGGGAGGGGTATATATAGCTAGGATGAGAGAGAAATGTAGTCAAAGGTTTAAAACTGCTTTACCATATGTAAACAATCAATTTTCCCATCTATTTGTACAACAAGAACAATCATCAGTTTACATTCCTCAAGGAAAAACCATCTAGTGTTGAGTACAGGACATCCATGTAGTGTTTAGTGCAGAACAACCATCAGATTCCAAACCAATGCAACCATCGAGTTGCAACTCCCAAGAAAAACCATCTATGTTGAGTGCAGAACAAAAATCTAGTGTTGAGTGCAGACCAACCATCCAATTTGCAAGCCAGTGCAACCAACGAGTTGAAACTCCCAAGAAAAAAATCTAGTGTTGAGTACCGAACAACCATCTAGCTTTGAGTACAGAACAACCATCTTATTGCAAATGAATACAACCATCAAGTTGTAACTCCCAAAGAAATCCATCTAGTGTTGAGAGAAAAACAACCGTTAGATTACAGACCAGTGCAACCATTGATTTGCAACTCCTCAACAAAAACCATCTAGTGTTAAATGCAGAATAACCATCAGATTGCAAACTAGTGCAACCACCGATTTGCAACTCCTAAAGGAAAACCATCTAGTGTTGAGTGTAGAAAAATCATCAAATTGCAAACCACTACAACCATTGAGTTGCAACTCCTCAAGGAAAACCATCTAGTTTTGAGTGCAGAACAACCATTGGATTGCAAACTGGTGCAAACATCAAGTTGCAACTCCTCAAGGAAAACCATATAGTGTTGAGTGTAGAACAACCATCATATTACAAACCAATGCAACCATCGATTTGCAACTACCAAGGAAAACCATCTACTGTTGAGTATAGAACAACCATTAGAACCAGTGAAACCATCGATTTGTAACTCCTCAATGAAAACCATCTAGTGTTGAGTACATAACAACCATCAGATTGTAAACCAGTGCAACCATCGAGTTGTAACTCCTTAAGTAAAACCATCTAGTGTCAAGTACAGAACAACCATCTAGTTGCAAACCAGTGGAACCGTCGAGTTGCAACTCCTCAAGAAAGGTGCAAATGTCTTCACTTCCACACAAAACAAACATCAAGGGTTCATACCTTTATGCAACATGGTTCCAAAGCACTCAAATTGAATAAAACTTTTCCAGATTATAAATAATACCACGAAGCAAAGTATACATGTGTTAAAATTGCAATTAGATCTGTATATAAGGAAAAATTGCATAAGCATTTACACAAGTACATAAATTTATAAAACTTAAGCAAACAAAGTTAGATTTAGACCAAATTTGAAATATAGCAATTTAAACAGATATCACTACATAAAATAATGTTTAATGAAGAAACTAAGCACTTAATTAAATCAAACAAGCATATTTGAGTATAAAACCAGGTCAGGGGTCTTGCAATCATAAATCCCTAACAACGATTTCCCCCCCCCCAAATCCTATGCAAACATGGATGGATACTTCCTAAGCATCTCATCCACTTTACATTCCTAATTAATTTTGCTTGATTTTGCCATGTTCTTTCTAGTTTATATATTCAATTGTCCTTTAATTTTAATTACTAGCATATTATAGTGTAGATCTCTTCTTGCATGCCCTAGTGTAATTTGTTCACTTCTTGCCTTTACTTGCTTAGCTTGTCATTTCTTTCTCTCTACAACTAATTGTCTAGGGTTAGGTTAGGTTTTGGTTCCCTTGTTTCCTTTATTGTTTTCTTTTTCAACTTTTGTGTAATTAACTCAAAATAAACCCAATGAAACCTTTCAATGCTAAACTATGAAGTAGGAACCTAGACAAAAAAAACTAAGCTCTATTTGTTCCTTTTCTCTCTTGGATTCGACCCCCTAACTTGCCACTTTCCTGTACTAAAACATGACCCCATGTGCTTGCGGGTGAAATGTGTTAGTTTTTGTGAACAAGCCTATTAGGGATTTATAAATTCGTAAGACCCATGTTGTGTGTTGAGACTTTGAGGCACACATCTAATCAAGATTCAATTGATTTAGGTGTGCAAACCTCAGGGCAAGAAAGAATGCACCATGGCGCATTGTCTATCGTGTAGAAGTGTGATAGTAATTATGTGGGCTTGCCAAGCAAGATGCATTACTATTGTGTTGGATTTTGTGTCAGGCTTAACTAGGTGACCATAATGGGATTCAGTACCTAGATGCATGCAAATGAAATATGACAAGGATTTGTGCATACCATCTATCTAAAATTGCATGAAATGCAATTGAAAAAAGTTACATACCTTAATAATTGTTAATGGCTGCTGACTATTTTTGGGTTATAACTTACTCATTTTGGATCTTGTCTCGATAAAAGGTTGTACACCACAATCTTCCAAATTGATATCTAGGGCTCTAAAACGCTAAACAAAATAGTGGGAACATAATTAACTAAAGGCCTAACTAATATCGTCAATATTTGCAAATCAAATAAAAAGTGTTTTGATAAATGAAATTTTGCTATTGTAGAAACAAATGGCTAACACCAACAACTTTTTTTTGTGATCAGTCCTTGAGAATGAATATTTGAATAGGAATAACTTCCTCGATTGGTTTAGGACATTGAGAATCATTCCACTAAAGGGTGCTAGCTTTATGTCCTAGAGGCACCTGATCCAAATGAACCTGCTCCCGTTGTGCCTAAGGCTAAAAGGGATGCTTACAAGAAGCATTAAGAAGATGTAGTAGAGGTCAAGTCCCTGATGCTATGCTCAATGAACTATGAGTTGTAGAGACAACATGAAAATATGGATGTCCACAAGATGGTAACACATATTAAGAATATGTGCCAATATCAGGAAAGATAAGAGAGATACTATATCTCAAAGGCAAAGTTCAAGTGTAATATGGTAGAGGGAGATCCAGTAGGGCCCCATGTCCTCAAGTTGATTGGGTAAGTGGAGAATCTAGCAAGAATAGGATCTCCCTTAGGCCAATAGTTGACCACATATGTGATTCTACAGTCATTATTGGAATCATATAGCCAATTTGTCATAAACTACAACATGGACAATTTTGATAAGCCATTGTCAGAATTTCTTGGCATGTTGAGAACTATTGAAGTACAAATGAAGAAAGACAAATCCAAATCTATGTTGATGATTAGAAAAGGAAAGGGGAAGTCCAAGGGAAAAGGCAAGGTAAGAAGAGTTGTAAAGTTGGCCAAAAACCCAAGTATTCTACACTTAAAGCAAAGGAAGGGATGAATAAGGAAGGCAATTTTCTCCACTGACACCAGGCTAGAAACTAGAATAGGAATTTCCCTCTTTACTTGGAGGAACTACAGAAGAATAAGTAGGGGATAGAGATCTCCACTTCAGGTATACTTGTTATTGAGGTAAATATGTATACTTATTCATCTTGGGTACTAGATATCAGATGTGGATCTCACATATATTCTATATGCATGACCTAAAAAGAAGAAAACATTTGGGAAAGGATGAGGTCGAACTATGCATTGTAGAGGGAACAAGTGTCGTTGCCACTTTAGTCATAATTATCATTTATCTCTGCACAATGGGCTTGTAATAGAGTTAGAGAACTATTATTATGTATCTACCATCAATAGAAACATCATTCATGTATCATGTAAGAACAATAATTGATTCAAATTTCATATTAAGAATGGTTGATGTTCTATTTCTAAATATGAATTTTTTATTGCAATGCCCTAATGTCTTATGGTCAATACATTCTATGGATGATGTATTCCTAGAAAAGAAATTTATTTCCAAAGGAACCAGTGGGAAGAAAGTAGATCTCAAAGAGGATCGATATCAACAAGAAAATGTTTAACCCGTTGAGGTACAAAAGGAACATAGATAGTCACAAACTATTGTGGAATCTCAAGTTCCTCATGTAACATAGGAACCTCATAGATCTAGTAGGACACTCCTTGAGCCTAAAAGACTCAAGAAGGAGGTGAGTTGGTCATAGATGAAGAGCCAACAATCTACCTAGAAGGTATTGATGGACCAAAGTATGAGAAGTGGCTTGAGGCCATGAGTTATAAGAAGGAATCCATGTACACCAACAAGGCATAGACCTTGGTGGATCCCCCTGAAGGAGTAAAACCTACAGGCTACAAGAGGGTCTTCAAAAGGAAAACTGACATGGATGGTAAAATAAAAAACTATAAAGGATGATTGGTTGCAAAAGGTTTCAAATAGGTTCAAGGTATTGACTATGATGAAACCTTTTCACCTGTTTCCCAGGTTACGTAAATCATGTTCATGCTTGCCATTGCAACATATAATGACTATGAGATTTTGTAGAAGGATGTTAAAATCACCTTCCTTAATGGAAATTTACTTCAGGATGGTACATGACACAGCCTGATGGTTTTTATAAATCCAAAAGAAGCCAATAAAGTATGTAAAATACAAAAGTCAATCTACGGATTGAAGTAAGAATCTCAGAGCTAGAATCTTCAATTTGACAAAACTATCAAAGAGTTTGGATTTAGTCAAATTGAATATGAATCATATATGTGCTTATATGAAGGTTAGTGGGAGCATGATTTTCCTCATCTTGTATGTAGATGGCATACTATTCATAGGTAATGACATCCCTACCTTACAAATGGTAAAAACACAGATGGGAAGTACCTTCTCTATGAAGTATTTAGGCAAAGAATCCTACATATTAGGAATTAAGACCTATACATATAGATCTAGAGTCTTCTTAAACTAAATGACAATACATACATTGACAAGGTGCTGAAGAGGTTCAATATACATGACATAACGAGAGCAAATTTGTCCATATCCCATAATCGGTCTGTCTAGAAACCAGTGTCCCAGATCTTGTGAAGAGTGCTACTACATGAGTGAGATGCCATATGCATCATCAATTGGGTCTATCATGCAATGTTATGCACTTATCCCACTGTATTGTATGCTTTTGACATGATGCAGATATCAATCAGATCCCAGTGAAGGCCACTAGACTGTTGTAAAGAAAATCCTCGAGTACTTGATAAAATAATAAGGATTAGTTTAGTGTTATTGGTGATAAGGAATACTTAGGTGTAAAGGTTTGTACCACCGATGCAAGCTTCCTAACTGACACATATAATTAATGATTGCAACTTGAATTTGTGTTTCGACCATAAAATAGAATTCTAATATAAAAAAGTTATGAGCTAGATATAGTTATTGATTCTACAATTGAAGGCAAGTACCTTGCGATTTTGAACATAGAAGAGAATATTGTATGGATCAAGAAGTTCATTTATATGAACTTGGGGAGGTTCCAAACTTCCAACCACTGATCACTTAAATAGAAATATAGTTTCAACAATGGAGCTATTTGATAGTCTAAGGAATGTTTCTAAACCACTTAAAAAGTACTTATGCAATAAAAACATGATAATCATGTTAAGATCACATGTAATATGATTTGTGGGTGATTGGTTCTAAGTGCAAGTGGGAGTTGTTTTGGTATGTTTTGCCACAGTACTAATCATATGATGATTTTATTGGGGTATCATGTACTTGATTTGATAATAATAATAAAGGTAATTTTGTCTATTATGTTTGTCCTAGTCATGAGATGATGAGACAAACATGGTAGATGTAGATTTTACTCGATGACATTTGTCTTTAGGTTTAGGACCTGAATAATGGGATCATATGTATGATAGGAGTACATGAGTTCTTGTTATGTACCTAGTCAGATATTATTTTGGAAGCAAAATGAAGACATTAATACATAAGACTAGAATGTGTGTTCACTGGTGGTAGAGTGTCAATAGTCTTAATACTGGATATGAATTCAAACACATAGGTACTTGTTAGGGAACATGGTACCGGAAAGACCCATCTTGAGAGTGATACATGGAAACCATTAAATGGTAGTCTATCAACACTCAAAATGATATTGGTGATTGTGTTTCATAGACCTGAAGTCATTTCACTCATCACTTGTCATTTGATCAACTTTGACATCATCCTACATGACCTTGAATATGGGTCTCCATAAAGGTAGTGCATGGGTACAATGTGACACATGTGGATCAATTGTGAATGATGTAGATGGGATTTGTCCCTTCTACCAGAGTTGATATCGTGACCAGTTGATAAGTGGACAGAGAAATGTATGGCCATACTCATGTGAGTTAATATATGATATGTGAGCTCACATGCAACTCATACAGTCTTCTCTAGCTCAAGGAAAAAGGATTTAATGTTAAGAGTATGACAATTTTGTGCCCTGTGTTCAATCTAGATATTAAAGACAAAAGAAAAATATGATCATGATAACACTAAGCATTGATGTAGTTTGAATTTGTGTTCCACCTTTCCAATTACTTGGGTAGCAATGAAGTGTTTCTAGATACCGCTAATTTCTTGTGATGCCATTATCTAGTTTTGACATTCACTGCCAACATAATTGGTCCTATTGGGTCACATGCACAAGAAGCACTTGGAATAGAAGTTTACTAATAGATAAGGTTTAACTTAGTTACTAAAAGTGCTTAGGTAATAAACTTAACCAACATTGGTTGTCATCCGATCGACTGAAGTGTCTAGTCAACCAACTAGTGTGCTAGTCAATCAACTGGAATGCTTAGTCGACCAACCAAACTACTTTTGACAAGGCCCAAAGGAACTAGCCAATTGACCACTGGAGTGTCCAACCAATAGACCGAATAATGTTTGAAGTGGATGGTCAACATATCCAGTCAACTAGTTGGAGTGTACAATCAATCGAATGGGATGAATTGACAAATTGAATGAGTTAATGTTGGCCGAAATGACACAAATTAATTACCAATATAATTTTACCATTGGAGACACATCAATTGTTCAACTAAAGTATCCAATTGATCGATTGGACGCATGAAGTATCCGTCAAACCATGATATTTTTGGCTTTCTGTCTCCATCGGGTTAGCAAAATCCTGGCCTTATCCCTCCTATATAAAGGGGATGGACAAGGCTATGAAAACACAACATAGACTTGTCATCTCACAATTGTGGTAATGTGAGAGACCAAATCATCTTAGCTATAATAGAAATAGATAGCAAGGGAGACAAATTTAGTGATAGCACACTAACAGATGAATGGAAAAATTCCTTCGCACCAACTCTAGAAGCATGAGGAGGAGTTCACAATGGTCTGCATGGACTACATAGGGGAATCGAGGCCATCAGGACTACTCTAGGAGGACATTGTCAACCACCATCTATGGCGGTACACCAGGATGCCAATGCCAACTATTGTCCAAGTGCTAAGGATGACCTTGGAAGGATTGTTGATGGACTTGCTCAAGGACCAAGTGTATGCTTTGCACCTTCCTTCCCGTTTCATGGTTTCTGACGAAATCCTCTAGTTATGGAAACTATGGCAAGACTTTTTCTGTTTCATTTGCTGTCTTTGACGACATATATCCCTACAACACTCTGTCTTGGTGCTGACCAACGGGCGCATGAATATAGATGCATGAACAAGATCATGGGACCACATTAATTTGAAAAATGGTATTTTTTCTTTCTACCCCTCTTGAAATATTGAAGAAATTCCAAAACCTTGTAAAATATCTAGTCAATGACTCATTTAGACAAAATAAGACTTCCAATATACCATACTGATTGGAAAAACAAGTTATGTATAATTAGGAAAGATACTTCCAAAACCTAGTTCTATGTGTACTTCTACTGTTATCCCAAAATGCAAACTTTTAATGTTTATAAGATGTTATATGCTTTTGAATGCATGATATTTATCTTTTATGCACCATAATTTGATCATAGACTTAGATCAATAACTCGAACAACTTCATGCATCAAGATTCAAACTTTATGCACCCCTTCATTCTTAAATGATCTAATGTTGCCTACATGACCTAATATGGACGTTTATACAAAAGGTCCCTTATTTGATGTTATAACTTTTTCAAGTGTGCTCCAAATATCTATGTATGCTCTGAATCAATATATTTCACCCTCATATTCAATCATTTTTTATCATGATCTTTCTTGACCCTAATAATAATCTTGTGACATTTAATGTGTCTTAATATGGCCTTATGTGATTAGTGTTAAACCTTATGTAATATTGATCTATAATTATTAAAATATGTTTATGTGTCCTTGAAATCAGTAACTTCTCATGACTTATACCCCTAAAATCCTAATGAAACATTCATGTTACCTAATGTTTCTAGATGCCCTAACCTTGACTTGAAATTTTATGTAGTATCCATGTTGATAACTAAGATTCTAATCTTATGCAAATGTTTCCCTAACGATCATCCATCTTGTATAATGATTTTAAATTAGTAGATTGGTGATGTTTATGACACTAATTTAAGTAGACCCCCTCTATACTCTGACTGTGATAATTTTGCATGATAATGACTCTAATTGACTAGATTTTACTATGTTTATGCTTATGTTGTAAAGGTTTCTCATATATTATAATTACTATGTTTAATATCTTGAAACCATAATGTTAGACCTCTAATTTGGTAACGATATGTGTCCTAAGATCCAGATGAACCTACTTGTTATGATTTAGTATGATAATAACTTTAGATGGACAAGGTTAGACATTACAATCAATATTTAAGGATTTGATACCAAGATCTAGGTGACAGATCTAATTTCCCATGAAATCATAAATGCAACCAAATCTTATTGATGTCAATCCAATTACACTTATATGTCTTGTCAGGATCTCAATTATGACCTATTGTAGAGTCTAGTGAAAGTTTTTAATTATGTTTTTTAATCAAATGGTTAATCTTGTGCTCTGATTAAGTCATGCTTTATCTTTCTATTGTCTAGACTAGTGATGTGTAAATTGCTTTTATGTATGTATTCTTAAAATTCTTTTCTGAATATAATTTCTTGACCTACTTGAACAATACTTTCATTTTGACCATAATCCATTGAACAAACTTGAAAATATAATTAACTTGTACTTTATACATGCCTTGTGAAAATTCCTATATTCTCAGGGTAAGCAAAGAATGTTGGTCATCCTACTAGTTTTGAAAAGCAAGGGGGTACCATGTTGATTAAAGAGTTATCTCTTGGTGATGACCTTGAGGTCCTTTACAAATAGGGTTATTCATGTATTAGTGTTTTAGTTCATCATGTTGAGATATGTTACATACTTAGCTTTAGCTTAAATGTCCCTCATGGGATCCTTCCTATTGTAAGTTAATTAATCGCCATAGACTATTGCTTAGAATAATGAAAATGCACTTAAAACACACTTCAATTTTTGACTTCTTTAATGTCATTATGTAAATTTTTTCACACATATATTTTCTCTTAAACATACGCATTTATGTCTATTGTAGCAAATTGAGCATAGTTGTGCTAATGTGTACCCATTTCATGGTTTTAGGTAATAGGTACACAATGACTCTTGCTATGATTGATGTTTCCACTCTATTATGATAATCTCTTACTTTTACTCTATTGGAATCATCTAGTGACATGCAAAATAAATATTCTCCACGTTTGATATCTACAAGGGTTTTCATTTTGATGATAGGTTCTATTTTAATTGTTTGATATGCCATGTTATCTCTTACATTTGTTCTTCTAAGCTATAGTTTGTGTTTTCATTAATGCATGTGTTATGTGATAATTCTACAGACGGACATCCCAGGTCCACTCACCTTTCATTGTGTAGCCATTAGGAGTGTGAACTTAGGGTAATAAATAGTGTAATGGAAGTAACCCTAATTACGTTTACCCTCTATCCAGTACTATAATTCTTTTCCCAAGTGATATCTACACTTGTAAGTATAACTCCCATATTTTGATGTAATGAGGTTTTTTGTTTGACCTTTATAGAGTGGTGAATGAATTTAGGCTCTTAACTAGTTTGAACCCTATATCTCTCTTTAATCCTCATCTTTGTTGTTATCCAAGTGTACTCTAATGTTCACTTTGAGGATTGAGTATGCATAGACAACAAACCTTGAACCATATCTTAAGTTCGATGATGATAAACCCTTTGTTATCACTAACATGGAGTGACTCCATTAGGGTTAGGCAAGTTTTTTCTTCAATGTGGAGTTATTTCATGACAGTTCTTATATCCTAACACCATTGATAAGAAATGTCTTTTTATCTTGTACTCCAAGGCTCCACATACCTTAATATTATTTGGGGATCTTGGCAGAAATCCAGTGAAGACATCGTTGACTGTTACATCTACATGGTGTAATTCTCTTCCTAGTTATCCCTCATGACTTTTGTGTTTCTAAGCATGCCAGAGAGCCAATCATATGATTATTCTGATGGCATATCTTATAAATGATTTGATCAATAATAAAGGCAATCTTTTAATTTCTTATGTTCCAATCAATTATGAGACAATCACTACTACAGAAATGGCCTTTGGTGTTGGTTATTTAAAGCCTATGGAGTCAGTTTCCAAGAGACACCCAAGTGGGCACTGTTAAAAGTTGACACCATCAGCGTCGGTTTCCTAACTGACGCCATCACCCTTCCCGCCACAAAAAACGCGCCAGCAAGGGAACTATAGGTGTCAATTATTAAAGAAAATCCGACACTATATCCTGGTTAAATACATCGGTTATTAACTATAAACTGACTCCATTACCCTTCTCACCACCAATAAAGTGCCAGTAAGGGCACCATCGAGGTCAATTTTTATGTACCACTGACACTATATCAGGATAAAGACATCATTCTTATACTAAAAACCAATGCCATATCCCCTACCACCACGGCCGTCCTTCCTAGCATGGTCGTGGTATATGGCCATAAAGGCGTCAGTTTCTTGCTAATTACTAACGATGTAAGTATTTGTTGTCAGTTTTATACAAATAACTGACGCCTATGTTCTGATTTTTTTTTCTTATCAGTTTGCAGGCCTATTGTATGGCTGGTCAGTAGGATGCAGAACATGTAGTTCAGTTTGGAACTACAAGTTTACAACATCCATTGATATTAGCCAACAACATGCCACAAACCTACAAAATTAACAAGATGGACAACATTATATATATGTGATTCACAACCATGTATAAGCACATTTAATTCATATTATTTTTCATCACACACAGGTAGAAACCAGTAGCAACCTGCAGTTCCATTCATTTCATCTATTTTCACATTCAGACACATGTAGAAACATTCATGTATTGATCATCTTCATATTCACACATGACAATTCAGAAAAATTCATTAACATTCACACAAAAATAATTTTGAGAACAAAGTTTAGAAATATCATTCTTTATTCATCATCGTCATTATCGCCATGATCCCAATTACATTTAGAAATTCCCACTACTTGTAGGGATTTTTCCCATCGTTCTCTTACATCATTTAAGTCTTCCATCGTATAGGGAGTATGCACATCTAACAACTTTTCACCTGTAGTGAAGTCAGTTATAAACACCTGCAAAGAGAACGATGTATATATATAATTAATGATATATAATAAGTTTGATATATTTCATATTATCTAATGAGACTATATATAGTACCTGATGTATGGTATTGATTTTCAATGTGGCATGTTCGATAATTAGGTTCATAAATCGCATCACATAGTATGCACATGGCCAGTCGTTGTCTTGTGTAGCACACTATAAATTGAAACATACAAAATATTCAAAAATACAAATAAGCACAGTTCATATAATTAATATATACATTAGAGTCGGGAAATTACTTTCACATTCTCCCATATTAGTGGCTGCTTCTTTTTCTTGGGGACCTTTCCTCCAGCTTTTTTGAACGCATCTAAAGCCGTACATGTTAATGTAACACATTAAATTGCATAATTAAATAGTAATGTAATAACATATTTTAACGAATATAAAAATATGAAATATTTCTCACGGGAATAATGGCCTTTTCATTGCGTGTCCATATAATGTATTCAATTCCTTCCCAGCAGGATCTAGATAATAGATAGTGAACGTCTCGGGGACAATAACTAGTAACTCCCAATGCTTACCAGTAGAGGTAAGAAAGTTCAAATTTAATAACTCAAAAGTAACAATAAAAATGTAATTTTCTTAAGTCCAAATTATAAGAAAAGTAAACTTACTCGAGATTGAATGGAGCTATTATCACCATCTTCCTTTTTTACCAAAATATTTAAAAGTAGCACAACAGTATGAAGTAACTGACCTAGGGAATGTATCTACAAGACTAATCAAAGATGGAACCAAAAATCCCATATGGGAAAATGAAAAATATGTACATATCGTGTGTAAGTGGCTGCAAAACATGTATTACATATGCATTAATATATAAGAAACCAGATCACCATATAAAACAAGGTATATGGATGTATAAATAAGATTTTACCATATCCATAGCTCTATCATAGATGTATTCAGCCAATCATAACTAAACAACTCCAAATTATCTTGTACAAATAGCTTGTTATCATATGATTGACCTGTAGCATCCTCCGGAATAGAAACATTTATAGGGAAATTTGGATCATGTTTGCCTATCCATACTGCCATACCCCTACAATTAGGACCTAACGAGGCATGTAGGTCCCTTGGAAGCGAACTTGGTAATTCAGGAGGTGGACGTCGAGGCAGATCACGAGATGTAGTGGGTGTCTTACTTTTGACATGTATATATAATTTCAGATCAATTGAATCATATATACACACTAACAAATTAACGTAATGTAAATTTACCATACAATATTAGTATGAACGACATCCACTTTGGGCCACAATATCACTCCACCTTCTGCCTGACCAAGTGTTTTAGAATCTGGGTGGGCATATGGAAATGGAAGATCCCTCCAAATGGGGAGTACATGTATTGGTCTCACACGAACCACGCCATCTGGTATTGGAGTCCCATGAAACATTTCCCCTGGAAGGGGTGGGTAAGTCGACGCATCTGCAATGACATATTCTTGACTTTTTAGATGCCATGGCTTCAACCCCTACACATTTACATACAGAATGTTATATACATATATACATAAACATATCATCTTGAAAATACTAGCTACTTTGTCATAAAAATACATACAGTGGACATGCTAGGTGGTTTTTCTACAAGAATATTACTCCCAACCTCTGCAGTAGGAGAAGAGCGGCCCGCCACAGGTACTATCTGAGTGGAAGTCTGAGACGCCTGCCACTTCACCATTGCTTCTTGGATTCTCCTATCAATTAACTCATCTACCTATACATGGATAAAACAAATGCTAGCTTCTGGTTATTGAATTCTCTTTCACAATAACATTCTAAAAAAAAGAATATGTTACCTCAACTTGTGGAATTCTCGCTTTTGGGACAGGTTTGCACTGGGATGGCCCAAAGAACACTTTGATGCCCACTCCAGCGCATGCACCCCTAATACATATAGGATGCTCTGGGTTACCCAAAGAAACTGTCAATTCATCCCTTGTGCCCTCAGGGATGAACTTGCCTTTCTTCCTCTGCTCGTGCAGCTCCCGCTAATCACCATCAATAGAAATTGGTAAGTAAACATAACAATAATCAATATCAATCGATTGCTCTAAGATTTGAATTTTACCATTTTTGTAGCCATTTCAGTAGTTTTGGGCTTCGTTATATCTCCCTTCTTGTTTTTCCTCCCAACTATCCACATAGCATGGCGAGCCAGAGGTACGGGACCGATAGTAGAGGACTATGCAGTCTCCTGAGTAGCAGCAGACTCAGCAGTAGAATTTGCCTGTAGTCTTTGGCGAATGCCTACATAGCCTCTTGGACCCATTGTGTGGTCATGCACATTCAGTGCATGCCTTTCTCTTTGAGCATCGTTGATAGCCTTGTTAGTAAGCAGATTGATTTGGTTAGTAACACTAAAGGTTCATCTTGAATAGGTGAATACATAAGAACACATATTAATTAAATTGGGAGTGGCGTTTAATACCTTGAATTCATCCGTTTTTCTTTGGGTAACAAACTCCTCCCAGTCTTTGGAGTCCAGGTAGTTCCATTTCTCAGGGGCTGCCTTCTTCCTAAATTTATTTTTTAAAGAGAATACAAACAAAAATTATTAGTGTAGAGTTAGTCGAAAAGTGATTAATGTCTAGAATTGGAAATCAATCAAGAACCTATTCTCAGCATCACGTATGTAATCTTGGGTGAGATTTGTCCTATAGTTCCTTAGGACCCTCCCATAGCATTACATCACGTATTTACGATGCAGCTTTTCATCCAGATCAAATATACTTTGCAAAATATAATTGCTATTAACTAGTATCCTAAAAATTAGTAATCTATAAAAATAGAATTGCAAATAATCATAACTCATGCATAGTTCCCTCCATACTAAGTCTTTCTTCCCCTTAGGAACTTTATGCCAGGTTCTATGTTAGGACTACAATGGCTGTGAGTAAGAACCCCAAGATGTGAAATAAATGAGTTGTGGTTCACTCCAACTAGATTTCCTATATGATCAAAATCCACAACCAGTTTGGGTCCATTGCCCCTTTGCTGTAGTAGCTTGTTCATCATTGTGATGTCCCTCACTTTCTCAATTTTTTTTGCTGCTCATCAAGTGCCCCAATTTCTTCAGGGGATACATCACCAACCTAAAATTTGACAAAAAAAGCACACTTATAGGACATAACTATAAATGAACATATAGATAGAAACCTCAAGGATATATTTTTAAAACTTACATTGTGAGGCAGTGCATTGACGTCCTCACCTTCATGGTAATCATCAGCACGGTCATCAGGTGAATGCTCAGCCATCTGAAAGTTTACATTGAGATTGTAAAGTTCACAATGTAAAGTAATTCACATTGTAAAGTTCACATTCACATTGTAAAGTAATTCACATTGTAAAGTTCACATTCACATTGTAAAGTTCACATTTAAAAAAATAAAACATATAAAAAAATGTAAACATGCATGCCTCTAATATTGCAATATTTTATCAATTAACAATCCTTTATTGTGATCTCCGCACACATACAAGTCATCATTAGCTTCAATATTTGGTGTTGTTGGCAACCCAACTGAGAATGGACTGGAGTCATCATACTTATCATAGTATTGTTCTTCATATATATGATCTTCAATGAACTGTCTTTTACCATGAAGAACAACCGACCATTTATCATTTTTAGGATCATCGATATAAAATACTTGTTTTGCATGTGATGCCAATATGAATGGTTCACCCTTCTCGCCAATCTTTTGAAAGTTCACTAATGTGAAACCCAATTCATCCACTATAACTCCTTTGGTGTTATCAACCCAATTACATTTAAAGAGCAGAATTCTAAAATCTATGTAGTCAAACTCCCATATGTCTTTAATGACACCATAATATGACATTTTAACTTCACATGGAATCTTATCCTTTGCACTTGCAAAAATTAATGAAGACTCTTGAAGGGTGACCCCACTATTTTGGACGACACTCTTATCATCTTGACGCTTTGTGTAATATGAGAATCCATTTGTCAAATCCTTCATAAGACATAACATTTAATTTTGATTTAAAGGCGAGGCATTTGATAGTTTCAGTAAGATTATCTGGTGTTTGAGATAGTTGATGTAAGACTTTATCTTCAAACCACTTAATAAATGTATTGTTATGCTCTCTAGCAAGCCACATTGAATTGGCTCGAGGATATTATCTCTTGATGAAATTGGTATGTTCCTCGATATAAACACTCACTTCGTTGATGTCGTGTAAAATATACAAGTGACCTTGTTCCAACTGCTCACAGCTGATTACTGTGACGTCCTATTCAACAACAACTAGTCTAGGCCTAATTCTCAGACATATAGGTGCTAACCTAGAGGCTAGGTCAGATCTAGTCCCTAAAAGAAGACTAATCTAACCCTAAATATTATTAAGTTCAAGGTTTTGTTTAGTTGTGAATTGTGTGGCGAGTTGATGTACAAGTGGACCTGTTGTCTTAAGATCCTGTTGTTTAGAGGTAGTGCATGTATATGTATAAGTTTGTTGTTCAATATGTAATATCAAATGTTGTAACAATTCATGTTGTAATTATTTATTGAATGTTGAACATGTGTGTATGGTTTTATTATTGTTCATGTGCATGTGCTACTGATTGTTTTCCTTTTGACTTCCTCTGATTTTCTTCTTCTTAGCCTAGTGTGTGGTTCTTAAATTGGGATTCTCACTGAGATGAGGGTTTCAATTTGGACGTCACACATTATATTAAGTTTTAGAAAATCTGGGGACGTCACAATTACTTTCATCCGTGATCCCACAATTACTTTGCCAAAATGTTCCCCAATATTCTTGTCATTAACAAGAGCGTCATTACCACTCAGAAAGTCATTTCAAAAATCCATAGCCTCTCTTGTCACATAACCCTCAATAATACTCCCTTCAAGCCAATAATGGTTTCGAACATCACCTTTAAAAATGCTCATGTATCGTACAAAGGGATACAACCAATGCAAGATAACTGGTCCCAACATTTTCACTTCCCTAGTCAAGTGGACAACAAGATGTACCATGATATCAAAGAACGAAGGAGGAAAATACATCTCAAGATGACATAGGGTAACAACCACTTCTCTTTGCAATTTATCGAGAGTATCATGGTCAAGAACTTTGCTGCACAGACTGTTGAAAAAGAAACAAAGTTTGGTGATTGCAAACCTTACATGCTTCGACAATATAGATCGAATTTCCACGAGCAATATTTGTTACATTAGAGTGTGACAATCATGAGATTTAAGACCTATCAACGTCAAGTCTTTCATTGATACCAATGTACGGATGTTGGATGAGTAACCCTATGGCACCTTAACATTTACCAAGCATTCACAAAAAGCTTTCTTCTCCTTTCTAGACAATGTGTAACAAGCGAGATGTAAGTATGTTCTCTGATCGCTACTAACTACTTCTATTAATTCTGTCCTTATTCCCATTTCACGTAGGTCCATTCTGGATTTTATCCCATCTTTATTCTTACCTAGTATATTCAACATAATACCGATGACGCTATCACGAACATTTTTCTCAACGTGCATGACATTGATACAATGCATGATTGCCAAAGAACTCCAATAAGGAAGATCCCAAAATATTGACTTCTTCTTGAATAAAGATTTGTCACTCTGTGTGGCCATCGTACATTGTGTTCTCTTACCAAATTCATTGGCAATGTCTTTTACTCTTTCATAAACATCCTCCCATGGTATAGGTTTAGGTTCACTCCGTTCCTCATTCCGTCCATTGAATGCTTTGTGCAACCTACGATACAAATGGAATTTTGGAAGAAACCTTCGATGACCAAGATATATAGTATTGCCGTCGTGTTTTAGTCATATTGAATCAATGTTCTCTTCACATATATGACACACTTTAGATCCTTTGACACTATATCCAAACAAATTCCCATATGTTGGAAAGTCATTCATAGTGTAAAACAACATAGCATGCAAACGAAATGTCTCTCTTCCTAAAGCATCATAGGTCATCACACCTTCACCCCATAGTTTCTTCAAGTCATCAATCAGAGGTTCAAGATAAACATCGATATCATTTCCAGGTTGTTTAGGGACCGATATCAACAACGACAGCATAACGTACTTATTTTCATACACAACCAAGGAGGAATATTGTATATAACAAGCATAACTGGCCAAGTGCTATGTTGGCTACTCAATGGCCTGTACAGATTCATCCATCTGTACAAAAGCCCAAGTCTTAGATTCCTGACTTCTTCACCAAATTCAGGGTACAATAAATCAATATTCATCCATTGTGGGGAATCAGACGCATGTCGTAGGATCCCATCATTATTTTTCTTAACATCTGCATGCCACCTCGTATTCTTCACATCTATTGGATTGGCAAATAAGTGTTGAAACTGTGGTATTATAGGTAGATACCACATCACCTTGGTAGGAGAACCAGTTTTGGACTCCCCCGAAGTCATCAATTTATACCTTGATGCACCACATTTCAGACAAACTTTCAAATCCACATAGTCCTTTTGAAATAATACACAATCATTCAGGCATGCATGTATCTTCTTGGTCTCCATTCCCATTGGGAACAACAATTTCTTTAACTGATATATATTGAGATTGGCAGCTCGTTTCCTTCAGGAAGAATTTCTTTCAACAAAGACAACAATGACGTCAAGGTTTTATCGCTCCATCTATTCTTAGCTTTCAGCTTATACAATCTCAACACAACACTAAGCTTCGTAAACTTACAACCTATGTATAACGGTCTCTCAGCATCATGCACAATGTTTCTAAACATGTGAGTTGTATCAGTGTGCTCTACCCCACAACTATCCAGCATCACATCAAAGATGTCTACTAGAACTAGTTCGTTCACATCTACGTCATCGGAGGCAATTTCTTCTATCCGACAAGCACTGCTATCGACATCCACTGATTTCAGGTTTGAAATCTCTCCATGCCAGTGTCATTCTGTATAGCCTTGTACAATCTCGTTGCACATGACATGACTTTTGATTTTATCACCAGTGCTGACTTTCAAGTTGTTACTGGAATGCCTACATGGATAGTAGAACCTATCTCCAGGTTGTTTCTTATGTTCCTCGAAAAATCTAATAAACTGATCAAGACCAAAAATAAACTCTGGGGTGTAGTGATTTGGAATGGACATCCATGATCTATCCATTCTATGATCAAAGAGAAAACAAGTATATATTAGGGTTTAGGGTTAAAAAATTAGGGTCTAGGGTTAAAAGATTAGGGTTTATAGTTAAAAATTTAGGGTTGAAGGTCTTATATATAATAAATGTGTACCACCTATCCCATTCTTAAACACCTAATCTCACTAGTAAGTGTATAATGTGTATTGGGGTTTCAAGAAAATTTCGACAACATTTCCGCGTTGTTCTCCAAGTACATATGTACTTAGAGAACAAATGGGGAAGTGCTGCCAAAATTTTCTTGAAAACCCAATACACATTATACACTTTCATCCTAAGTGAGATTAGGTGTTCAAGAACAGCCCCAAATTGAGGACTATCCAAGATTTACTTCTAATGATTAAATCTTGGATGGGTTTCTAGGCCAACAAATACATGTGTTGTCATACTTATATATAATAAATGTGTAACACCTATCCCATTCTTGAACTCCTAATCTCACTAGTAAGTGTATAATGTGTATTGGGATTTCAAGAAAATTTTGATAGCATTTCCCCGCTGTTCTCCAAGTACATATGTAAATAGAGAACAAACGGGGAAGTACTACTGAAATTTTCTTGAAAACCCAATACACATTATACACTTACATCCTAAGTGAGATTAGGTGTTCAAGAACAGTCTCAAACTGGGAACTATCCAAGATTTACTCCTAATGAGTAAATCTTGGATGGGTTACTAGGCCAACAGAATATAACACCATTCCCTTGATCACAACCCCATTCACACACAATTTTCTTATAAAAACACTTGTGGATAGCGATAACAACATATCAATTCTTCCTAAATTAATCAATGTATTATTTTATAACACAAATCGTTGTGGGTATAACATAGAAAAAAACTCAACATGTCACAACAGAAACATGTCCTTAACCTAATATATAGATATTTGTAACAAAACTCATCAGGAAGAGAGACCATGAAACACCATGCATTGATTTGAAGTTTTCTTTCCCATCTAAGGTTATTTGCAATTTCATGCTTGTTTCATTGTCTTTCTTTTGAGGATTTGTACTTGAATTTCATATATAATCAATTTCACTAGTTCATTATTCTTATCAATTTCACTAGGTTATTTGTAAATTTAGTATCACATGAAACAATGCAAGCAATTGGATAATCTATTCTATATATCAATATGAAGAGTCTTATATGTAGAATGTTTTAATTATTATCAATATGTAAGTGACCACTAGATTATAATCAAGATTTTTACTAACACAAATATAGGAAGAGAATCAACTATGATGTAAGGTATGTGTATAAACTTATTCTTTCTTTAGTGTCTTCATCATTACATGATCATATCATTAAACTAATGAGAAACAGTTATAAGAATAGGAATTCATTAATACAACAAACAACATGAAATATGCAAACAAATTGACAAACAACATGTTACAACCCCAAATTTTGGGTTCATTGGTTGAGGAATTTATTTTCTCATAATGAATATAAATGAACAAATAATGGATAAATGCATGGATTTCATTTACAATAGCCTTGTTGTTTGATTTGTGGGCTTTGTTGGCTATTGGGCCCAATAACAAGGATATTCAATTAATTAATGAATAACTGAGAATTGAGATAAGAAAGGTGTGGAAACCTCTAGAAGGCAAATCCAAAGAGGATTTCGTGCCTCTTAGATTCCTTGGGTTCCAAGGAGTCCAAAGTTGCAAAGAAAAGGCAATAAGAAAAGAAAATATCAATTAAGTATTTCCTTGTTAATAAAGAAAATTGAAAACATTGATGAAATAGGGAAAACATGTGAAAAGAAGTATTTTTGAGTTATCCTTAGTGGGATTTCGTATCCCAATGTTTCCTAATAATAAAAGGAATGCTAATGAGGAAAATAAGAGAGAAATAAATAGAAATCCACAAAGAGGAAATATTTTAAAAAGAAATAGGCAAGATAATGGGAATAATGCATATTGATGCATTTAATGATAATGAGTGTTCCTTAAATAAAGAATTTCGAATTCTTTGAGTTTTATTGGGATTCAAGAAGTCCCAATCAAGGAAGAGGAAAGAGAAAATAGCAATAAAAGAAAATAAGAATATAATGAGAGTACATTATTAATAAATCCCATGTTATTATTAAAAGGAGGATATTTTCTATTAAAAGGGAAACTAAATTTCGTGACCAATAGTTTAAAAAGGCAAGTTTAAAGAGAATCATGAAGTGAATTTTCGTATTTCTTATATCCAAGGTAATAAGAATATCCCATGGATAGAGAGGAAAGAGAGAATTTACTTCTTAATGAAGGTTTTGGTTTCCTATTAAGAAAGGGACTTGTTCCCTCTTGCATGGGCGTCTTAGGGCTTGAGTACCCTCCCCTATATAAGGGGTAGATCCCAGGAACGAGTTCCAGGAGTTTCTACATATTCCTATCTTCTTCTTCTCCTTCTTTGTAAACAAAACCCTAAGGGAGAGGAGTAGTGCGGCTATGAGCAATGAGGAACGAGTAGATGAGTCCTGGGGGAAGCACAATGCTCCCACGACACCTCACGAAGACGCAACCATGTTCCCTGAGCCTAAGTTCTTGTGCGGCAGCCGCGGGAGAGCAACAGATCCTCCACGTGTTGCAGAGATAGAGAACGAGTTCCAGTCGACTTGGCCGCGACCCAGCAGTACCACTGGGCGCGGAAGGGCGCGACGGAGGCGGGGGAAGCCACTCCGGTGGCCGCTGGGGCTCAGATGAGGGAGATAAAGCCGCGATATGGGCGGCTAGGGCGGCTACAGGTCGATCTGCGGAAGGTTGAAGATGAAGTTGGCGTTGGACAAGTTTGCCCTCGACGGGCTGAAGACCAACCTAACTTAACCAGGGGCACGGACGTCTTTTCGAAATATCTAACAAACCAACGTTGCATGGGTGATGACGTGGCGATCTGCTACTGGTCTAGAAAGGTAATATTTGCTAATTTCATATCTCCTAATTGGTAGCTCCAATGAGGACATGTTATACATGAAAGTTGCTCAGAAAATCGAGAGGAATCTAAATAAAATATAGTTGAAGCCTAATTCTGCCTTCGATTCGAAAAGTAATGGAAGATATCATCTTTATTATATTAGTGAATAAAGAACCCTTTTTTGATATTATTAAAGTGATTAGTAGGGTTTAATAGCTGATTAAAGTTGACATTAGCCTGTTAATGATAAAAAGGAACATTAAGAATAAAAAGGATGAATCTTGCACGGAATTAGCTGAATTTATAGTTTATGTACATAAATATACTTTAATGGGCCTTGAAACCCTAATATTGATTGATTCGACTCTTAATGGCTTTACTTGACTAATTTCATGATTAAAGTGGAATATGCTAAATCTAAGCTAATTCGAGCATTAAAGTTCTTAATTGATGGATAAATACCCTAAATAAAGTAATTAGGGTTTTCTCATGAATCAAGGTAGAATTGGTGATTAATAACGTTCATATGAGTAATAGAGTATAATGAATTACACTTTGATGGTAAATAAGCATAATGATCTTGTCATGGATTAAAAGGATAAAAGTGATGGTTTTAATGTAAGATAAGTTTAATGGGTTTAATTGATGGACAGTGATGCCTTTAATTTGAAAATAAGGTTAAATGTTGTAAAGGGATAACCTTAATATCTTTTGTGAATAATTAGGGTTTAAAATAGTAAAAGATGAAAGGTAACCCTAATTGCAATAGAAACCCTAAAAATGAAATAGTAACCCTAGGGCTCGAATAGGTCTATTAGACTTGGATACCATGATCCATGATAGAAGATATTGGATGTTTGTTTCAGGATCTTATTGAATGCTTGCTTGCCTTGTTGATTGGACTATTCTTTTTCAAGTCTGCTTAACAGGTATGTGGTTACGCTTATGAATAACCGCATTAGTTTCCCGTATGTTTGTCGGATGGTTAATCGCATTGATTGCAATTAAACTGGTTGGATGATTCATATTTGCAAATTATAAAGTCACTATGATTATCACATTAATAATAGAATTATGGATTCTCGCACCTACATGCCACCCTGATGGATGATGCCAAAGGTCAGGCCTAGATGGGTAGACCAATGGACACCTTGAGTGGTGACCCCAGGCACCAAGAAGGTGGCCTATGATATCGCATGACTAGTGGGCACCATGAGTGGTGACCCCCAGGCACCAAGCTCAGGATTGAGAAGGTGGCCTTAAGTCATTGGCAAAAGGGCACCCTAAGGTGGGTATGCCAGGGTTAGGGCAAAAGCGGTGGAGAATGTCATATTGAAAAGTGTAAACTGGATTGTTAAATAATTTGCTTGTGATTATTAAATTGTTAGTCATATGTGCAAACTTTTGGTTGACCCCACATACCAGTATATTTCGATATACTGACCGACGTTTTGTTTGTCGGCGTTTTAGGTACAAATGAAAAGAACAAACAGTAAAGTGGCATATGTGGAATTAAATGAGAAGTAACCTACACCGGAGGATTAGTTAGAGTAACATCTTCATGGATAGAAGTTAGAAATCCCAGTTTTTCCAAGGTAAGAAAAGTTTTATTTTATACCAGTTTTCAGTTAGTCGGTAAAGTTTATTAATTGTTATTGATTATTTGTCGAACCTTTGATCCTGTATAATGGATAACGGCACCGACCTTTCGGTCTCCCTTAATTGGGGGTTACCGGGAGGTGGGGTCGTTACAATTGGTATCAGAGCATAGGTTCCTCATCTAATCTTTAATAATTATTAAATTTTACAAATTCTGTAGAACCCAAGGGAGTTATTAGAGGATTATCCGAAAGACAGAGGTGTCTAGAAAAGGATCACGACCGGGGGCTGGCAATATTTTCCTCCGCACCGCTAGTCGGAATACGAGGACTCCCGGATCTGTGTGACTGCCTGGCCAAAGTCTTAGGGTATGAATCAAAATAAGATACCTTTTAGGACTCTCTCATCTCGTTCATCCTTTCTCAACTCTAATTCTGTTAAGGACCTTAAGGATTAGGGTTTTCTCTCTTTCCCTCACCCTCTTGAGGTATGGGTAAGGTTGATAAGGATTAAGGAATCCTCCATCAAATTAATAAAAAGCATGTAAATAAGATGTCATGGACATAAGCTTAATAGAATAAGCGTAAAGGAATAGATACATGCTTAGGTCGTATGACATGAGTTGTCATTGCCCTCAGGAGAGACTTGAGGATAAACCTCCTTGACAGGAGGATGAGTAAAGAGGGTTAGTCTTGGAGGTGGAGACCTCCATCAAAGGTAGAAACCTAGCACATCCTTTGAGGATGATGGTAACCCTAACCCTAAGTGAAGGTTAGAGATAGAGATGACATGATGAGTTAGACCGAGTGTTTGGTTGGACATGCCTTGGGATCGTCATATGGGCCATGAGAGGTTGGATAACCTCGTACCTTTGGCGACCCAACTCTGGAGAGGGTCGCGCATGTTTGAGCGAAGGGTAACTCCTTCATGGATGAGGTTAGAGAAGAACCTATAGGACTGTTACCAGTAGGATATAACTTGTACCCAGAGTGCGTCAGTAGTGGTGACTTTAAATGAAACCCTAGTCAAGGGATCATGATGGATGGCTTATGAGATAAGCATAAGGGGGTTATGGATAACCTTGAGTAAACATAAGTTTGAGTATAGGCTTCATTCAAGTAAGGGCATGCTTAGGAGTTTGATCCTTCATAAAGACAGGACCTCTTATAGAGAGGTTGGTTGTAGGATTAGCTCTAGAGAGAGAGAGCAGACCTCGGCCAAGAAAGTTGGAAGCCTAAAACCCCGAAACTTGAGAAACATGGGAGTCGAGAAGGATGCGACCTAAGTGGACGATAATAGTTGCCTCATGCATGATCCTTGGAGGTTGATGATGTCTTGGTTAGCTTGAGAGTAACCAAACCCTAGAGGGAGGATGGTGCTTCTGGTACCTAAGGTATAAGTGATTACCTACTAGATGTGATAGAGAGTGCTTTAGACCCTGAGGAGGTTAAGGCACCAGTTGTGAGGCTTTATACCTAGTAGTGGTCCAGGAAGAGGAATCAACTCTGAAGTGTGGCTTGAGTAGAAAGATCATGGGAGTACATGACATATCTTACACATGCTGGATTCCTGGTTAAGAGAATGAGCATGCAGTTGGACACCCGGAGGTGAACCTAGGGTTCCTAGGCCTAAGAGGGGAAGCGGTGTACCCAATGCTCCTGTTGAGATTTGAGTCTCTATAGTTTTGAGCATGGTACTCTTAATGTGTAGAGGTAAAGGAAAACCCCTTCAGGTAAGGGTATGTTTGATGAACCCCTCACGAATAAGTTAATCTGATGATGAGGAAAGAGAATGAGTGTGATCTAGCATGGTTTTGTAGGTACGCTTGTGCCTTAGTAGTTGCTGGTTTTAGCATGCTCATATGGATGAAAACCTTAAGGATGGTTGTGACCTTGCGGTCACGGGTTGTAGTTTCCTCCCATCCTGGGAGAGGACCCTTTGGTAGGGTGTGTACCAGTTCTGTCGGTTTTGAGGTGACCTGAAGAGGTCTCATAGGATCTTGAGAAGCTAAGCGAAGAGTACATGGTATGAAAATGAACCTATAGGCCCATAGATAACCATATCTAGGTGCGTGGACGTGTTATCATGGGAGTAACCGGTATGGGTCCTGACCAAGGTAGGCAGGTTACCATGACCCCTGTGAAGGGACGAAAGTTAGTCATGAATGCAGAAAGAGATGATGAAGGCTTGGGTAAGGTTCTAAGTCAGACTTGTACTATAAGAGAATCCCAAGTCTAGGGTCAGGTAGGGATAAGACCGATGAAAGACGGAGTTGCCTAATTCCCTAGTTGCACATGACCATAGGGTCGGGAGGTAACAGCTATCATTGTCTGAGGGCCATGGGTTAGGAGATTGATCACCTTCATTAACTCATGTGACCCAAAGGGCAAGTGAGTAGGGCACTCTCTGGTGCATATGGGAAGAGGGATGACCCCAAAAGTGCCGGCACCCTACAGACCTAGAGGATATGACCAAGGATTATGTGTAAACCCAAGAAGGTTCGAGGCCAGTTTTCCATGAAAGTAACTTTGATATAATGATGATTGCGATATAGAGACATGAGTTGCACGTTTCAACGGAGACTTGAAGGTGTACTGGCGAGGTGGGCTGTACCATCCCTACTCTTGGAATAGGAAGAACTCTGTATTTGGACGGCCGCCAAATGCTTATTTCTTCTTGTTATGAGAGTGAGAGATAGGACAATATGCATGTCATACACCAAGGACAAGGATGTTGTGAGTTGGAACGTTGCTATAAGGAATAATGATAGAGATGTGGAAGGAATGATACATGGATGGTTCGCAAACACTATGAGAGGTAGTGTAGCTAGCTTATGAGGATGTTTTATCAGGAACTATCTGGAATTTGCAGATTAACCAAAGTCGAGTTCGATCACAGTGAGTATGAGCTTAGAGTTTCTTGATGAAGACAAACTTAGAGTTTGAGATGAGATGATAAGTAGAATACATGGAAGAGTATGTCTTCAACATTGCTTAATATCGAAGGATGTGAAGTGGTAATGGATGCTCTGGTGGAAATAGAGCTGCCTAGATTGGCTAGCAAGGAGTTGTTAGGCTAACCCTACGTTTGGAGAGAGGATGTGTTTTGGCTAACACTCAGATGTAATGAGATAGGTTGAACAAGTTAATGGTTGTTTAGTTAGCCAGTTAGTCCTTGATGTAGTAAAAGGATGGTGTTAGAACCTCAAATTCACTTCTTTGGAAAAGAAAGTGATGAAACCCTGATTAAAGTGGTTTAGGGTTTCCGAGGCATCAATACATGAGGACATGATATACCTTGGTACTACAAAGATAGTAAGTGATGGTAGCATTTTAGATGCATAAAACAAAGTTGCATGTAGCATGTGGCCATGCAAGCCAGGAGGTGAAGGACGAACACCATTAACCCAGTGCATGGATGTAAAGTATAAAGAGTTCCCGAGAAGGAATGAGAGTTCATCATTATGGATGTTGTGAGTCTCTCCTAGACCAAAAAGGTCAAGATACAATATGGGTTATGGTAGATCGCCTTACCTAGATGACATGAGAAAGGAAGAGTTCTGTCAAGGGACAGATCTGGTTGAACTGCATATGAGATGAGATGGTTCAACTACACCATGATGCGAATTCAAAGGTTCTTGATGTGACCTAAGGTTCACTTCCATAAGGTGGAAGTAGATACATGAAGAGCTCAGTGGTTGTACAGTTTATCACCCCATACTAATGGACAGTATGATCCGGACTAGTGGGTCTGATGAGAGCATGTGTGCTCATTTAGGGTGATACATAGAGACAGTTCCTAAGATGTGATGTTAACCACCATGGCCTTTATCGGGATGCAAGATGTTCCATAAGGAGGTAGTGTCGGTCACCACTTCATTATGAAGATGTTGGTGAAGGAGGCCTCACGAAGGTCATAAAAGAACCCCAGGTGTGTGCAGATGACGTCGCTTTGATCGTGCAATGGCTGAGAGAAAGCCCAGTGGTGACATGAGTCACGAGCTGATACAAAGCAGACTGACATGCAGTTCACTGTGGAGGAATAATGTGAAAATCCGACCCCTCTAAGCTACAGCTAAGAGAGCTGAATCCCCGATATAGGGATCCATTTGAGATGGATTGGTGGAGATGGTTGTGTATTCTTACCCCTCAGGATAACATGATGTATAATGTGTTACATGAGTCCGATCTAGAGCACGATGTGAGGTACCCAAGCCATGTGTTGAGCCTTGAACCTATTCAGCTTTTGAAAGGATGAAATGTCCTGAGTCACCTATGAGGGTACGATATACCAAGGTAAGAAAGAACTCAGATGGAAGAATATGAGATGATGAAGGTTCTTGGAAAGCACCATGGTTAGGGTAAAGCCACATGGTAGCCTTGATGGACATAAGAAGGGATTATCCTGTTTGTTTGCTTGCTTGCTGGAATTTTGAGGACAAAATTCTTATAAGAGGGGAAGGATGTTACAACCCCAAATTTTGGGTTCATTGGTTGAGGAATTTATTTTCTCATAATGAATATAAATGAACAAATAATGGATAAATGCATGGATTTCATTTACAATAGCCTTGTTGTTTGATTTGTGGGCTTTGTTGGCTATTGGGCCCAATAACAAGGATATTCAATTAATTAATGAATAACTGAGAATTGAGATAAGAAAGGTGTGGAAACCTCTAGAAGGCAAATCCAAAGAGGATTTCGTGCCTCTTAGATTCCTTGGGTTCCAAGGAGTCCAAAGTTGCAAAGAAAAGGCAATAAGAAAAGAAAATATCAATTAAGTATTTCCTTGTTAATAAAGAAAATTGAAAACATTGATGAAATAGGGAAAACATGTGAAAAGAAGTATTTTTGAGTTATCCTTAGTGGGATTTCGTATCCCAATGTTTCCTAATAATAAAAGGAATGCTAATGAGGAAAATAAGAGAGAAATAAATAGAAATCCACAAAGAGGAAATATTTTAAAAAGAAATAGGCAAGATAATGGGAATAATGCATATTGATGCATTTAATGATAATGAGTGTTCCTTAAATAAAGAATTTCGAATTCTTTGAGTTTTATTGGGATTCAAGAAGTCCCAATCAAGGAAGAGGAAAGAGAAAATAGCAATAAAAGAAAATAAGAATATAATGAGAGTACATTATTAATAAATCCCATGTTATTATTAAAAGGAGGATATTTTCTATTAAAAGGGAAACTAAATTTCGTGACCAATAGTTTAAAAAGGCAAGTTTAAAGAGAATCATGAAGTGAATTTTCGTATTTCTTATATCCAAGGTAATAAGAATATCCCATGGATAGAGAGGAAAGAGAGAATTTACTTCTTAATGAAGGTTTTGGTTTCCTATTAAGAAAGGGACTTGTTCCCTCTTGCATGGGCGTCTTAGGGCTTGAGTACCCTCCCCTATATAAGGGGTAGATCCCAGGAACGAGTTCCAGGAGTTTCTACATATTCCTATCTTCTTCTTCTCCTTCTTTGTAAACAAAACCCTAAGGGAGAGGAGTAGTGCGGCTATGAGCAATGAGGAACGAGTAGATGAGTCCTGGGGGAAGCACAATGCTCCCACGACACCTCACGAAGACGCAACCATGTTCCCTGAGCCTAAGTTCTTGTGCGGCAGCCGCGGGAGAGCAACAGATCCTCCACGTGTTGCAGAGATAGAGAACGAGTTCCAGTCGACTTGGCCGCGACCCAGCAGTACCACTGGGCGCGGAAGGGCGCGACGGAGGCGGGGGAAGCCACTCCGGTGGCCGCTGGGGCTCAGATGAGGGAGATAAAGCCGCGATATGGGCGGCTAGGGCGGCTACAGGTCGATCTGCGGAAGGTTGAAGATGAAGTTGGCGTTGGACAAGTTTGCCCTCGACGGGCTGAAGACCAACCTAACTTAACCAGGGGCACGGACGTCTTTTCGAAATATCTAACAAACCAACGTTGCATGGGTGATGACGTGGCGATCTGCTACTGGTCTAGAAAGGTAATATTTGCTAATTTCATATCTCCTAATTGGTAGCTCCAATGAGGACATGTTATACATGAAAGTTGCTCAGAAAATCGAGAGGAATCTAAATAAAATATAGTTGAAGCCTAATTCTGCCTTCGATTCGAAAAGTAATGGAAGATATCATCTTTATTATATTAGTGAATAAAGAACCCTTTTTTGATATTATTAAAGTGATTAGTAGGGTTTAATAGCTGATTAAAGTTGACATTAGCCTGTTAATGATAAAAAGGAACATTAAGAATAAAAAGGATGAATCTTGCACGGAATTAGCTGAATTTATAGTTTATGTACATAAATATACTTTAATGGGCCTTGAAACCCTAATATTGATTGATTCGACTCTTAATGGCTTTACTTGACTAATTTCATGATTAAAGTGGAATATGCTAAATCTAAGCTAATTCGAGCATTAAAGTTCTTAATTGATGGATAAATACCCTAAATAAAGTAATTAGGGTTTTCTCATGAATCAAGGTAGAATTGGTGATTAATAACGTTCATATGAGTAATAGAGTATAATGAATTACACTTTGATGGTAAATAAGCATAATGATCTTGTCATGGATTAAAAGGATAAAAGTGATGGTTTTAATGTAAGATAAGTTTAATGGGTTTAATTGATGGACAGTGATGCCTTTAATTTGAAAATAAGGTTAAATGTTGTAAAGGGATAACCTTAATATCTTTTGTGAATAATTAGGGTTTAAAATAGTAAAAGATGAAAGGTAACCCTAATTGCAATAGAAACCCTAAAAATGAAATAGTAACCCTAGGGCTCGAATAGGTCTATTAGACTTGGATACCATGATCCATGATAGAAGATATTGGATGTTTGTTTCAGGATCTTATTGAATGCTTGCTTGCCTTGTTGATTGGACTATTCTTTTTCAAGTCTGCTTAACAGGTATGTGGTTACGCTTATGAATAACCGCATTAGTTTCCCGTATGTTTGTCGGATGGTTAATCGCATTGATTGCAATTAAACTGGTTGGATGATTCATATTTGCAAATTATAAAGTCACTATGATTATCACATTAATAATAGAATTATGGATTCTCGCACCTACATGCCACCCTGATGGATGATGCCAAAGGTCAGGCCTAGATGGGTAGACCAATGGACACCTTGAGTGGTGACCCCAGGCACCAAGAAGGTGGCCTATGATATCGCATGACTAGTGGGCACCATGAGTGGTGACCCCCAGGCACCAAGCTCAGGATTGAGAAGGTGGCCTTAAGTCATTGGCAAAAGGGCACCCTAAGGTGGGTATGCCAGGGTTAGGGCAAAAGCGGTGGAGAATGTCATATTGAAAAGTGTAAACTGGATTGTTAAATAATTTGCTTGTGATTATTAAATTGTTAGTCATATGTGCAAACTTTTGGTTGACCCCACATACCAGTATATTTCGATATACTGACCGACGTTTTGTTTGTCGGCGTTTTAGGTACAAATGAAAAGAACAAACAGTAAAGTGGCATATGTGGAATTAAATGAGAAGTAACCTACACCGGAGGATTAGTTAGAGTAACATCTTCATGGATAGAAGTTAGAAATCCCAGTTTTTCCAAGGTAAGAAAAGTTTTATTTTATACCAGTTTTCAGTTAGTCGGTAAAGTTTATTAATTGTTATTGATTATTTGTCGAACCTTTGATCCTGTATAATGGATAACGGCACCGACCTTTCGGTCTCCCTTAATTGGGGGTTACCGGGAGGTGGGGTCGTTACACAACACTACAGACGCCAGTTTGTGGTTCTATGTTATTATCCCCATTTTATCAGCAGGGCATGGGGTTGATCGAGTTGGCTTGGTGGTTATGGATGGAGAGACAGGGACAAGTCATTTGCGGTCCTGAGAGATGCCCTTCGCAGTCATGGGGATACTGCAGCATTGATGTTCGCAGTCATGGGGATACTAGGTGGAGGAAGAAGAGGAGGAAGAAGGGTACCTTTGCAGAGTGACGGTGGGGGCGACCAGGTGCAGCGAGCAGGCGGCAGCGAGAAGGAGAAGAGGAGCAGGTGGTGGAGAGTAGAGGAGCAGCAGGCGGCGGTCAGAGCAATGAACGGTGGTGGATGGAGCAATGAATGGTGGCGGCGGCGGTGAGCATAGGAGTAGTGAGCGGCAGACAGGGCAGGGAATCGATCGCCAGACCTAAGCAGAGTCAAAAATGAAACAGAGAAAGGAGAAGAGCCTAGCTCGCGCGGGTGCTATTTAGTTAACCATCGGCATCGGTTATTCAAAACAACCGACACTGAAAACAATCATCGTCGGTTACCACAAAAAAACCAACACCTACTTTCAATGATAGTCGTCGGTTTCAACTACAAAAACTGACATCTATCTACATATGCTGACAAAAAAAATGTTCTTGAATTATGACCATGGTCGTCGGTTGCCTTAGAAAACTGACGCCAAAGGTGGGTGAAAATTTTTGCGGGGACAACGAGAGAAAACACATAGGCGTTAGTTATTGCAAGAAAACTGATGATAAAAATGGGCCCAATTTCTTTCTCGCGAAAAAACTTTAGTCGTCGATTAGTTAATTAATAACCGACGTCGTATGTTAAATTTTGGAGGTAATTTTTTTTTCACTGGAAAATTTAGATTTGGCGGTCGATTTTAGGTGTGGGTTGATAGTTGAGGAACCGACAGTGAATAAAAAGCGATACCCGTGTCTAGCTGCTCTTCACAGATAGATGTCGGTTTGTGTATTCAACCGACTTTGTAGGGTTTAGGTGTCAGTTTTTTGTATACAACTGACGCCTGTAAATGTGACGTTATAACCCATTTCTGTACTAGTGAATGATGAAACATAATGAATGTCTAAACAATGACATTACTCAATGGCGTATGTATTTGGGTTGATGACATGAACAATGAGATCATATGGATGTCAAGAGCATGTACTTTCTTGTTATGTCCCTAGTGGGGTGTTATTGTGGAAGGCTGATAGACAGCAATTCACATAAGACTATAGTGTCTATTGGTTGATGATAAAATCTCATTCGTCATAATATGTGGTATCAAACCAAACACATAGATACTTGTTCAAGAATAATGTATTAGGTAGACCCACCTTAAGTGACACATGGAAACAATAATTGGTAGTTTGAATCATCTCTCACAGTCATGGTGGTGATTGTTCTTCTTATACCTGAAGTCACTACACTCATCACATGTCATTCGATGTACTTTTACATCATCCATTGTGACCTTGAATAAGGGTTACCAAAAAGGTGGTTATCGAGTGCATTGTGACACATGGGGATGTTTGTGAGTGATTTAGATGGGATTTTTCCCTCCTACATGAGTTTAATATTCAGGCCACTTCATAATTAAGACTGAGAAAAAGCATGTGCATGCTCTTATGAACTAATATATGATATTGAGGTCACATTTATCTCAGACAATCTACTCTAATTCAAGGAACATGTATTGGACATTGAGAGGATGACAATTTCATGCCTTGAGTTCAATTCAGATATTAGTGACAAAGCAATTTGACAATCACTATAACACCAATTATAGATTATAAGTTGCAGTTGTTCTCTAAATTTTTGAATTTCTTAGGTAGAATTGATGTTTTTCTAGATACTTCTCATTGCTTTTGATGTCATAAATTAGTTATGAACAGTCACTATCAACATAACTTGGAACCTATAGGGTCGCACACAAGATACACTTAGAATAGGAGTTCATTCATGAATATAGTTTAAACTTGTTTAATAAAGAGTTAAGTATTCACTATAAACAACAATGGTTGAATGTTGACTAATTGAACTGTAAACCGACCAATTCAAGTGTTAAATCAATATTAGCAATCTGGTCCATGAACTGCTAGTTTTAGAAGTGAACTGATTAGCTCAGATCCATGGTCCCACCAGTTAAGGTTATGAACCAATCATTTAGTGGATCAATTTTGTCGACTCAAGGATTAGTGTTGTTGTCATGTTGTACATTAAATTGGATATTGATTTCCAATACAATTGCGATTGGGAAACATGACAAAACGATCAACTCAAGGTTTGAACTGATTGACTCACATGCCAACTGATCAGTTCATTTGTGAACCACCATTTTTCTGCTTGCTGGATGTGAACATTCATAAAATCCCGTCCCCTCTAACTCTCATATAGATTGGAAACCCTGACCCCGACTCTCCTATAAATATAGGGGTGTTGGGGGCTTCGCAGAAACATCAATTATCTCTGACAATTGTTGTCTTCTCTGGTTGTAGCAACTAAGAGAACCTGAGCAAGTCCTACCTAATAAAGGGAGGGACAACAAGGGAGAACAACTGTGAGAAAGCAAGTTGGTGTTAGTACACCAACTAGAAGGGATGACTCCTTCTTGTCTATTCTTTTAGAATATGGGAGTTCTTGGTGGTCTGTGTGGACTACTATTGAGGCGAGGAGGTTGTTTCCTACTACTAGGAGGGCAAGGTCAAGTTGTGTTCTGTGGTGTTCACCACGAGCTGATGCAGATGCAGATGTTGTCTGAGTGCGACTTGAAGAAAGGTGCACACTACTTCAAGGTAATCGTCACTAAACTTGCTCCAGGACCAGCTATAACCTCACAAACCATCCATCCCATCACATAGTTATTTACACGGTCATCTGTTAAAGGGGAATATGGTAATTAAGATTTTGTTTCTGCTACCCGTTCTGTAGCCATATTTTCCTATAGTGGTATCAGAGCCACACCAATCTACTATATTTTAGGATTTAATCGATATGATCAGATTTTGGTTTTCACCTTCTATTTATTTCATACTATGTAGATATTTAAAATGATTAATTTACATAACCAATTAAAACCCCATACAATCCCAAACTAACATATATATATATATATATATATAAATATATATATGCAATTTACACACCTCACCCTAAAATTAGTTTTGACAGTGGATGTGTAGCATGGTTGTAGCCAATAATGCCAGTTGTCCATGCTTGGCTGTTTGTGATTTTTTATTTCTATTTATAGCTCAGTTTGCACACTGATCTTCTACCTTCTTCTTCCAACATGTAGAAGTATATTCTCTCCTTCATTTGATCCCCTTGAATGTATGTTGAGGTTTCTCAATTACCATGTATTAACTTTATTAGCATTAGGATTTTTTATTTCTTGTAATAATGATTAATACATTCCGTGCCAGATGAACTAACCAACTGGAAGACCAAGGAGGATCAACATAGGAGCCAAACTAATAAAATGGGAGCCCAAGAGGTTGATTTGAGATGTCTAGAAGATGTTGGACTAGAGACCAGCCCAACAGTCTGACAGACCAACCGACTGATCAAGAGGTGAACCGATCAGTTCAAGAGTTTAACCGGTCAATCTAGATTGGTTCAAGTACAGATATTCACAAAGAATATGTTTCTTCATGCATTGTAGACCTTAGATGGTAGTTATTCATTGTGGCTCCAAGGAATTACGATAGTATGGCCATAACCATCACTTATGTTTTAATTGGATGTTTTTGTTTGTGGGATATGGAATGTATATGATACGTACTATAAGTATGTGTTGATTATATATATATATATATATATATATATATATATATATATAATCTCTCAATAAACCATATAAGTCTAAAACTCTTTTCATTAGAAGAACACATGAAAAGCTTGATTGATTATGCATGGTCATGCCAAGCGTGGTGCACTATCCATCTCGTGGAAGTGTGTTGGTAGTTATGTGGGCCTGTCAAACAAGGTGCATTTCTTTCGTGTTGGCTCTTGGGTTAGACTTAACTAAGTGATATTAATGAGATTAAGTACTTAGTATCATGCAAATGACTATGGTAAAGAGTTATGCATACCATCTATCCAAGAATTGCATAAGATGTAATTGGCAAAAGTTGTCTACCTTAATGATTGATTATGCACGCTGGAGTTGGTTGGGAAATAAATCAAATGTTTTTGGATATTGGATCACTAGAAGTTTATGCACTGCAATATTCTGAATTGATAAGTGAGGGTTATCAATTTGAACAAAAACATTAGAGTGATAATTAATTAAAGGCCTAATTAAACATCGTCAAATTTTTATTCGATCAAATCAAATAAAAAATATTTTGAAAAATTACAAATTTCTCTTGTAGAATCAAATGGAAACAAGTAACACTTTTTCTCAATGATCAATTATTAAAAAGGACTAGTTAAATGGAAATAATTTCAATGACTGGTTCAGGACGTTGACAATTGTTCTCACACATGAACACAATCTCTATGTCTAGAAGATACCAGGGCCAGATGAACCTGCTTCCACTGTTCCTAAGGCTGACAAGGATGATTATAAGAAGCATTCTAAAGATTTTGTTGATGTCAAATGCCTAATAATGTGCTCCATAAACTATGACTTGTAAAGATAGCATGAGAGCATGGATGTTATTTAGATGGTGACACATCTTAAGAACATGTTCCAGGATCAGTAAGGACATGAGAGATATGATGTCTCCAAGGCGTTATTCAAATGTAAAATGAAAGAAGGAGATGAATGGGTCCTCATGTGCTCAAGCTCATTGGGTATGTGGAGAAGCTTTCTAAACTGGGATTTCCCCTGGGTAAAGAATTAGACAATGATGTTATTCTACAATCACTGCCTGAATGATACAATCAATTTGTCATGAACTATAACATGAATGACTTTAACAAGACGTTGACAAACTTACTTGGCATGTAAGAATAGTTGAGGCACAAATGAAGAAGGACAAGCCCAAGTATGTGATGATAATTAATAGATCAAAGGGGAATTCAAAAGGCAAAAGAAAATCTAAGAAGAGTTCTAAAGGTGGCCAAAAGCCCAAGTCTTCAATGCTCAAGGCAAAGGGAGGGATGAATAAGGGAGGCAATCATCATCGCTCTCACCAGCCTAGACACTAGAAGAGGAATTTCCCTCTCTACCTGGAGGAACTAAAGAAGAAGGAGGGGATATAAATATCCACTTCAGGTATATACATTATGAGATAAATTTAATTACTTCTTCATCTTGGGTATATGATAACGGATGTAGATCTCACATATGTTTGAATGTGTAGGATCTCAAACAAAGTAAGCCTTTATGAAAGGATGAGGTCAGGCTATTTGTCACAAATGGAGTAAGAGTTTCTACCAATACAGTCAAAACATACATTTTATCTCAACCCATAGGGCATGTAATAGAGTTAATGAACTGTTATTTCATATTTTCCAATAAATAGAAACATTTTACTTTCTGCATCTTGTATGGAGAAGGATGTACATGGAAAATCATATAAAGTATAGTCAGTGTTCTATTTCTCAATGATGAGATTTTTTATGGCAATGTCCCAAATATCTTACCATCTTTGTTTGATGGATCCAAAGATAAATATCTGTGACGTGAATACCAAACGACTAAACCTTGATATCTCAAACAATGAACACCTATAACATTGTCATCTAGAGCACTTAGATGAGAAATTCATTTCTAGACTCCATGATGACTTTTTATGGACTCTCTTAGTTATTGAACAAACACAGACATGCAAATATTATTTATTAGGCAACATGACAAAATCACCTTTCACTAGATGTAGTGGGAGAGTGAGTATTTTATTTGGGCTTATACATATTGATGTAAGTAGACCTCTTAGAATAAAAGCTATATGTAGTTATTAGTACCTCATTATATCTACTAATGATCTTAGTAGATATGGTAATTTGTATTTAAGGAAATACAAATATGAATCTCTTGAAGTGTTTAAGAAGATCAAGAATGAATTACAATATCACCTTGGTAAAAAGTATTAGGACACTTTGATGTGATCAAATTTGAAATATTTTAAACAACAGTATGAGGACCTTCCGGAGATATTGTGATAGTGTATCACAAGGAACTGTACCTGAAAATAATGATGTATTAGAAAGAAGGAGTCACACCATGATGAATTATGGTTTCATTATCAATGAATCAAACCTAATCTTCTAATTTCTTTCTAGGCACGTTCTTAACACTAAAATGATGTACCGTATAAAATGATTTAAAAGACACCATATGGGATATGGTATGGGAAGTGTTTTGATGTGTCTATTATAAAGACATGGGTTGAAACTTATACAAGATAAATAGTTTCTTGAAAAGCTTTATCATCAAATCACATTATGTTAGTTTGTTTAACAGTACTTGTCTTAATCCAATAACAAAAGTGTTTTTTTTTACCTAGATAGATGACTAAATTCCTCAGGAGGAATTTAATACCTAAGTAATCTGTGGGAGTAAATTAGAAATCAAAAAGTTTGATATCTACATGAAAACATTGAACCTAAGGAGGTACAATGGGAACAAGGAGAATCACATATTGTTGTGGAATCTCAAGTTCCTTATGTAACACAAGACTCGTAGTTCTAGTAGAACACACCATGAGCTTAAAAGATTATGATATCTTATAACTCAAAAAGGTGGTGAGTTGGTCATAATATTATGAGACGACAACCTATCTAAAAGCTATTGAGGGACCATAATCTGACAAATGGCTTGAGGGCATTATATCCAAATTGGAATCCATGTACACCAACAAGGTATGACCTTGGTGGTACGTCCTAAAGGGGTACAATGCATAAGGTGCTATTGGGTTTTCAAGATGAAGACCGACATGGATTACGTAAATGAGCAGATTGGTTGAAAGGTTTTCAAACAAGTTCAATGTGTTGAACATGATGAAATCTCTTTATCAATTGTCATGGTTATATCCATTAGGACCATACTTTCTATTGCATCTTATCGAGTCTATGAGATTTGGCATATTGAGATTAAAACCACATTCCTTGAAAGGAATATTTGAGAGGATGTGTATGTGACACAACCTGAAGGTTTTATAACTGCGTTGGTGTAAATAATGTTTGTAAGCTACATGACCGATCAATGAAATTGAAGCAAGCACATCATACCTAGAATATTTGATTTGATAAGATTGTCAAAGTGTTTGACTTTAGTCAAAATAAAAATGAAATATGTGATTACAAAAGATTTAGTGGGAGCATATTTATATTTCACATATTGATGGGAAATAACATCTCAATACTAAAAGTATTGAAACCTAGTATGGAAAACACCTTCTTTAAGAAAGATTTAGGTGAATCACCTATGTGATAGGAATTGAGATCTATAGAGATAGTTTTGGAATGTTTCTTGACCTAAGTATGGGCATGTATATTGGCAAGATGTTGAAAGGGTTCAACATGAAGGATTCAATGAGAGAGAATATGTCCATGATACATGGGATTAGTCCCTCAAGAACCTTGTATTCCAATTATCTTAAAGAATGAGCAAACATGAGTAAGATGAAATATGCATTTGCAATTGGATCTATCACATATGCAGTAGAATTTACTCATCCCATTATCTTGTATGTATTGGACATGACAAGATGATATTAGTCAAATTCCAATGAAGGTCAATAAAATGCCATAAAGAACATCCATTTATACTTGATAAGAAATAAGGATTAGTTTCTAGATTATGGTGACAAAGAAGAGTTCATCTTAAAGAGTTACACCTATGCAAGCTTCCAAAACAAAATTTTTGTTTAACTTCTATAATAGAAGCTGAGTACCCTACAACATCCAAAGAGTTGTAAGTTGGAAAAGCTCCATACTACAAACCATTGTTTAAATTCTATAATAGAAGCTGAGTACCCTACTATTATGAACATAACAAAGGATATTGTATGGATCTAAAAGTTCATATATATGAACTTAAGGATGTTCCAACCATTGATGGCACAATAGAAATACTATGATGAAAATGGAGCTATTGGTTAGGCAACTAATATCAGATAGCATACTACGTCAATTCCATCTCATACAAGAGATCATACAACAAGGAGATGTGAAAAATGAAATAAACTGACTAAAGGAAAATGTTGCTAGCCCACTGGATTAGTACTTGCACTAGAAAACATGACGGACATGTTCATCATCACTAACACTAAGATTCATGGGTGATTGGCTCAAACTACAAGTGGGAGTATATTGGTAAGTATTCCTAGAGAGCCAATCATATGATGCCTATGGTAGCATATCGTGTAAACTATTTGATTAATAATAAAGACAATCTTCCGATTTATTTTGTTTCAATCAGTTACGAGATAATGATGAAACATAATGAATGTCTAAACAACGACATTACTCAATGATGTATATCTTCGAATTGATGACCTAAACATTGAGATCATATGGATGTTAAGGGTATGTACATTCTTTTTATGTCCTTAGTCAGATGTTATTGTGGAAGGCTGATAGACAGTAATGTCACATAAGACTAGAGTGTTTGTTAGTTGATGACAAAATCTCATTATTTATCATATGTTATATCAAAACAAACACATAGATACTTGTTACATAACAGAGTATCTGTCAGACCCACCTTGAGAGTGACACATGTAAATAAAATTTGTTAGTCAAGATCATTTCTCATAATGATGATGGTTATTGTGGTTCTTAGACATGATGTCATTACAAAAATCACATCTTTTTTGATGTACTTTGACATCATACAACATGACCTTGAATAAGGGTTACCATAAAGGTGGTGCTCGGGTGCATTATGACACATGGGGATGATTCCGAGTGATGAAGATGGGATTTTTCCCTCCTATAGGAGTTTCATATCCATGCCACTTGAAAAGAGAGACTGAGAAAAAGCATACACATTTGTGAATTAGTATTTGATATTGAGGTCACATATATCTCATCCAGTATGCTCTAGTTCAAAGAACATGGATTGAACATTGAGAGGATGAATTTTCCATGCCTCTAGTTCAATTTAGATATCAGTGATAAAGGAATAGAAAATCACTATCACAATCACATATTATAGGTTGAAGTTGTTCTCCAACTTTCTAAATTACTTGGCAGCAATGATGTGTTTCTAGATACCTCTCATTGCTTGTGATGTCATAAATTAGTTATGGACACTTACTACCAACATAACTTGGAACCTATAGGGTCACACACATAGGATACGCATGGAATAGGATTTCATTCATGAATATACTTAAGCTTGTTTACTAAAAAGTTAGGTATTCAATATAAACAACATTGGTTGAATCTTAACTGGTTGAATTATGAACTGCCCGGTTTGAGTGTTGAATCAATTATTTTAGTGTGTCAGATCAATTGAACCAATATTGCCAATCTGGTCCATGAACTGACTGGTTAAGTAAGTGAACCGATCAACTCAGGTCCATGAACTGACCCGTTCAGGTTATGAACTGATCGTTTGTTGGATCAATTCGATTGATTCAAGGATTAGTGTTGACGACATCTTGTGTATTAGATCAGATATTAATTGCCAATACAATCTGAATTAGGAATATTATGAAGTGACCGGTTCAAGGGTTGAACCAATCATCTCACATGTCAACATATCATATCACATGTGAACTGACCATTTCACTACTTGTAGGATGCAAAAATTTGTGAAATCATATCCCCTTCAACTCCTGCATAGACTGGGAACCCTGACCCTAACCCTCCTATAAACAGAGGGGTATTGGGAGATTCTTAGACACATCAATTAGCTTTGAAAATCATTCTCTTCTCTAGTTGTGGTAGATGTGAGAACCAGATCAATTCCTATCTGATAAAGAGAGAGATAGCAAGGGAGAACAATTGTGGGAGAGTAAATTGGTGATCGTACACCAACTAGAAAGGAAAACTACTTCCTATATGTTCTCCTAGAACAACAGGAGTTCCCAGTGATCTATGTGAACTACTACAGAGGCAAGGAGATTGTTACCTAAAGCTAGGACGACAAGGTCAGGCTTCTATCTGTGGTGATCAACCAGTAGCTACTATAGACGTTGTCTGTGTATGACTTGAAGAAAGGCGCACACTACTGCGAGGGAATTTCCATTGGACTTGCTCTGGGACCAGGTATAACTACACAAACCATCCTTTCATTAGATAGTTATTGACGCGATTGTCTGTTAAAGGGGAATGTGGCAGTTAACTTTTTATTTTTGCTACCTATTTAGTAGACATATTTCCCTACAATGTGAATATGAGATTTTTGGTGAATTAGATGATGAAAGTGCAAGAATTTATTGTCCACTCTTGTCATGAAATGAACACATGGTAGTGAATCATCAAAAATGGAAAGCCCCTAATCTCTTCAAAATATGGTTGAATGTCTTTGTGAATCGCAGTTGTCATAATGAGGTTGTACGTTCTTTTCTAGGATAAGTTAGGTTATTTTAGAAGATGTTTGTGGTGGTTGATGTGAGCTATTAAGCTCTAATAATGTTGATATCATGGAATATGAATCCCTTATCTCTATCATATGATTTAATTTGAGGTGTTTGGTACATCCTTCTAGGTTTTGGAGAAGTAAGCCTTCTTGGTGGAAGTGTGTTATGGTAAATAGAATCCTAGTTAGGTTGTTCAAGTTGGTGACTTGGATAGACATTGATTTTGGCACCATTTTTAGATTCTCATAGAAAAGTTTTCCTCAATAAACTTGTTTTCATTATTATACTAAATTTACAAAAAAAAGGTTTATAAATTTATCAATGATTTCAATAACTAGATCACCACATAAGGAGTTTAAGTATTTAAAAACCTATTAGAAGAAGACCCCTTGACTGGTTAGGTCAACCAAGGAAGCCTAGACCCAAACATGGGGTACATCATTAGAAAAGGTATGACTTATTTAACTTACCTATTGTTCATTTGTTAGATTGTTAGTTTGCTTATAGATTGACATTTTTAAGGGTGGAGTCATGTGACCTAATGATTCAAAGATCATAATACAATTTTAAGTTTGTTTGAACCTGATAATGAATGCCTAAACTAACTCTTTAGTAACTTTGCCAATTAATATGAGATTGATACAACTACCAGTTAACTAGGATATATGAGTTAGATATGATACATTGTCCACCTGACTACTAGCTGAGTAACTAATGTTTCCATATTAATGTTCACTTATTAAAACAATGCATATATAATATAATATATCGACTGGGATTGAAAAGTATTAAAGAAGTAAACTTGTTTCTCCTTTAACCCATATTTCCAAAGAAGTAATTATGTGGAAAAATATACCCAGGGAACTAGGTTAAAATCAAAAAATATTAGGCTTGATGTATGTGTAACCCTGTCCCATGTAATAATAAATATCTAAATTGCAAATAAATTAAGTATAAAGTAATATTAATATGTATGATTAATGTATGCACTTAAATTTTGTAATATTCAACGAATAAGCTACATATAATAAACTGTGATGGTTAAATAGATTAGTGAAATGTGTTTGCTAACTAAAAACTAATCTCATAGCTTAACCCTAAATTTCCCAAGGGTTGCATGATAGGTCTTGGCCTTGAGAAACTATATAATCGATTTACCTTAGTAAATCTGTAAATTGATCCAATTTATATACTGATCCTTTATGTGAAAGTAAAATATGATATGTATATTCATGATATACTATTGAAATACACACACAATTTTTCAATAGGAAATGAATAAAGAAATACGATGATGAAACTATCAACATCATATCTCTAACTGTTGTAAGTATTGTACTATTATGAAAACCATAGGATTTGGTTGAACTCTCTCTTAGCTTGACATTTCGTGTGATTTTTTTTATAAAGATATGATGTTTGGACCAGCACATTTACATCTTTATGTATGGGCGACTCCATACTATAGATTTTTGTTACTTTGATTTCAAGGATGAAATCTTCTTCAAGGGGTAGGGTGTTCTAACATGCCAAAACCAAAACATTTTCCTAATTCTTGCTTTATTATATCCTTTTATTTTAGAAGTGGTTCTAATCCCTTTATCCTTGACTTAGATAGTAAATGGGTACATTAGGTGCTTATAGACATATTCCCTAATTAAATTACGCATTCCTAGGTGGCCCTAGTGAAATTCTTTCAGTAAAGCATCTAGTAAGGGGTTAGAACACAAATTCACGATCTAATAAATTATATTTTTAAATAAGGATACTTGAACCTTCTTAGATTTAGATGATTATATAGTAGATACAAAGTTTGAATCCTAAATACTTGAAGAAGAACAATAACTTAATTATAGACTCAAGGCACATGTTTTGAAATAAGTGATTAGAGTCATCAAAAGTAAAAAGTAGAGAAAGAATTTGAATATCCCCTTCTTATTTTTCATTATAGTTTGGTGTTCTTATTATGGAACAATTATCATAAATTGGGAACCTAAGTTGTTATGATCTAGAGGAAATTATAAAGATATAGACTTAAGGCTAGTTGGAGTGAGATAGAGGAATTGATTGAAAGATAGTATATGATATACTTCTCCCATGAGTAAATATCATATTATATGATATAATTCCCCCATGAGTAAATAGTCTATATAATATTCATATATACCCAATATAATAAGTCAGTATACGCAATAATATCTTTTATTTGATAATAACAAAATATTGTTACATATTAAAAAACATTATTGTATATTAAGTAATCCACTTATTGATATAAACATTAAAGTAATTCGAGAATTGGTTTCCTCAAGTATTAACTAGTCTAGTTGCCAAATTGCACTCAAATTGATGATATTGGTTTCCATGAATGAGTAATAAAAAAAATATTTCTAATGGACTATAATATATTAATTGACCTATTAACTATTCATAAAATGTGAACTAATAGAATTTTTAGATTCCTCCTATATTAATTATTATAGTTTCCAACTTTAACAATTATTGAACAATGCATTTAAGCCAAATAAGTTATAAAAGGAAAGATCTAGAAAGTTAATAATGAAAATATATATTTAATTAATTTCAATTTTGTTTCGTAAAGTTTTCGGGTTGTCATGCTATTTGAGGAGCCATCTCCTTAGTTCATCGGTAACACTGTTAAATTAGGTTCTATGTGAATGTTTACCTCGGGACCTCCTTTTTCTCTTTTCCTTCTTGTTCTGCTTCCTCCCCATCCTCTATGGTTCTTCTTCTCTTCTTCCTTCTAAAATTCTTCTCCATTATCTACCTTCCTCTTCTACACCCCAATAAATCATAGTCTCCACAATAGATCCCCCTTATAGTTTGATTGACACAGAATTTCTGTATGCTTATGTGTTAATCGATGGAGGTACCTACTGCGGTCGATGCCACCTACTATGATTTCCACCGACGGCTCTTCCATTTCCGACTAGCACAAACATCACAACAACCTCCTTTAGCATCATGGACTCCACTACACTATCCATTATTCCCTCTCCCCGCCATGATTTGGTAAATCCTGGACACCTCTCTACCTTGTCCCACCTTACTCATATCATGAAGGCATCACTTTTGGTGCCAGTAGCCACCTACAAACCATGCAATGATACTGCCACCACTAGAGGAAACACATGTTATAGTCATCATATTTTTTGATTTCCAACAAACATGCAACAATTCTCTTCTCCTCTGTTGTTTTACCACTGATTGTTGTTGTGATGAAGATGCCACCCACACCACCATGGTCTATCCCAAATTTATTTCCTCTTCTTCTCATTCCTTGTCCTCAACAAACTCTTCCTCCCTCTCCCCAATGTCAAGCATCCATGGTAACAAGTAGACGTTGTCACCACTTGATGTCCAATAACTATCCTTGATTCTTTTTATGAGTTAGATAACTCCATGGAAATATGTGGAGACATGTGAAAAAGACCTAAGAGGATCTGCAAGAAGCAATGAACACTAAAACCATTGAACTGCAACAGAAATATTTTGGTCATTGCTAGACAACCTAGGTTCTTGGACAACACAATAAAGAGAGAAAACCTTTGACCTTCTTTGATCATGTTGGCTTCCGTTCAAGATTTAAAACTAACTGATTGTCAGTAGTCATGTTACCTTCTTCAATAATGATAAAGAATAGGATGATCGAATTCAACGTGACTAGTCAATGCTTAAGCTTGATTGGCGTAAGAGAAAATGATGAGTCTAAATAGGTAAGGCTAGTTTTCAACCCAACTTGTTGCAAAACTATTGCCTTCATCCCCAAGGCAGTAGCTCAGTTATCTTTCCTTTAGTTTCAATTCACTAAAAATTCAATTAAGTAGATAAATGGATTAAAAAATCATGAAATATTGAGACCCAAGCCCACATAACAATATAACAAATATAGGTTTGGTGTGACCCTAACCCTGATCTTAGTGGTGGATTTGATATCTAGGCTTTCATCTAAGTTATGTGCATCCTCCTAATATATTTGTACATTAATATCATGACTAATAAACAATTTCTCATATGAGACATCTCTTGAATACTCTTTGAGTGATAGTGATCATTTTGAGGATCGTAGTTCTTTCAAGATTATTTTGTTAGGATTGGTAATGAATTTATGTGATTATACAAATGATGGTCCTCTGACCTATTTTTGTTACTTAATTGGATGATCTTATCCTCCCTACTTGAACTAAGTTGATATTGACTAAATATATTTCTTGCCTCTACATTTTGTCAATGTACAATAGACCAAACCTATTTATATATAGTAGATATACTTCTATACCGCCACAACATTTGGACGTGCATATTCTGTCTTGAGTGTGGGTTTACCTCTCGTATATCTATATGGACTAAGTGCCTCCCACCTTGCTGTGGATTTTCCACCCAATACTTTAAGCTTGAGATTTTATGGGTCTCATCTGTTCTTAAATAAAATTAGTCTAATTATTATAACGTATTTTTTTATGCTTGTGATACTATTGATGTGAAATTATATGACAAGAATTCCTACCGGTATTTATATCCTTCTTAATAAATGTATCACCTACTTGACATGTTAAATATTTTGAAACTTTTCCATTTTGGACATCCCTTTATTGAAATCTCCTAAATCGATCTCTCTTGCCTTATAAATGCTTTTTTCAGTACATACTCAACTTTCACTTCCCTTTTTATTTGACTTTTTATTTTTTGGGTGCTTCTTTCAACCGACCTAGGTGTAGGTAGGGTAGAGAAGGATGACTCATAGGGAACTTCTACTAGAAGTTTAGATTTTGAAGATAGCTTGAGATGTCTAGATTGTCAACTGGTCCTTTTGGAATAGAATTTTGTACCATTACCTTTTTATTTTCATGCCACCCTAAATGAGTGGGGAGCTATGTACATAAATAATTTTAAGATATATCATATATGTACTACTAGTGATTTCTTCTGCTTCTATGTAGTAGTGTTCCTTGTATACCTGCATCGGATATCCGCTCGTGAGGGAGATGGTCCTCATCTGCCATTCATGGGCCACGCCGTGGAGCCCGGCAAGCGCGGACCGTTGATGTTGATTTTGACGTGGTTGTTGTCGATGTTGCTGAAGTCCGAGTTCTAGAAGGTGTCAGACTTGAGAAAGAGGTGGTCATTGGTGGTGTTGTCGTAGTTGTACTTGTTCAGGAAACCCAGGTACTCATAATCTGAGAAGTCGATCGACATAGGAAAATCCTCCCATGACGCATAGGGTAGAGGATTCACATTTTGACGTGGTCCCCTGGGTGGTTTCCAGTGCGGGACCCTACTGGCAGGGGGGTTTGGGTGGGTGGAGGTGGTTTTGTAGGGTGAGGTGGCAGGGGTAGGTGAGAGGCTAATTTGATAGGTCTGTAGAGAGAGATTAAGATAGAAATATAAATAAAGTTTATTTTGCACTTAACTTTTGAACTGAAATAAAAAATTTGACGAAATGAAAACCGTTGAATTTGTTACAAAAAATACAATCCAACAAGACCAATATTAATATATTTTTGAAAAAAATAGTATACATAGATATTAAGAATGAGCGTATTCAAACAAAATGGGTGCATGAGTGACGATGTTAGTGAGGAGGGAAGTAGTGGGTGCATTCAGTGTCGTAGTGGGTGGATACATTCCAAAGTAGGCGCATTCAGGACAATAGAGTGTGCATTCTATTAAAAGTAGGCACATTGAGAATAACAACACATTCAAGCAAAACTGGGTACATTGAGGGCTATAGTGGGCACATTCATGCAAAAGTGGGCGAATTCTAGATAATAGTAGGCACATTCAAACAAAAGTGGGCATATTTAAGCAATAGTGGGCACATTCAAGTAAAATTATGCGCATTCAAGCAATAATGGGCGCATTCAAGCAATAGTGGGCGCATTTTGGACAATAGTGGGTGTATTTAAGTAAAATGGGGTGCATTGAGGAGGGAAGTATTGGCCACATTCCAGCAAAAAGTTGGCGCATTTAAACAGTACAATGGGCGCATTCAACCAAAATTGGGCGCATTGAGGGCTATAGTGGGCACATTCATACAAAAGTGGGCACATTCAAGCAATAGTGGGCACATTTTGGACAATAGTGGGTGTATACAAGCAAAATGGGGCGCATTGAGGAGGGAAGTAGTGAGCACATTCAAGAAAAAGTAGGCACATTTTAACAGTATAGCGAGTGCATTCAAGCAAAACCGGGCACATTTATGACTATAGTGAGCACATTCATACAAAAGTAGGAACATTCTGGATAATAGTGGGCGCATTCAAGTAAAAGTGGATACATTTAAGTAATAGTAGGCGCATTCAAATAAATGTGGGCACATTCAAGTAATAATGGATGCATTCAAGCAATAGTGGGCGCATTTTGGACAATAGTGGGCGTATTCAACCAAAATTGGGCTCATTGAGGAGGGAAGTAGTGGACACATTCAAGTAAAAGTAGCCGCATTTAAACAGTACAGTTGGCACATTCAAGCAAAATTGGGCGCATTGAGGGCTATAGTGGGCGCATTTATGCAAAAGTGGGTGTTTTCTGGATAATAATTGGTGTATTCAAGTAAAAGTTGGTGTATTTAAGCAATTGTGGGAGTATTCAAATAATAGTGGGCGCATTTTGGACAACAGTGAGCTCATTCAAGTAAAAAAACATTATTTATTCTTTTTTTACTTCCCTCCTCTCTTTTTTTTAAAAAAAAATGTCAATATGGTATTGTTAGAATGTATTTTTATAAGTATTGTAATACATTTTATTTCATTAAAAAATTCCTTCTAATTTAAAAGTTATAAGCAAAACAAACAAAAATAAAAATAAAATAAAAATTTGGTACATTGACACGTGGGAGCAGGTGGCAGGGGCTGGTAGGAGTTGGCAGGCACGTCAAAATACGTGTTTTTATGAGTGCGCGTGAACAAATTTTAACCCATCGACATATAACCCGTTGGTGGAGGGCGTGATTACGGACGCTAATGCATCTCCGCTGAACAGGATTGGGTGAGCTCAAGCACACCCTCCGAAGCGGGACAAATTCAGTTATCTGACACGCATGCGTGTGTGCATGTAGATTATTAAGCAGCCGGCTGGGATGCGTGAGTCTACAGTGCTGCCAAACTCGGCGTGACTCAAAATACATGTCTTTTGTTAGTGTAACTACTGCGACAAATGCAGAAGAATTAATTGACATATAATCTGATGGACTTTTTCCCCCTAACTACCAGAACTTCAAATGAGCGGGGTCAAACAGCACCCTGGAGTTAGGCCTGTGAGCTAGCCCTGCAGCGCAGAAGGTGATCAGTGATGAGCAACGCGGGGAAAAGCCGCCGGGATCCCATGACCAGGTGGCGACGAGCTCGGAGAAATGGTAGAAGATCTGCCGTTGTCACTAGTCTGCTTGATTGTCTTATGAAGAAGTGAAGAGACGACAACCACCTACCCTTTCTAGTTTCTAGCATTATATATTTGACTTTTTAGCACATTGGAAAATGATGGGATAGCAACTATGCTGAATATCGATGATTAAATGGATTGGACGCATATAACATTTCATTTCCCACTGCTAGTTCGTACGTGTTTCTTCTAAGTATCGATGATTGAGAAGCCCCATGCATCAATCTCATACGATCACATGCATTACTTCACACATTCATTAGTGGGTCGTCGGGGCCACTGTATCCTGTTTGACAATAGTTTACTCCACTTCCATGCTCCGACTGCCACGCTGTAGCAATTAGTTCACCAAATTATCCCTTGTATAAAGACATCAAAGGGTTGTTTCGCATTTATTTCACAACATTATTACAAATTATAAAATTAAAAAAGGTTCTTCTAGATCCGTTCATGTTGTATGTAATATGAGCTTATATCGACCCCGAAATGTAAGCATCACATAGTATTCCCTACAAACCACATTTTCCACAATAGTATATTTAGCACCAATGTCTTGCGTTGCAAACATCAGCATGATAAATAGGTTATGTCCGGTAAGGATTTGGGGGAACTAGGATTCTCAGTTGTCTTAGTTTCTTACAATTTTATGCCAAACACCTCAAGATTTTAGATCTACTGAAATCTGATGTGTCATGTTTTCTATTCAAATCGGCATTTTTTTAATGACTCATAATCCAAGTATCCATGTGTTAGCAAAATTTGGGCTCAATAATCCCAAACATATCACCTAGGGAGAAAATTAACGTAAATTATACCATTTCATTTTGTCTGATTAGACCAATAGAGAAGAAAGTATAGGATAATTCCAGTTAGACACCATGGTTGTTCTAAATCATTTTTTCTTTAACTCGCACTGGTTTAAGATTCTTTTATATTCTTCTCATTGCTTGAGTCACAAAATTTAAGTACGAACTATACATTATTAATGTTGCATGTTTACATGATATTATCTACAATTATTTTTTCATAATGTACTTAATCACACATAATTTTGTAATTTACCAAAAAAAAGTACATGTTCAGACTAACTTTTATTTATAGAAAATTTTATTAGTGCATATACAAATATATAAAATATGATTTATTTTCCTATTTATAGAACATTGAATAATAAAGACATAGCTAAAACAGATAAATAAGACATATATTCTTAGAATGGTATGGAAATGGAATTTGAGTCTTTTATGAGAAGTGATTTTCCACTTATATTTTGATAAAACTATAATTGGATCAAATTGTATACTTGATTGACTAGACTTCAAATTTTGTTTGCAATCTATGTAATCTTGATTGTCCATAATTAGAAAATAAATTTGAGAAACATGTTTAGACATTTATAACGTTGTTGTGGCATGTTGAACATGTGGTCGTGTTTAGTGGCATGTTGAATAGACGGTCATGTTTTGAACGAGTTTCTTGATTTGAATTATGGAGAACAAGAATCCAACTTAAGCCATGTGAAATGATCACCTACTTTGACATCTATTTGAGAATATAGTTCCCAGTAGCCTTATACAACCAAAATGGATGTGTACCAATTGCCCACCATTATGAGTTTACTGGACATGTAGCCAAGCTACAAACCAGATGAAAACTTTACCCACTTTCCTAAGCGATGCTGAAATCTTGAAACCAGCCAACAATGTTGCCATATATTATTTTCAAGCAATAAATTGGTGATATATATTTAGATTTAATATCTATGTGACATTCCAGGTCTTGAGGCCTCTGATGAAAAGATCATAAAAAGAATGATTGAACTACCCATATCACCAAGGTCCGCCTCCTTTTCAGGGAGCTCATCACTAACAACTCTATGGTTAAGCATGCTCGGCCCAGAGTAGTAGTTGGATAGGCGACCAGTTGGAAAGTTGGTCTCGGTTGGTATGTGAGTCAGGACAAAGCACACAGTTAAGGCCAATGGTGGTCTATGAGGCCAATCGTCATTCTTGAAACTTTACTAGAGCCTTGGATAGTGGGTCCAGGCATTACATATGGTATTAGAGCCATAACCCCTCCAGTAGGTGGAGCCCACATGGACATGTGGCATGCTAATATTGAGCTTTGCAGTCAAGGCATGTTTGAAAGGATTGTTCATGGCGATGTAGCCACACTTGCACTGGTAGTCGTGATCAGGAGTTGGGTGTCCATGGGTCATTCTGGGTCTACACTAAAATGGGTAAATATGATGATGCCATATAGTTTAGCCTTGAAAAAAATGTAAAGAGTCTTAAGTGGGGGAGATTGTAATGTCCTAGGTCTTGAGGCCTCCGAATAAATATCTTAAAATGAACTATTGGATTACCCATATCACCAAGGTCCACCTCCTTTTTAGGGAGCTCATTACTAAGAACTTTCTGGTTAATCATGCTCAGTGTAGAGTAGTACTAGGATGGTTGACCAGTTAGGAAGTTGATCCTGACTTGTGCAAGAGTGAGTACAAAGTGCACAATTAAGTCCAATAGTGGTCTATGGGGCTAGTCGTCATTCTTGAAACTCTACTAGATCCTTGGATGGTGGGCCCAGGTTTACAAACTATTTTTTCTCTATTAGTAATTGTCAATACTTGTACATTTAAACTTGGAATCCATTTGACCATTCCATAAACTATAATATATTATTATCTACTAGAACTCATTCTTGTTGTTCCTCTATTTTCCTGTAATTCATTTATAAAAAATTAATATCTATGTGAATGAACACATATCCTTGGATATTTATTTTGTATTTTTTTGCTCAAGTATTGTGAAGTATCAAGATTTTACTAAGAATTCAATGAGAAACATACCAAAGTTCAACTATTAAGGCATCTCATTTATGAGTGACTATTAACAACCAGTTGTATCTTATATTGTTCACAATTATTTGTTAATGATTGTATACTTCCTAGAGTATAAGCAAAATGTTATCAATGAAATTCATACCATGATCAAACCCCATTTGTACATGGGTAGGCTACTAATAAGAAATACTAGATATCCCAATAATAGCCCATCAATGGGACTAAAGATATAATATTACTTAGGAGCACCAACAACAAAGAGATGTAAGGAACGGACAACTAGAACCTAAGGAAAATTGCATGTACTAGGGATGGACACGCCACAAAGGGTCCCATACCAAATCCCACACTAGCTCTGCGATTGACACACATCACTTGAGGGAGTCAAGGGCACATAGAAAATCTCGTGAATGGGCAAATCTTACTAAGGGTTGATACCATGCCCATGTAGGATGCATGATGTATTTAAAACATGACGAAATGAACTATCTATGCAAAGACAAAATACTCTTTTAATAGACTAAAATAACAACCCATTCCTAGGTTGAACTTATGCAAAATTTAGCTCACATGATTACCTCATAATATATATTTTTACAGTAAACTAAAACCTAAATTGTAGGTAATTGAACCTTGTGAATGTACCATGATAATGTTGTGAAATAGTCATGATAAACAAAGTGGAAGCAAGAAAATAATTCCAGTTTCTATTGGCAAATCTCTTGAATAATGATCTATCAAAAAAGAAGGACATGGAATATGTACCTCGTTGTGGAGCATGTTCAACAATTTTCTCAATGAGATGATGTTTGTCGCTGATAGTGGTCTAGAAATGGTCATTGACAATATCCTCCCAAAATAGTCATGTAACATATGCATTTGTCTGTAATCCATCCAGATAATAGGGGCTCCTCGTCATCTTGCTTGATCCAGGAGAAGGAGCAACCTTTCACTTGGAAGCTTGCTAGCACCATACACTATCTCCTTCTTTCTCTTCCCTCAGGTAATGATGACTAGGGTTCATGTGTCAATGCATGTAATGAAAGCCCTAGATGCCATGACCCTTTAAATAGGGGAGAGTAGAAAATAAGGTTTTTAAAAGAAATTGAGAAATAGAAAGTGAGAATTTGTAATTAGGTGTCTTATTCTTGAACAACCATTTGATTGAATGACCAATTCAATTGATTGAAGCACTGCATCTGAAGCTTCCAGAATTGATCATTCAATTGATTGATCTTGTCCAATTTGATCAACTAGACATTCAATCGATCTAATGGAATGATCTTGTCTAGTTGATTAACTAGACTTTCTACTGGAGTATCAGACCTGATCTTGTCTAATATATCAACTTGACTATCCAGTCGATTGTCTAGACTTCCAAACAATCTATGATTGTTCTAATTTATTGCCTAAACCTTTCTAGAAACCAATCTTACTTGTATCCATGATTATACTCCTCTTTGCTATGCATCCTATCCATGTGACTCCATTAGACTCACATTATGTTGGTAGTGATGTCTATAATCATGTTACAACTTCACAACCAATTAACACTATTTAATAACACATTTTTTGCACACAATTAATTGGATAGGTCGGAGAACAACTTCAACCTTATATTGTAAGCAGTGTTATGGTGACCATAAATCCCTTTGTCCCAAGTATCGAAATTGAATCTGAGGCATGATCTCAATATCATATATCGACTCACATGATCATGGCCATGCATTTCTTAGTATCACTCATCAAGTGGTTGAGATATCACTCTAATAGGAGGAACATCGCTCACAATGATACACTTGTATCATAGTTCATCCAAGCAGTACTTGAATGGAAACCCTTATTCAAGGTCACATTGAGTAGTGTTAAAGTACACTAAACTACATGTGATTTTTGTCATATATGTAGTTTAAAGGACCAACATCACATTACAATATGATTCTGACTTCTATTTTTAGCTTTCATGTATCATTTTTAAAGTGTGTTTCACCACTATACTTGTTTATCAATGAGTATCTATGTGTTTGACTTGATATCAAATACCATGGCCAATGAAATGTAGTAATGAGTCAACACACATACTAGTCTTATGTATTATCGTCATCTTGATTTTCACAATAACATATGACTAGGGACTTAGATATGAATGTATAATCTTAACATACACATGATCTCATGCTTATATATTCAACCCAAAATCACATTTCATTGACTGATACATTCTTATGACATGATTAATGTTTAATCATTGTATCTTTTTTTTTATTGCCGGGGGAAACCCACCCCCCTAGGTGGAGGCCCAGATAGCATCATTGTGTCATATTAAAGTCAACATAACAAAATGCATGCCTTTATTACTAGTCAAATAAAATGCAATGTATTAAATTACAACCATCATAAGACTAGCTCTCATGGCATAAAACTAGCATGTAATGAAACCCAAATAGAAGAAATGGGTTAATAATGACTAACCATGTTTAGAAACATGAATTTAAATACTTCTTGTATTGATGAAGGAATGCATGTTACTAAGGTACCCGTTAATAATATGATTGATTCATTAATCTTAGTAGTACCTAGAAGATGAAACTTAACAATTAGCTTTAAATGATAACTAAAGAGAAACTAGAATCCAGATCCTTGCATAATCTTTTTACGAATGGGAAATAGAGTTTTGTTTTAAGAATAAGGAGAAGAATACATTATCTAAGAATGATACCAAGGTTTATAGTTTATATTAATAATAAGTTGGAAGGTTGGATTCAAACTTGCAAAGTCAAGCTACAAAATGGATTGACGTTGCAAAGGTTAGACTAAACTTTGGGTCATGGTGGACAGACTAACCAAAAGTAAACTGATTTGTTGATAAGTTGGGTGTAGAATTCTATTGACTATTCAAGAACTAAAGCTTAATTGTCAACATCGACTCAAACAATCATAAATTTCTAATACAATGACTGGAAAGTCAACAACCTACCTATAAGTGGAGATACTAATAATTCTATTTGAATAGAAAAAATAAATCAAGGAATTAAATCAAAATTTGAGGTATATATACCCAAATAAATAACCTTTGAACCTAGAACATTTTCTACACATCTCTTCACTACTCCCACAAAATAAACCATAGAAGAAGTGTATTTGGAGAATTTCTTGTTGTTTAGAGAAGATTCAAGCAAGAATTATAAGGCCCCTAAACTTGCTTAATGAGTTGAATAATCTTAATTATCATAATTGAATTCTTATAACCATAATATAACCTTGTTATATTCTTTGAAATCATAATACAAGCTTAAGTTTCAAATTTGGTCCAATTTGGACATTGTTTGAGCAAGTTATGCAATTTTATGCACATTTTGGACTTTTCTGCAATTTACCCAATTGAGAGGTTTTCTTTGCAATTTATCACTTTCATTATGTTCCTTGGATATTCTCTCATCATTTTTGAGCTATTTGATCCATGGGGCGCCTATTAAACCTTTGTTTGAAGGTGTTTTCTCCAAGGGTATTTTAGGGTTTACCCCTTCATGGATGAGCTACCTTTAGTAGCTATCAACTAATGAATTATTTGTTTTGCTAGAAAATTCAAGAAGACAGGGATAATAATGTCTCTATGGATGGTTGGGGAGCTTCTTATGTGTGTGCTTGTATATTTTTAATGGTTTAAGGCCATGGACACTTGGAAAGATATTTGCACTTCAACTTTTTCTTTTTGTTTATCTTAAAGTTTCATATACTTATCCCTAAGAACCAAAATGAGCCATTTTCTCTACACAACTTCCCTCCTTTTACAAACCTTGTCCTCCCTCTGTGCTGCTTCAAATTTCTTGTCCAAGGAAGAAGAAAGAGGGGACCTTGATGTACAGGTTTTGAGTCACTTTTACAAGCCTATTTTATATTCATTTTATGCATTTGTTAATCAATTAGTTGATCATATTTGCATAAATTATTATTATTGGCTTTTATATTCTATTTGCATCAAACGATGCTCATTTTATCATATTTATAGTATTTTATACATTCCTCAACCTCATACATTGTTTTTATGGATTTTCAGGATTTTCCATGTACAGGAGGAGTCGGTGCCACCGACCACCCTGGTCGATGCCACCGAGATAGCAGTAGAGGCCGGGCCATAGATGTCTAGAACAATTGGTTCCACCAACCACCCTAGTCGGTGTCACCGAGATCGGCTCAGAGAGGCAGAACAGAGTACATGCACCAACTCAGTGCCACTGATATGAAGAGTCGGCGATACCGACTTAGGCACAACAAGGAGGCGCCCGATACCGTCGGTGCCACCGACTCTACCAGATTTCAGCAATCTAATTTGATCACCCAAATCTTACGGTCCACACTATGTGGTACCGTAAGTTGACCTAGGCCTTAAAAGAGGATGGGCAGACCTAAGAGGAGTATCACGTTGCACCGCAAAAGGCCAGAGAGGAGAGGGAGAGAAGCACGGAGCTGAAGGATGCCACCCGGGAGATCCGAGCACCTCAGATGGATGATTTTTCTATTGAAAGACTGCAAAACATGCATTTCTCGAGGAGGATCATCCAAAACACCTTCTCTCCAGGGGTTACACAAACTTGCTTCATGTCTCCCACATTTTTCTTCTCTCTCTCTATGTATTCACAACTGAAAACCATGCGGGGATAATAGACTGATAATCACTTCGGAAGGAGAATTATAGGTTAGAAAATCATAACTTATACACTTTCCTACGCTTTCCTTGGGAAAGGTAATGTACGGTCAGTGGAAAGAACCCAGAGTTTTCGATAATGCACCTAGACTAAGAGATAAATTACTACATACGTGGAATTGGCTTAGATCTAGGTAGTGAATTGCACTGCGGAAGAGGGCACTTCTAACTACAAGATTTCTATCCAAGCGGTAGAAATAAGATACGGTGAGACCCCATGGTGAAATCGGTAACCCTAAGGAATTCATCTCATTCGAACAAACCGTTTTTAATTTTTTGTTAATTTTCTTTTAATTTTTTTTTATTTTGTTTAAACTTAAATCAACCTTTTTAATTAGCTTAGCTGATCGCAACATTGTTAGTAGTAGTCACTGAGACTACGTCTCCCTGTGTTCGACTTAGGCCTCACATAGGCCTATATTACTCGATGCGTGCACTTGCATTTATACGCACGGTTTTAGCGTGTCAAGTTTTTGTCACCGTTGTCGGGGAGACGGAGAAGTTTCAACACTACGAGTGCTATGGGCAGCCACTCTAGGCCACCTTTTGTTTCTTGCCATTTTAATCATAGGAAATTTAGTGCATACAACATTTAAAACAAATTTTATCTATTAAGTACTGAGACTAACAGATTTCAAATTTTCAGGTACTAGTGTATGGTGACAACATGGACAACAGATTATGGAGAATCTACATCTGAGGTCCCAGTCACTATCGAGGTTCCAGTTTGAACAACTGCACCAGAAGGCATACCGTTACAGCCCAGACAACAAGCAATGGGGGATAGTAATCCAGGAGCAGAGACGACCATATGGGAGAGGATAAAGGCATCTTCTTCAACTACACAGACAAGGCCTATCAAGAAGCATAATGTGAATGTAGCTCAATATAAGATTGATCCAAGTTTGATTGCCCTCGTCAAGTCACAAGCATTTTATGGGAACACTCATGAAGACCTGGTGGCACATATAAGGAATTTTTTGGAGACCAGTGATATGGTCAAAGTGGATAGGTTTCCACAGACAGCCATTTATCTTAAACTATTTCCATCATTACTAGCAGATAAGGCAAAGGAATGGCTGCACAACCTACTGAAGGAGTCGATCAAGACATGGCATCAAATGGTGAAGGCATTCTTTGAAAGATACTTTGCTCCACAAAAGACGAACGAGATGATTAGAAACATTCATAATTTCAAGAAACAAGCAGCGGAATCTTATTCCGAAGCTTGGAAGCATTTTCAAATCATGCTCAGGAAGGTCCCGCACCATGGGATTGATTTGGAAAATCAAGTAAAGATGTTCTACTTTGGGCTCTGCAAAAACGAACGAACCACCTTGGATAGTGCAGGCTCGGGGTTTTTTCTCAACAACCCACCCTTTACATGTCAGGACATTTTGAAAAATATGACGAAGAATCAGGCATGGGGTAATGATAGAGACCACCCAGAGCAAATCAAAAGCATAGGGGAATCTAAAGTTATCACCTCTTGAATGAGAAGTTAGAGTTGATAGAAAAGAAGCTGCTAGAGAAGGATAATAATTCATCAGATGAGGAAGGACATGTGAAATACATGCGGCAACAAGGATACAGGAACAATGACTACTCATGGCGGAAGGATCCCAAGTTCTCTTAGAAAGATCCAAACAACTTTCTATAGGTTCCTGAGCAATAGAACCAACACAGGAATAATTCGCAGCAACGACCTACAACAGAGGAGAGCACTAATGAAATTCTCAATCGGATAGTGAAGCAGAATGAACAGTTGATAAACAACTTCCAACGTGATCTCCAGAATCAAGGGGCCCAAATGAGGAGTTTTGAGACAACTTTGTCTCAGCTGGCGGCAAACATGGCAGCGTTGAAGAAGCCTACACAACAAGGCTTTCCAAGAAATACTGATACTCCAATAGGAAACCAGCAAGTCAAGTCCATACTACTGAGAAGTGGGAAGAAGATGTTAACACCAAAGACTGTGGAGACTGAGGTGACCAAGCCCACTAATAGTGGTAACTCAATGGCAGAGCAGGCACAAGTAGAACTAGAGGCAGGAAACATAGGGGAAGAGCAAATTCAAGAATCTGAGGTGGAAAAAAGGATGGAATATGTGCCACCACATCAGAGGACACAAACGGTATCGATTCCATATCCTAACAGCTTGAAGGAAAAAAAGATGGATCAACAATTCAAGAAATTTCTAGATAGCTTTAAGAAGCTTTCTGTGAACATACCGTTGATTGAGGCAATTGAGAAAATACCATCATATGGTAAATTTTTGAAGGATATCATTAATAATAAGAGGAAGATTCCAGAATCATAGGTAGTTGTACTAAGAGATCAAGTCAGCGCCTTCATCTTAGGTACACTACCACTAAAGAGATAGGATCCTGGTTGTTTCAACATCACGTGCTACATCAAGAAGACAAAGTTTGGCGAGGCACTCTGTGATTTAGGGGCAAGTATCAACTTGATGCCCTTATCTACCTTTAAGAAGCTTGGTCTCAAAACATCTAGGAAGAGTAGTATGACGATCCAATTGATAGACAACTCAATGGTGACACAGTATGGCATTTGTGAGGATGTACTTGTCAAGGTGGACCGTTTGTTTTACCTACAAACTTTGTGGTGATGGAGATGCAAGCTGAACATGGAAATGAGATTTTATTAGGAAGACCCTTCCAAGCAACATCTGATATGATCTTGGAGATGGGAAGATGCTATTTGACTATGGGAATTAAGGATGACATGTTTGAGATAACCATGCTGGATAATTCCAAGTCATCCAATGCTCAGGAGCAATGCAATATGATGAAGCACATGAATAGCAATATCTCATTGTTCTTAGGGAAACCATTTTTGAACATGGTGCATGTTATGACAAAGGTGGACAAGGGTACACTAGATGTGGACATCATGGAGAACACTAAGGTGGTCCCACTTGCCAAGGTAGTAGGGTATCTGGATGACAAAGATGAGGAATTGGGTTTATCTACTATGGATAAGGATGGAGAGGATTTCCTACTACATATACATCCACAACTCCCGCTAGAGGCTTGTCTAATGAACTTCATGGATGATTGTGTTCAGGACCGGTCACTGGAAGAATGTGCAAGGCTACTGAAGGCTTTGCCATGTCATTACACAAGGCACTTTGAGGACTTGGGACCGCTGCCACCACCATTGATTTCTTCACTCCTGAGCCCACCCGAGTAAGATCTCAAGCCACTGCCACCTCATCTATAGTATGTTTTTCTAGCTATAGAGGAGAAGCTAGCAGTTATCATATCCACATCATTGAGTGAATCAGAAGAACAACAATTGATTGCTATGCTAAAGAGCCATCGAGGTGCATTTGGGTGAACTGTGGCTGACATCAAGGGGATTTCCCCTACATTCTGCCAACACAAGATTCAGCTAGAAGGAGAAAATCCAGTCATTCAACCTCAGCGTCGCTTAAATCTGATAATGATGGAATTAGTCAAGAAGGAGGTACTCAAACTACTGTTGGCATGTATAATCTATGCCATTTCTAATTCTACATGGGTCAGTCCGACACAGGTAGTACCAAAGAAGGGAGGAATCACTGTCACTACTAACTCGTCTAATGAACAAATAACTACTAGATTAGTGACAGGATGGCGAGTTTGCATTGACTATCGCAGATTGAACACCGACACGCTTAAGGACCATTTTTCATTACCGTTCATTGATTAGATTTTGGAGCGACTTGTTGGTCGCTCCCACTTTTGTTTTCTTGATGGATATTTGGGCTATAATCGAATTTCAATCGAGCCTAAGGACTAGGAGAAGTCAACATTCACCTGCCCTTAAGGCTCCTTTGCATACCGCCACATGTCGGTTGGGTTGTGCAACGCACCCGCTACGTTTCAGCGGTGTATGTTTGCGATTTTCTCAAATATGGTTGAACGATGTCTCGAGGTCTTCATGGATGATTTTTCGGTTTATGGGACATCTTTTAGTGATTGTTTGACAATTTTGGATAAGGTTTTGCAGAGGTGTGCAGACACCCACTTAGTGCTCAATTGGGAAAAATGTCACTTGATGGTTAGTGAGGGCATAGTGCTTGAACACAAGGTGTCTAGCAAAGGATTAGAGTTGGATCCGGTTAAAATAGAAGTGATTTTAAAACTTCCTCCACCAACATCAGTGAAGGTAGTTAGGAGTTTTCTAGGCCATGCGAGGTTTTATTGCCGATTTATTAAGGACTTTTCAAAATATCTAAGCCATTGTCTGAGCTTTTGGAAAAGGATGTTGAATTCAATTTTGATGAGAGGTGTTTAAAAGATTTTAAAATTTTAAAAGAAAAACTCATATCCGCACCGGTTGTGCATGATCCACATTGGAGCCAACCGTTTGAGATGATGTGTGATGCATCAGACTTTGTTGTGGGGGCAGTGTTGGGGCAATGCCTAGACAAAGTTCCAACAATCATATATTATGCATCTAAAACACTTAATGACACACAACTAAATTACACCGCAATGGAAAAGGAATGATTGGTTGTTGTCTTTGCTTTTGAGAAATTTAGACAATATGTTGTGGGAGCGAAGGTGGTGGTGTGGACTGATCATGCAAAAATTAAATACTTGCTGCAGAAGAAGGATGCAAAACCAAGACGGATAAGATGGATCCTTCTATTGCATGAGTTTGACACTGAGGTCAAAGATAAAGTAGGGATAGAGAATGTGGTGGCTGATCACCTATCTAGGTTGGAGAGTGTAGATGAGAAAGATATTAATATACCCATTCTAGAAGCTTTCCCTGATGAGTAGTTGTTTTCCCTTAAGCAAAAAGACCCTTGGTTTGCTAACATTGTAAATTATTTAGCTTGCAAGGAATTGCCCACTGATTGGGGGTATCAAGAAAAGAAGATATTCTTTCACTCTTTGCGCTATTATTTTTGGGACGATCCTATTCTGTTGAAACAGTGCATGGATGGAATTTTGAGAAGATGTGTACTTGAAGGAGAGTATGAGAGTGTGTTGAAACATTTCCACACACCGCCTACAAGTGGACACCATTCCCATTCTAGGATAGTCACAAAGGTGTTAGAGAGCGGTTTATACTGGCCAACCCTATTCAAAGATGTGTATGATTTTGTGTGTAGGTGTGACGCATGTCAGCGGTCAGGTAACATATCAAAGCGGCAGGAGATGCCTTTGAATGTGTTTCAAGAAGTGGAGGTTTTTGATTTATGGGGTATTGATTTCATGGGACCCTTTATGTCCTCTAACTCTAACCTTTACATCTTGTTGGTTGTAGATTATGTGTCAAAATGGGTGGAAGAGATTCCAACCCGCACCAATGATGCAAATGTTGTATGCAAATTTGTTAAGGGTGATATTTTCTACAGATTTGGAGTGCCAAGGGTGATTATAAGTGATGGGGGAACTCATTTCACTAACCAGAAATTTGGGGCACTCTTGAACAAATATGGAGTGACATACCGTGTGGGTACACCCTACCACCCACAAACTCAAGGGTAGGTGGAGGTTTCCAATTGTGAGATTAAAAAGATCCTTGAGAAGATGATGTCGTCTAGTAGAAAGAATTGGAGTGAATTGTTGGTTGATGTGTTATGGGCCTATAGGACTGCCTATAAAACACCAATAGGAACTACACCCTTTAGGTTATTCTATGGCTGGGTGTGTCATCTTCCTGTGGAGTTAGAACATAAGGCTCATTGGGCGTTGAGAAGGCTAAATTTTGATCTTGATGAAGCAGGTAAGACAAGGATGCTAGAGTTGAATGAGCTTGATGAAATTAGAATGAATGCCTATGAGAATTCAAGATTATATAAGGAGAGGACTAAGCAAATACATGACTGACATATAGCAACAAGAGTCTTCTACCTGGGCGAGAATGTGTTGCTTTTTAGCTCAAGGATGAAATTACACCCTGGGAAATTGAGACTGAGATGGAGGAGATCATTTATCATAGAAGAAGTGTTTCCACATGGAGCGGTTAGAATCAAAGAGGGAGAGAGATCCTTCTTGGTTAATGGACAAAGACTGAAGCACTACTTTGGGGAAGATTTCAATAGAAAGGAGCATGAGGTTAAACTTATTGCTCCAAATTATTCTCAAATTGGATTTGTCTAGCCTAGGATGTTAAACAAGGGAACTTGTTGGGAGGCAACCAAACCATTAGGATGGTTATTTCAGTCATTTACATTATGTTGATTTAGTAGTACTTAGTTGTTCATAAATTTTATGTAAAAATGATACCCTGATCCATTTGTTAAGTGTGCAGGCAGTGGCAAAGTCAGTGCCACCGACATCTGATTCGGTTCCGCCGAGATCAGGTCAGAGAGAAAAGCAAGTCGATTGGCACAAGTCGGTGCCACCGATAGGTCTAGAGAAAGTGGAGAATAAGGGGGTGCGGCTAACTGATAAGCCGTCAATACCACCAACAACTCTATCAGTGGCACCGAATCGACCAATGTCCCAGGCTTGGCGGATGTGTTGGTCCTAGAAAAAAAAAACTAGTCGCTCAAAAGCCGGTACCACTGACTCCTCTGTCAGTGCCACCGATAGGAGAAAGCACTGATCTGTGGGCTCTGTCATCTACGACCCAAATCCATCCAGATTATGCATGAGAAAGCACGGATCCACCCAGGAAGTCGGTGCCACCGACATAATGTTAGTGCCACTGACTCGTCAATAATCTACAAAATCCAGATCATCCACCGACAGTCATCGATGCACCGATGACATGAATCCACCTCCAGGAGTCAGTGCCACTGACTCCAAGTCGATGCCACCGACTTCATCACAGATGGGTGACACAAGATCTATAAATAGGGAGCAGTGGTTTGTTTTATTCTCACAACTCCAAGAACTACTACTCCCAAGTGCAAGTGGCTACTCTGAGCATCCAGAAGCTACACCGAGCTCTTCTTTTCTCAACTCCTTCCCTGATCACTTCAATGTCATGGCAAGGAGAGGAGGAAATCCCTCTGGTCTGACACCACGACCACGAATCAGCCACCCCTCGACGGAAGTGCAAAAGGTGTATCAAGAGCTTGCCAAGAGGCCGTTCGTGCTGAAAAGATACGGAGACCACCAACAAATAGAGGACATGGGCTTCAACGACAACATGGCAGAGGTTCTTGAGGGCCAAGAGTTTCATGGAGGGTCCGTAAACCCTATCTTTGCCGGATGGCCAACATATAGGGAGATTGTCATCGAGTTCTTGGCATCTCTCGAGATATTTGTCACCCCCAACCCAGCACGCTCGACGCGAGGCGAGTGGAGAAAATGAAAGGTGGATTTCTGCCTTTGCAACACCAACTACTCCCTCACCCTTCGTGCATTCAATGACATCTATAGGTGGCTTCACGTGCCTTGCCATCAGCCTGATAATGTCGACTTCAACGCGATATGGAAGGACCTTGTAACAATGCCAGAAGGTCGCAAGTTGAACTTCCACCACAGTTCATTGGAGGACCTTGAGCATCCCTTTGTTTGGGTGCTCCATCGTATGCTTACCAACACGTTGTTCGCTAAGTCAACTCAAGGGCAAGAAAAGGATCAGATGCCAGATTTGTATTTTCTATATCAACTTTTGGAAGGGAGGCCGGTCAACTGGGGCACTTTCTTCAGAATTGCCTTTTACAAGGCAGGGTAAATAGATGAGGAGACCACCAAAAGGTGGTACCCTTGTTCCAAAGATTACATGACATGGGACACATGACCCGAGGGCCACGACCCACCCGTACCTAATGGCTCTAAACAAGAAGCCAAACCTTACACTCAGGAAGTATCATCGGGGGCCCTCAAAGGGACAGACCCCTAGCTAACCCAAGGAATAGAAAGGCCCACACAGGGGTCAATTTACAAAGGTAGAACCCACACAGGGGTCATCTAAATAAACAAGGTAGAAGAGAGCAACCTATTTTCACCCCTTGTTGCCACGACAAGCTGGAACTGACAGGCTACACCCACTTGACCGAGGGGCCCAAGTAGCGGCAGGAGCTTAAACTGACGTGTCAAAGGACGACCACCACAAGGTCACAGGACCAAGAGGGGGGAGGAGGGGAGTCCACTATCCCGAAGGCAAGGGCACCTGGAGGCGTACATCAGCACAGACCGCCACTCCCCCCCACCCAAACTGCCAAGGCGCCACAAACCCGAGCAGACACAATAAATCATGCAGGTTGGGAGATCTTTGGCCTAGGCAGGGTGACTAGTCCCACCCAGGCCACACCATGACCGTACCAAGGCCAAGTCTTTGAACAACCTCAACTTGCCCCTGGAGGGAAGCCCAAAGTGTCGGGACACCTGTAATCAAGACCTACGACTAGAAGCAGACACAATAAATGATAACATGTATCACACCACAGGGCGGAGAATGAGTGGATACTCCTCGAAGAGACCACTCCATCGAACACCAAGGAGGGCATCCTCACACATGTGATGGTGGTTAAGCGCAACATCAAGAGGGCCACACCTTTACTCTTTGGGGGAATTATCACCCCCATTTCTCTTCACTTATGCATGGATCTTTCTAATCTTGAACCTCTATATTCCAAGCTTAGAATAGACCGCCACCACTTCAAGTAGGCTGGTCTTATCTTGGTTCAAAATGATGCCATCTATGCTATCTGTTCGGTCAATGGCACCTTCTATGAGCGTTGACTTCCTGATCCTATCTTCAGCATCAGGCAAGTCGAGCATTATAGATGACTGGACATGGATGTCGACAATGAATACTAAGGAGGATATGATAATGATGAAGAGGAGGAGTCAAGCGACGATGTGGAGGAGGTCCATCCCACCATTCCTATGACACATCGAGTTTCTCCACAGAAGCATCCACAACATTATGTTGCTTCTACATCTTCTACCCCACCACCCTCTCAAGAAGGAGAGGACACTTATTCTATGGCCGGGATGTACTCTATGCTATAGGATATACAGACACATCAACAACAACAAACTCAATCTTTGGCTAGGATTCAAGATGTGCAGGTTCGGTTGTACACCAACCAATAGACAATCTACAAAAATGAACTTCTTCTCTTAGCCAACCAAGAGAACATGCATCACCTCCTACAAAGGATGGAGAACTATCAACAACCATTCTTTGACCACTATTAGAGCCAAGGATACTTTGGAAACTACCCGATGCCACTGGATATGCCTTCTTCTTCTCTGACCTTCCAGGGGATGTTTCCACCCCAGGACCCCAACCAGCCACCGCCACCACCATTTTAGTCAGGTATCTATGTTCCACCTCTTAAGTTGGAATTTTGAGTATCTAGTCATAGTCATATTCAAGCTTGGGGGGTGCTGGAACATCTTCTATCTTAGTTTCTTTTATTTTAGTATTTTGTTTGTTTTATTTTGGGAAAAATTAGTTAGTTTTCTAGTTAGTTTTTCTGCTATGTAGGATCCACAATCTATCTAGTGTAATTTATGGAGAAGAAAATGCATGGTTTCTATTAAGTTTATCAATCTCTAGGTTGGGTGCATGAAAAAAATTTGAAAAAACAATTATGAGAAAATTTCAAAAAAAAAAGTGAGCTTATCTTGTGAGTAGTTGAGTCACATAACTGAGGAAGTGCTTGGGTAGGTTAGCTCCAGGACATTAGAACATAAATGACCATTTAAATTGTCCAGGAAAAGTGATTGACAAGGATTGTTGAGCCTAAACTGATCAAACACTAACATGACCTTAAACTAACATTTAAGAGAGAAACCCCTTGATTACCCTGTACACAGGTCTTTAGAGAGGGACATATTATTTTCTCTAAAGGTTCTATCGTTTAGTTGTGTGATCTCATCCACCGCATACTTTCGCTTCACACACCACCATAAAAGGATTGAGTACATGTTATCATTTTTTCTCTTGATTGCATTTCATAGTAGATCTTACATAATAGTTGTTTGCTTTTGCATGCATAGAAAAAATGAAAAACATACATGTGCAAAGGAATTCTGGTGCATGTCGTGTAGTTGTATAACATTTTATTCATGTAGTTTGCATATGCATTACTTATCATCTTGCAAAGATCATGTGTAGTTTCTTCTCTTATACGAGAAGGTAGTGATTTTGCCCATGCCCTGAAAAAAAAAGTAATGACATGAATCAAATGTGCAGTGCAAGTAGAATCCCAAACCAATTTTACCATGTTTAAAGGGGGCTTAAAATGAAAAAAAGGGATTGAGTATAGTGTAGAAAGCGAGGGGGAAGGGCATGAATTCTACCTAATCATAAGGAAGAATTAGCACATGATGCATGTTAGATATTTCGTCTTACATTGAGATGAAATGGTAGTTGCATTCATCATTCCACCCCGATGATTAGGCATTAGGAGCATTTTATAAATTCACATCATCATAGGTTCATCATGATTTTTGATTGCATCAATAATTTTATGTGCTTATGATTCTTCCACAACCACCTATTCCAACTACCCATTTCTCTTATTGGTAGGCCACTCAGATGATTGTCTCCTCATTAATTATCTATCAGGAGAACTGCTTCCATGTAGATGGTAGGTACAGAAAAGAGCAACGTAGATAGGAGATCACACGATGCATCAAGTATGAACTGGACGAGTCTATCATATTAACTGCTTTACTAATTGTGTTTCATTGATTGGGGGGCGGACATCTTTGATAGAGGTTTTTGGTCACCTAGATGGCAGTTAGTGTTCAGTGGTCAGTAAAGGCTGGAAGGAGGACCAAAAGGTGGAGACTTTTTAGATGTACTTTATGCAATTATGTCCTTCAGCTGACTTATCTCAATCAGATCCAAAGGTGTTGTTGCTCAAGGACGAGCAAGGTTTTAGCTTAGGGGAGTTTGATGTATGTGTTTTGAGTCACTTTTACAAGCCTATTTTATGTTTGTTTTGTGCATTTGTTAATCAATTAGTTGATCATATTTGCATAAATCATTATTATTGGCTTGCATATTCGATTTGCATCAAACTATGCTCATTTTACCATATTTATAGTATTTTATACATTCCTCAGCCACATAAATTGTTTTTATGGATTTTTAGGATTTTCCATGTACAGGAGGAGTCGATGCCACCGACCACCCTAGTCAGTGCCACTGAGATAGTAGTAGAGGCCGGGCCATAGATGTCCAGAACAATCAGCGCCACCGACCACCCTGGTCGGTGCCACCGAGATTGGCTCAGAGAGGCAGAACAGAGTACGCAGACCAGCTAGGTGCCATTGACATGAAGAGTCGGTGGTACCACCTTAGGCACAGCAAGGAGGCACCCGATACCGTCAGTGCCACCGACACCCAAGTCGGTGCCACGACTATGCCATATTTCAGTAATATAATTTGATTGCCTAGATCTGACGATCCATGTTATGTGGTACTGTAAGTTGACCTAGGACTTAAAAGAGGACAGCCAGACCGAAGAGGAGTATCACGTTGCACCATAAAAGGCTAGAGAGGAGAGGGAGAGAAGCATGGAGCCAAAGGACGCCACCCCAGAGATCCAAGCACATCCAACAAACGGTTTTGCTGTCGGAAGACTACATATCGTGTGTTTCTCGGGGAGGATCATCTGGAACACCTTCTCTCCAGGGGTTAAATGAACTTCCTTCATGTCTCCCACATTTTTCTTGTCGCTCTCTCTATGTATTCGCAACTGAAAACCATGTGGGGCTAAACCCCTCCTTTCCTTACGACCCGGGAGTAGCCTGAGGAATCGTTGTATTGACTTTTAACATGATTTAGTATGAATTTCTCTTTATTCCTGGATATATAATTGTGGATTTGAATGACCTATCGTTGCTTGATCACCATTGGTAGGATTACAGACTGATAATTACTTCGAAAGGAGAATTAAAGGTTAGAAAACCATAACTTATACACTTTCCTATGCGTTCCTTAGGAAAGGCAACGTACAGTCAGTGGAAAGAACCCTAAGTTTTTGATAATGCACCTAGACTAAGAGATAGATTACTACATACATGGAATTTTCTTTGATCTAGGTAGTGAATTGCACCGCGAAAGCGGGGACTTCTGACTACAGGCTTTCTATCCAGGGTAGGAGTAGGAATTTATATTAATTCAGTAGAAATAAGATACGACGAGACCCCATGGTGAAATCGATAACCCTAAGGAATTCCTCTCATTCAAATCAACCGTTTTTAATTTTCTGTTAATTTTCTTTTATTTTTCTTTTATTTTGTTTAAACTTAAATCAACCTTTTTAATCGGCTTAGCTGATCGCAATGTAATTAGTAGTAGTCACTGAGACTATGTCTCCCTGAGTTCAACTCGGGCCTCACATAGGAATATATTACTTGATGCGTGCACTTGCATTTATACGCACGGTTTTTGCATGTCAGACCTTCTTGGAAAAAGAATCTAGGGTTGCAATTGACTTCCTTTTAGGGTTTAAAAAGCTTCCTTCTAATAATCTTGACCTAAAATAGTAGTAATCCCCTTCTTTCCTCCATTTATTTCTTTGTTATCCTTCCTCCTACCTTTCTCCATGTCGTAACCTTGGTATTTCATGGTAGAAATTGCTTTAAAGCTCTAAAACCCTACCTTTCTTGCTTTTTATACTTAGGGTTTGCTCATTTGATAAAGAAAGGTGCTAGATGGACGAGTTCATAACTTATGCTTAGATTTTCAACCCTACCTACTCGAGTTTTCTTATGTTTGGGATTTCATCTTCTCCTTAGAGGCAAATTTTATAACTTGCTCCACGTTTATTTCTTACCATAAGCTTTCTAGATCATGTTCTTACTTGAAAATGATGATCCATGCACTAAAAAGCTATGCTTGACTGGGATTTCAATTTTTATAATATTCCCTATTCTGATTTCAATTCTAGATGAACTTGTGGTCATTTGTAAAGTATTTCTAAGGTATAATATGACTTAGATTAGGTTGGTTTGACAACCTATGATGCTAAGCACCTATCAACCAATGGTCAATTTTAGGGTTTTAAGCTGATTTCTTTTATAAACCCATGACCTGATGATGGTACCATTGCAAAAACCCTATGACGTTGTCTTCATGACAATTGATGGTTAGGATCAAAGGTGTAAAATGACTGTGACAAACTACGGTCACCCCCTTAGGTTAGTTTTTGGATCAATTAGAAGTTTAATGATCAACCATTAAGTACCCTAGTGATCTTATCAATCAATGATGACATTAGCTTAATATTTGATGATGATTAATGAATATAGTGTTGATCTAAGAACATATGGTGACTTAATGGTCAGTAATGATGGTGGATCAGGTCTCTACAACATATGGTGAGTTAAGAATTGTAGTTTTAGCATCCATTAAGCCTTATACCAATGGTTTCCTGGGTCACATGATGCAATGGTCGGACCTATACTGTAATTGATGGTTTTAACATATGAACTTGACCCAATGGCCAAGATCTAATGTTTATTCCTCCAATGAAGTGGAATGATGGTTAATGTAATATGTTGGTCCTAATAATGTGATTTAGATGGTTTCCTTTATATGATCAACTTAAGGATCTTACTTGTTGGTAATGGATGGCTTGTTTTAAATGAACAGTCGATTGTGGGTTTTACCCTACTCTTAATGGAACTTTTTGTGTTGTTAATCAAGGGATGTCTAGGGATAGATGGTGACTCTTTCTAAATCACAAATAAAGGAATTCTTAGGTGGTTTATCCAAGGTGTTTACTTATGTAAACAACCAATGGTCTTACCTGTTAAACATCCAATGGTTTTGGGTGACATTGTGGTATGGTGATATGGGTTGAATGATGATAGAACAAATGGAGGGTTACCCTTAATAAGGTGGTTTTACCTATTCACTCATATGAATAGAAGGGATGATAATCATATTGTGTTGATATCTAACCCTAATGAGGTATAGCTTGTTATACCTAGATTTAATATAACTAAATGATGGTAATTGGGTATGAATAGTCCTTGAATGACTAATACAATCATGGAGTACTCTCTTATTATTGTTGAAACCCTAGTATGCTATAACCTGATGGTTACACCTTGATTTATGTGTGGGTTCATACTTGAGAGAATAGTATGGAATGTGATGGTGATGCTTCACCTTATGCATCCATGATCCAATGGGGATGTTGTGAGTTAGGGTTTGGGTATAAATGTTGATTACTAACAATAATAAAATTTATCTTGTTGAAACTAACTCTAATGCAAATAGATAAAGATGAGTATTCATGTTTAACATTCTTATATGATGGAATGATGGTGGAATAACCTCCTTAACATGATCATAACCATAATGTGTTAATTGGTGGTTATCATAGCCACATGGTTGATACTTTCTTATGCTAAACATGTACATTATGAATATGATGAGTGTTAATCATATATAGATTCCTTGCATGTTGATGTAATAAAGGAATGTTCTTAATGTTAATATAACCCTGTTATGATTGTTTATGAATATCTCCTAGCTCATTAATGCAAGATTGTGTTGATCCAGTGTATTATATGTAAGTAATGTTGCTAAGCCTTGTTATAAGGCATGCAAAGATAATGATGATCTTGTAGGGAATAGTATGATGGTCTTAATGACCTTTGGGTATGGTTGAGCCCTGAATGAGGTGTAATCATCTTGTGTTGATAAGGGTTGATACCCTGTGATATTGTGAAAAGGATTTTTATCATGAGATAATATGATGGTCTTAATGACTTTTGGGCATGGTTGAGCCCTGAATGAGGTGTAATCCTCTTGTGTTGATAAGGGTTGATACCCTATGATATTGTGAAAAGGATTTATATCTTGTGATAGTAGTATGAGTAGTGTAGTCTCATGAATGGCAAGTGAATAGTACCATTTGATGATGAGATGAGAAATTATGTTTCATACATGTTATATCTTTTCAAGTTTTACTATTTATATGCTTGCTAGATGTGAATTAGGGTTTGTATGTCCACATATTTGATGCAGCCTTAATTCACCCAATTGGCATAACTAATCAAGTGCAACTCTAATCATGTGGTGCCATGTGCCATAGAGCCATCTTTAGTGTCAAAACATGCTGGATGGTGAAATGAGTATTCCTAAGGGAAACTCAGAGCACATACTATTGAGTATGTGGGGGTGGCAGGCTGAGGATATATCCTTGTCATCCACAATGTAGGTTGTGGAGGTTGACTATGCTCATGCTTCATACATTTGATGTGATTGAGAACGTCTACGATCGTGTCTCGGTGATTATAAAATGATGTGATTAGAGGACAACTACGGTTGTACCTTAGTGATTGGGTTTGAATACCCTAGATGCTAGCCCCGTGACCTATACCAAGGTGGGCTGGTTATAGGACTATATGTCACTGTGGTGGTAGTTTTGACTGATATGTCACTACCTTTTACTCGTACTGATCGAGGGGAAGAGATCTTAGGATATCGACACTCCTAGATCTTGTAAAGAACTGAATAGCCCTTCGCAGGGGTCGGTTGGACTTTGAATGGTACAATTCAAATTCCCCAGGGAATAATAAAAGATGTAAGACAACCATGTAGCATATTTGTTTAGGGTTATACACAATGCTTCATATTGGATGATAACCCTTGTTTTCTTTCTTTTCACTGAGTTCATGTATAGTATAATAAGAGATAATAGATATGCTTATCATGTAGTTATTCTCATGTTGTAAACATGCTTATGTTGTCAAATATACTGACACTGATGGTTAAGATGTTGCTTCTAGCTATGTTTAATATTGCTAACCATGCCTTTGTAACTAGAGAAGGATATATTGCTAATCATGCTTATCCAGATAGTTATGCTTATGTTGTTAGCTCTTCTTATGATGTTGATATGTTCAACCAAATAGACATGCTCATGTTGTTATCTATGCTTATGTGCTAGACTTATTCATAATAATAGAGATTCTATGTTACTAGACTTGCTCATGATGCTAGATATGCATATGCTACTGAATTACTTATATTGTCAACAAGATAAAGGATGATAGTATGGCTAATGATGATAGTTATTATCTGCTCCTTTATGTATTTTTTTAATCATTAGTACTACTGATCTTATTTGCATGGGTCTCACCCTTGTGGTTCGCCACATTTTTTAGGTAATCGAAAGTGAGAAAAACAAACATGTGGTAGAAAATAGGAGCTATAGTAATGAATCTTTGAGAAAGTTGATTAGATGTCTAGTGTGTACTAGAGTCATCCATGTACTCTCAGGTCTGGGCAGGAAAAGTTTGTATATGGTGTTTCAAACAAATCGAACTTTTGTTAGCATGTTAATGCTTGTTTTTTGTGGCATATATGAATATTGTTCTCCTGTGTATACATGTTGTGGCTAAGGAGATAGAACAATTTGTATCAAATTCTTGGTGTAGTATGGATATCAGAAATATTTTGGGATCTTATTCAAAAGTTTCTGAGCGGGTGCTGACGTTGAAGTCGGTATTAATTTACCCATATTTTTGGGTATGTGGTTAATTGGTGATTTATTATGTTTTATGTTTTAATTAATCTCATTTAGAGTAATGGGTTCTCACAAGTTGGTATCAGAGCTTTAGGTTCATTGAGTCTACATGGACACTATGACTTAGGACTAGGATGATATCAAAATTAGGAATATGACATAAAAATATGGTGCATACTGCCTAATCTCAATGTTTGGGTGCCCTGGCCAGGTATTCAATTATTGAAGAAAGGTAAGTATGGAACTCTTAGATTGTTATCTTTCTGATTACTATGATCAAGTAGTTATTTTGAGACAATCTAAAGAGCATGATGAATAAGAAATCATGGTGTGAATATCTCAATCCTACCTTAAAGAAGATGATAATTGTATCATTATCTATCAAAACTTGAATGTTTGGTAACTATACGAGAAAGATACAACACCATGAAATCTAAATCTGAATACAAATAAGGGAAAGAGGAGTTCTTGAAGATGTGATTCAAGAAGATAATAAAGTAAAAGATAGATAAGTTTGTGCTTATAAAGTGATTCAAGGTATGAAATCCACATAATATGGGGAGAACTCCAATGATAAGCATAAAATGAGAAGATAAATGAGAACAATGACAAAGGAATAAGGTGGAACCTGAGTTAATCTCATACCAACCTATGTGTGTAAGAAAGTGTTAATGTCAAATAAGCATGGCGTTTGAAAGAAATTAAGGCAGAGTATCCATGTTTAATGAAGAGCATGTGGAGTATGATGATTTATGTGTTGCTAAGTGGTTGAAAAACATAATAAAATAAGAAAACATACCCAATTGGGATAAATAGTCATCAAGGAAGGAGTAATGAGATATGTTAATCACGATGATTCCTATGCTAATGGAAAGGAACCCGAAATGAAAAAGGTAAAATAATACATAAGAAGTTGTAACCTGCATAATGAAAATAGAATTAGTTACCTTTTTTCTAGTGACCCTTGAAAAATACTACTATGGTATGGGAAATGTGTTTCACTTTGTGTCTTTCCTTTCTAGGGCAAAACTTTTAAGTGGATCATTGCCACTTGGTAGGTGTGGATTCATTGTAAACATGAGGATGAATAGCTTATTATAGCATAAGCTTGTTTGGACTATGGTTCTAAGATCATAAAGTTTGTGATGAGTTTCCTTTTGAGCCTTCCAATAATTTGGGAGACTCCTTTTATATGCTTTGAAATTTATTATGTTGGTAAAAGTAGATGAGATAAGGATGTGACTTCCTTATATAACATGAGGTGGATACCAAGGTAATGAATCCTAATATCCAAGATGTATCAACAGTATGGGAAGTATGTGAAGGTTGGAGATGTTTACTAAATTAACATATCAAGTATTCTTCCCCCTTAAAGAGAGGGAGAGAGAGTTGATTATGGCCGTCTAAATGTTGTTTGTAAGGAAAAACAAAAGTGATTCTATAATGTTGTGTATGGTACAATGAAAGTTGGGAAAGACTTCTATCAAGGATAGATGGTTTTTTGGTCAATAGATATGTTATATGTGTTCCTTTAAGATTAACCTATGATCAAATATCAATGCATAAGAGTTATATTGGATGACATAATTCACATGACCATTATGAGTTTAGAGTTATGTCCTTTAGAATAACCAATGTACAAATAGAATTTATGAATAGGAGGAATAGAGTATTCCAGTCATGCCATACAAGTTATATCTAGCTTTGAATGATGACATGTCAAAGTATTTCAGAGATGGTTAATATCATGGTTAACATCTTTGCTAAACCTTAAGAATGTTGAAACAACTATAATTATGTGAGAGAATTCTAGCAAGAGTGAGTTGGGAGTTGACTAGAGTATCCACTTAGACTTATGATACCTCTATTAAGTATGTTATGTGAATCCTGATAAGATGAAGACAATGTCATTGCTCCTCCCCTGACAAGGTCAATTAGGAAGTTATATTTGTTAACAGTTATATACAAGTGTATGATTCATCAACCAAACAGATGGTCATTCCACCATTGAGATGATTGGAGAATCCTCTAAAAACATATTCCTCATAAGTTCTTGAAAACTAGGGGGTGCCTACATGGTTGATTGAGTTGTTGATTACAACAACCATTAAAGGAGCATAGAGATGAAACCTTGTAAAGTTGCATATGATAATAGATACCTGATGTTCTATGTTTGGTAAGATCCAGTGAGTGTTGCCTCTGAGTGATGTGTGATACAACATATAGAATAGTTCAAGATGACAATCGAGTCCCAAAGTTGAAAGTTACTATTATATTTGTACATGTGCCACAACAAGTTTCTATGTTCCATATTTGCAAATATCTTCTTATGTGGGGGTTTTTGTGCTGACCCAAGATGATATATGTATGCATAATGTGACATCACCATGATATGCAAGTAACCATGTGAAGGTAATAGGATGAGGTGCAAAGGAAGTACCCATCTTTATTTACCTTGGATTTCATGAGCAAAATCACCGTTAGGGGTTTATAGTTGTAAGGCCCCTAAACTTGCTTAATGAGTTAAATAAGCTTAATTATCATAATTGAATTCTTATAACCCTAATATAACCTTGTGATATTCTTTTAAATAATAATACAAGATTAAGTTTCAAATTTGGTCCAATTCGGACATTGTTTGAGCAAGTTATGCAATTTTATGCACATTTTGGACTTTTCTACAATTTACCCAATTGAGAGGTTTTCTTTGAAATTTATCACTTGCATTATGTTCCTTGGATATTATCTCATCATATTTGAGCTATATGATCCATGGGGAACCTATTTAAACCTTGGTTTGAAGGTGTTTTCTCCAAGGGTATTTTAGGGTTACCCCTTCATAGATGAGCTACCTTTAGTAGATATCAACTAATGAATTTTTTTCTTCTTCTTGGAAATTCAAGAAACGAGGGATAATAATGTCTCTATGGAAAGTGAGGGATCTTATTTTGTGTGTGTACTTGAATATTCATAATGGTTTAAGGCCATGGACACTTGGAAAGATATTAGAACTTGAACTTTTTCTTTTTCTTTATCTTAAAGTTTCATATACTTATCCCTAAGCACAAAAACGAGCCACTTTCTCTCCACCACATCCCTCCTTATACAAAAAGATAAAGATGAGTATTCATTTTTAACATTCTTATATGATGGAATGATGGTGGAATAACCTCCTTAACATGATCATTACCTTAATGTGTTAGTTGGTGGTTATCATATCCACATGGTTGATACTTTCTTATGCTAAACATGTGCATTATGAATATGATGAGTTTTAATCATATCTAGATTAGTTGCATGTTGAATTAATAAAGGAATTGTATTAATGTTAATATAACCCTACTATGATTGTTTATGAATATCCCCTAGCTCATTAATGCAATATTGTCCTGATCCAGTGTATTATATGTAAGTAATGTTGTTGAGCCTTGTTTTAAGGCATGCAGAGATAATGATGATCTTGTAGGGAATAGTATGATGGTCTTAATGACCTTAGGTCATGGTTGATCCCTGAATGAGGTGTAATACTCTTGTGTTGATAAGGGTTGATACCCTGTGATATTGTGAAAATGATTTATATCATGTGATAGTATGATGGTCTTAATGACCTTTGGGCATGGTTTAGCCCTGAATGAGGTGTAATCCTCTTGTGTTGATAAGGGTTGATACACTGTGATATTGTGAAAAAAATTTATATCTTGTGAAAGTATGATGAATAGTGCAGTCTCATGAATGGCAAGTGAATAGTACCATGTGGTGATGAGATGAGAAATTATGTTTCATACATGTTATATCTTTTCAAGTTTTAATATTTATATGCTTGCTAGAAGTGAATTAGGGTTTGTATGTCCACTTCTTTGATGCAGCCTTAATTCACCCAATTGGCATAACTAAACAAGTGCAACTCAAATCATATGGTGCCCTGTCCAATAGAGTCATCTTTAGTGTCAGAACTTGATGAATGGTGAAATGAGTATTCCTAATGGAAACACAGAGTGCATACTGTTGAGTATGTGGGGGTGGTAGGTTGAGGATATATCCTTGTCATCCACAATGCAGATTGTGGAGGTTGACTATGGTCATGCCTCTTACATCTGATGTGATTGAGAATGGCTACGGTCGTGTCTTGGTGATTATAACATGATGTGATTAGAGGAGAACTGTGGTTGTACCTCAGTGATTGGGTTTGAATACCCTAGATTCTAGCGCCGTGACCTGTACCATGGTGGACTAGTTACAAGACTATATGTCACTGTGGTGGCAGCTTTGACTGATATGTCACTTCCTTTTACTCGTACTAACTAAGGGGAAGAGATCTTAGGATACTGACACTCCTAGATCTTGTATGGAATTGAATAGCCCTTTGCAGGGGTCAGTTCGAATTTGAATGGTACGGTTCAAATTCCCAGGGCATAATAAAAGATGTAAAATAGTCGTGTAGAATATCTATTTAGGGTTATACACAATGCTTCATATTGAATGATAACCCTTGTTTGCTTTCTTTTCACCGAGATCATGTATAGTACAATAAGAGATAATAGATATGCTTATGATGTAGTTATGCTCATGTTGTAAACATGCTTATGTTGTCAAATATGCTGAAAATAATTGTTAAGATGTTTCTACTAGCTATGTTTAATATTTCTAGCCATGCCTTTGTAACTAGAGAAGCATATATTGCTAATCATGCTTATCCAGATAGTTGTGCTTATGTTGTTAGCTCTTCTTATGATGTTGATATGTTCAACCAATTAGACATGCTCATTTTGTCAGCTATGCTTATGTGCTAGACTTATTCATAATGAAGAGATTCTATGTTACTAGACTTGCTCATGATGTCAGATATGCATATGCTACTAAATTGCTTATATTGTCAACAAGATAAAGGATGATAGTCTGGCTAATGATAATAGTTATTATCTGCCCCTTCATGTATTTTATTAATCATCAGTACTGCTGAGCTTATTTTTTATATCTGATTAAATGGCTAAACTATTTAATTACTTAAAAAAAATTTAGGAGGTTATATTTCTTACTGGGACATGGGTCTCACCCTTGTGGTTCACCACATTTTTTTTAGGTAATCGAAAGTGATGAAAACAAACCTGTGGAAGCAAAGAGGAGCTATAGTAACGAATCTTTGAGAAAGTTGATTAGATGTCTATTGTGTCTTAGAGTCATGCCTATACTCTCAGGTCCATGTATGAAAAGTTTGTATATGGTGTTTCAAACAAATTGAACTTTTGTTAGCATGTTAATGATTGTTTGTGTGGCATATATGAATATTGTTCTCATGTGTATACATGTTGTGGCTAAGGAGATAGAACAATTTGTATCAAATTCTTGGCATAGTATAAATACAAGAAAGATGTTGGGATCTTATTCAAAAGTCTCTTAGCGGGTGCTGACATTGAAATCGGTTTTAATTTACCCATATTTTTAGTTATGTGGTTAATTGGTGATTGATTATGCTTTATGTTTTGAGTAATCTTGTTTAGAGTAACAAGTTCTCACAAGAATCGTCCCAGGATCTGATTGAAGCTAGAATTTCATGTAAAAAATTTGTGTTTCCTTCTTTTGTTCCCCTTTGTACTCTCATCTATACTCTTTGTCTTCCTATATATTGCTTTGAAATAATTCATGATCTTTCTTATTGTGTTCTCCAATCTTCTTTAAGGAAGCTAGAAGATATAAAGATGAAATATACCTCAAGTTGGTGGATGAGATAACCTTTTTCATAAAAATGGATGGAGAAAAATTCTTTATGTGTTCCTAATATTAGTATTAATAGATAATTAATTAAATTTACCTTTTGTAGCTATCTCAGAGAAATGTACAATTCTAGATATACAAAAGAATTATTTTATAGCTTTTAAGAATTGTTCTTGTATTAAGTATTACTAGCATGAATGGATATGAATAACTGAAACTTTAGTTACTATTCACATATCTAATTGTCTTGTTTACATCCCACATGTTGAATTTACCCTAAAGTGGTGGAAACTAAATGAATTGATGAAAACATATGGAAAGCTTCATTGTCAATGAATTTTTCTAATAGAGGTGGAAGGAGAACATTTATGGAATAGTATCATATGAAGATGTGATTTAAATTATCCTAGTGCTAAAATTTATATTTTTATCATCAAATATGAATTAGAACAATGTTACCCTCATGTATATTGATAGAATAATATGAATCTCTAGGGTTTATACTTATAGAGATTCAAATGTAACATATTATAACATAAAATGTTTGGAATACCTTAAGATGAGTAAGATTCTAAATCTTAAAATAGAAAATTTAGCTTCATCTAGCTAGTTAACTCAAACATCATGAACATTTCCCTATGTCTATGCTAGGAAGGATAAACTAGTAGATCGTATAGTGATTATATATCCATGTCAAGAAGACCTGGAAGTGAATTACATTTTAGGGACTAATGTGCATGGGTTAGGGGACACATAGGTTGGAATGCCTCAAATCAATTGATGTGAATAAAAAATGGACTAGCTGATAGAGATCTCAACCATAAAAAGTGTGAAACTAGTATATAGCATGATGAGAAATGTGATAAAAGAAATGATTAAGGTTTGACCCAACCTTGTACCAAAGTGTAGAAATGAGGACAAATAGATGATATAGTGAGTGTTGCATGTGTCCATACCGTGGTGGATTCTACTTAGTTGGGTAAAAAAGTAGTTCTAGGAAACAACTAAAAAGAGTAAGTTTCATAGTTATACATAACATTTACTTAATAATATTTCTTACTTGTTCATGTTGTAGATTTTATTTTCAAAGTTACTATTAAAATCTAATAGAATTTATGTCATTGTTTCACTTGAACTCTACTTGTCTAGTTGAACAATGTGAAGAAGATGGCATGTTTACTTGTTATTATGTATTCTCTTCTCATTTAGACAATGGATAATAACCTGCTGAGCAAATATTAGGTCCTGAAGCTATTATTATGTCCAACAGACGAGCTGAGTGACTTCACAACTAGGTGAAGTTCACTTTCTACAACATGTGTATGAAAGTTCATGTACTAGGGTCAGGGAACAACTATGGGTAGTATGTAATTCAATTATATATATTGAAACTTAATGTGTTCTTGTATGTGTTGTCTAGAACATTATGATATTGTTTTTTGACATACTATTATCAATACATTGTAACTTTTCTTATTCCTTGGAACGTCTTGATTTTAACCACTTAACATTTATGTGATATTTTGTTTTTAGTTGTCATTTGAGTTTGGTTCACTATTTGGACTGATATTTTTGGGTTAGTTCCATATCACCATCTTGACCAACCCCGGTGCTAAAGTTTTTTGGATGATAATTAGGACTGAAGATTGAATAAAACATATTAAGAGAAAATATGAGCTTTGAAAGAAAAAAATGTAGACATCCAGCCACATAACAGATGAAGGTCAATAAAATATGAAGCGATCACCCATTTCCTCTTAGTGAAATACATATCATGATCATTATAAGCACATTTTTATGTCCTAATAAGCTAGTTGACTAAACAAATATTGAATAGGATATGTAAAATTGAATATCTTCAAAATTCATGACTCCTAGGACATGGTTATGGCTACATATAATACATCCACAATTTAGTGGGAAACCTATGCGAGTGTTGGGAATGACAAACACATAGCCTTACGACTTGAATAATATTCATGTCAAAAAATAATACCCCGTGTATTCAACCAAGCAAAATTGCATGCATGAAGTAGGTATTGACCAACATAATAGGAATGATAAGTTGAATTCCTAACTATAAGAAATAAAAAAATTGCATTTGCATATGTTAAATTGGAAAAACGTCGACATCAAAATTAAATTCTGTATGCCTAACAAATAACTATGTCTCCTCATGTGATGATTGGGTTCTTTACATTTGAGTTGTCTGCACATATTTGTTCTTACTAAAAACTAGAAACAAGAGATATAGCCATGATCCTTTGATAGTCATCCACAACAACCATGTTGGTTGGGAAAGATTCAACAAAAAAAATGATCAATGCAATTTTATTTTTCTTAGAATTGTTGACTTCAACATCTAAGCATCTAGATGCCAACGCCTCTAGGAAAAGCAAGCTTGAAGTCAAAAGTTTCTCTTCTAGAAATAAACCAATGGTCAACCAATCCTAGTATGAGAATTATTGAACTTCAACTAGAGTGCAAGCAATGACTTGGACCTTTTTACTCTTTGGTATTACATTTTCAAGAATATGTGCATGTTTCTATATAATGATCTATAAAGTCTCTTCTTCCTAAATTATCAACACTTATTTGGATACATCATTTTATAAAATAAGAGATACATACATGAATCTCTAAGGAATGAAATAGATGGATGAATAGGTAATCACACTAAGGCTCAAACAAAAACATAGAACCACATCCATAAGTGTCCGTTGAGGAAAACATTATAACATGAAGAAATGTGAAACCCACTTACTTGTCACTATGGATCGTAAATTTAAAACACATGTTGCCTGTCTTGTAGTGGTGAGTCGATGACAATGATGAAGAAGACAAAACTAAGGTAATAGGACCATTTCTATCTTTAGGACCCTCAACCATTCACTAAAATAGGGAAAGGTGGATCTAAGAGGTATTAACATGTAGAAGAGCTTACATACCATCAATTATGTGCCTCAAAATAATAATAGGTGGATTTCCTACAACATGAGAGACTACAACACACTCACACTTTATAGAATATAAGCATAGTCAAATATAACTTGCACATTGCATGTGATTAAAGTATGACATCCTTCCACGTTAAATAACATGCTCATCATCCCATTATTGGGTGTCCCAAGCCTCTTTAAGTAGAGGACAATACTCAATATCAGAACCATAGTTATCGGTGTCTATACAAATATGGAAGGTCTTGAAAGATCAATGACATATTTTTCATACACACAAAGATATCTTCCCTCAAAGAAGATATGTGCACTTCCAAACGCCACAAGAGAAAATCAGCATCAACCATCCATATCCCTAAGTACTATGTACATCATATGTGTATACCTAAACACACAAAAAATAATTAAAATTGAGGATATCTACAACAAGTAGTCTACAATGAAATCACTCTAATATTATACATCAAAATTATTAGATACCCATTTCATGTATTGTTTCTGGAAGGTTTTTTGATTTATAAATTGATGTAAATTTAATAATATTGTGAATAAGCTATGTTTACTATGGAAAGGACTAATTATACTTCTTTTACTATATTAAAGTTGAACAAGGGTAATTACATATATTACAAATCCCTATAAAATACAACTAAATGACTAAAGACATATACCATAATATTGTAAAATCCCATTATTAGAAAGATCTTACCCTACCAAAAATATATTTTTGTACAACATCTCATAGAAGACTAATAGTTTAAATGATTCCTCATGTAGTAGGACACAGCTTACCCATCATATTAGTGGTATCCTTAACTACCAGAGACATTCTTAGAAATATTAAAAAATCAAGTGTCCATAGTGTCTTCTATGACAACTAAGAAGTCCACATGGACCAACCATAACTCCTCTCGTCGTTGGCTAGAATAGATAGGAAGGAGTTGTCCCTCCTGTTAGTGTACTAATCACCAACCCACTCTCCCACAACTATGACTCTCATTTGTTCTCTCATGTATCTATCCCTCCCTAGCCGAGTAGGACTTGCTTTGGTTCTCTTGGTTACCACAACCAAAGAGGACAACAATTGTCAAAGCAGCATATTCTCAATTGTTTGTGTTGTGCTCTGGGAAGACCCAAGTACTCCTCTATTTATAGTAAAGGCCAGGGTCAGGGTTCCCACTATGCGGAAGTATAAGGGATCAGAAGATCTTGAATTTTCCCAACAATTCTAGAAATTTTGTAGCCTATGATAGCTAAATCAGTCGTCTAGCACAGTCTAGTCGTCTAGTACTTTCCTAGTTTTGTACATGTTTCAACAATTCAATTCCAATTGATTCATAACATGACATCAACACCGATCCTTTATGCAATCAAATTGAACCCCAGAACTGACCGTTTGATGCAGAAAAGACAGTCGACTCACACCATGTAAAACTGTCATCTCGCACAAGTGAGATGGGCGTCTCGTAGTCCGGGTTAGGCTGAATTACAACCAATGTACAATATAATCAGTCTGACACTCCAAACGACAGTCTCAACATTTGAATTAATCATTTGTCATTTCAATTAGTTGATTTTTTGTGTAATTTGAACATCTAAACACTTTAGTAATCAACCCAATCATCATTCAAGATAAAACTCCTCTTTTAGGTGAGTTCCTATGTGTGTGACCCTATAGGTCCCATATTACGTTGGCGGTGAATGTCCATAAAAACTTATGATAGCACAAGTAATGAGTGGTGCCTAGTCACACATCATTGCTACCCAAGTAAATGAAAAGTTGGAGAACAACTTCAACCTACAATCAGTGTATAGTGTTACATTGTTTCTATAGTTCCTTTGTCACTGATATCTAGATTGAACTCGAGACATGGATCTGTCATACTCTTCAATATTTTATCTATGTTTCTTGCTATAGCAGACTGTATGAGATATGTGTAAGCTCAATATCATATATTGACTCACATGTACATGGTCATGTATTTCTCAGTCTCACTAACTCAAGTGGCCTTTGATATCATACTCCCATAGGTGGCACAAATCCAATCTCTACCACTCACTTTTAGTCCCCATTGTCATAGTCACCCAATCATCACCTTTATAACAACCCATGTTTCAGGAGTGCATTTGATGATGTTAAAGCATACCGAATGACATGTGATGAGTGTAGTGATTTCAAGTCTAATAACCACAAACACTAGCATGACTATGAGAGATGACTATGACTACCATGTTAATGGTTTCCATGTATCAGTCTCATGTTGGGTCTATCTGATCACACTATTCTCTAACATATATTTGTGTGCTTGGTTTGACATTACCATATTATTTCTAATGAGACTTTGTCATCAACCAACTCACACTCTAATCTTATGTGTTGTTGTTGTCTATCAAACTTCCACAGTAATAGCCGATCAGGGACATAATGAGAATGTATATACTCTTAACATTTATATGATCTCATTCTTCCAAGTCATGTACTTGAAGACATATATCATTGAGTAATATCATTCTCTAGACATTTATTATATTATTTCATTATCTCAAAACTTAATAAGCAAAAGAAATTGGAATCTTGTCCTTATTAATAATCAAATCATTTACAAATTATTCTATTACAATCATCATATGATTGACTCTTTGGGAATACATACCAACTGACTCCCACTTGCACTTAGAGCCAATCACCCATGAATCTTATCTCGAGTGACTTAACATGACCATCATGCTTTTGCTGCAAAAGTGCTTTAGTCAAGGGATCAACAATGTTATGCTCACTTTGTACTCTGTAAATCTTTACATCTCCTCATTGTACAATCTCTCATATTAGATGGAACTGCCTTTGTATATGCTTGGAACGTTGATGTGATCTAGGTTCCTTAGCTTGTACAATAGCTTCATTGTTGTCATAATATAGTTCAATTGTGTCACTCATGCTCAAAACAGCTCCAAGTGCATAAATGAACTTTTTGATGCATACAGCCTCCTTTGCTGCATTCGATGCAGCAATATACTTGGCCATTGTTGTAGAATCACAACTGTCTCTTTCTTAGAACTCTTCCTTCTTACAGCTCCATTGTTTAGGCAAAACACAAATCCTGATTGTGATTAATAATCATCTTTGTTAGTCTAGAAGCTGGCATAGGTGGAACCTTTTACCACCAATTCTTCCTCTCCATCATAGACCAAGAACTAATCCTTAGTCCTTCTCAAGTACTTCAGGATGTTCATGATAGTTTTCTATTGAGAATCACCTAGATCTGACTGATATCTGCTCATCATGCTCAAATAATACAAGATATTTGGACGGCTTCACAACATCGCATACATGATTGATCCAATTTCTGACGCATATGGAATCATACTCATGCACTCCCTTTCTTCATAAGAACGGGGACATTAAACTTTAGAGATGGTAACTCCTTGTAGCATGGACATGTTTCCTATCTTTGAGTTCTCCATGTTGAACCTCTTCAACACTTTTTTGATGTATGTGCTCTGACTTAGTCCAAGAAGCCTTCTTGGTCTATCTCTATAGATCTTTATCCCCAAGATGCAGGATGCTTCTCCTGAGTATTTCATAGAGAATGTATTTTCAAGCCATGTCTTTACCTTTTTTAAAGTACGGATGTCATTCCCCATTAATAGTATGTCATCCACATACAATATGAGGAATACTACCATGTTCCCACTAACCTTCTTGTACACACAAGGATCATCTTCATTTCAAACAAAACCAACATCTTCATTTCAAACAAAACCAAACTCTTTGACTATCTCATCAAAATGAAGATTCTAGCTCTGAGATGCTTTCTTCAATCCATAGATTGACTTTTGTAGCTTACATACTTTATTTGCATCCTTTGGATTTATAAAACTCTTAGGTTGTATCATGTACACATCTTCTAAAAGATTATCATTAAGGAATGTGGTTTTAAAATCCATCTACTAAATTTCATAGTCATGATAAGATGTAATAGCAAGAATGATCTTGATGGACTTAACCATGGCCACTAGAGAAAAGGTTTCATCTTATTCAACACCTTGAAATTGTATGAAACCCTTTGCAACCAATCTTCCCTTATAGGTTTGTACTTTACCATCCATGTCTATCTTCATCTTGAAGACCCACTTGCATCCTATGGGTTTTACACCTTTAGGTTGTTTCACCAAGGTCCATACCTTGTTGGAATACATGCATTCCATCTCAGATCTCATGGCCTCAAGCCATTTCTCAGACTATGGTCCATCAAAAGCTTCTAGATAGGTTTTTGTCTTATCATCTATGACCAACTCACTGTCTTCCTGAGCAAAAATATACCCAAAGCTCTCATGTTCAAGGCATGTCCGACTAAATCTACAAGGCTCCTATGTTACTTGAGGAATTTGAGTTTCCAAAACATTTTATGATTCTCTTTGTTCCTCTATCAATTCAATATTTTCATATTGGTCTTGAACCTCTTTGAGTTCTACTTACCTCCCACTGATTCCTTTGGTAATGAATTTCTTTTCAAGGAATGTAGTCTCCCTAGGAAAAAACACTTTGTTGTTAGTTGGGTTATACATGTAGTATCCCTTGGTTTCTTTAGGATATTCAACAAAGTAACGTTTATCAGATCTAGGGCCAATCTTCTCAAGAAACATTTTCTTAGCATAAGATTCACACCCCTAGATCCTCATAAAAGACTTTTTGGGACGCTTCCCAATCCATTTCTCATATGGTGTCTTTTGAACTGATTTTGATGGTACTTGATTAAGTGTAAACGTCGCAGTTTTAAGAGCATGCCCCCAGAATGAAGTTGGAAGATCAACAAAACTCATCATAGATTGCACCATATATATCTCATAATGTGTGATTACTTCTTTCTGATACACCATTATGTTGTGGTGTTCTAGGTGGAGTCCATTGTAATACAGTAACACGGGCTCACAAAAGGGCCTCAAAATCTTGGTTCAAGTATTCTGCACCTTGATCAGAGTGAAGTGTCTTAATACTTTTACCAATTTGGTTTTGTACTTCATTCATAAACTCTCTGAACTTTTCAAGAGCTTTAAACTTATGTTTCATCAAGTAAACATTGCCATACCTACTGAAATCATTAGTAAAGGTAATGAAGTGTAGATACCCACCTCTAGAAGTTGTTCTAAAAGGGCCACACACATCAGTATGTATAAGTCCTAATAGATCACGAGCCCTCTCACTGTTTCCAATGAAGGGAGTCTTGGTCATCCTATCCAACAAACAAGATTCACATGTCTCTATTGATTCAAAATCAAAAGAGTCCAGATAACCATCTTTATGGAGTCCGGATATGTATTTCTCTATTATGTTCCCTAGACGACAATTTGAAAGGTATGTTTGGTTTGAGTCATTGAGTTTTTTTCTTTTGGTATTTATGTTATATATTCTTGTCTCTATATCTATCAAGTATAGACCATAAGACATTGGCGCGCTGCCGTAAAAGATCTCATCTTTACTAATAGAACATCTTCTATTCTTTATAAGAAATTTAAATCCGTTCTTGTCCAAAAAAGATAAGGATATGATGTTCCTATTAATGTAAGATATGTAACAGTAGTTCTCTAACTCTAATACTAGCCCACTTGGTAGAGTTAACTCATAGGTTCGAATTGCATTGGTTGCAACTCTTGCACCATTTGTAACTCCCAGTTCTGCCTCACCTTTCTCTAAAGGTCTGCCTCTTTTTAGATCCTTCACATTTGAGAAAATGTGTGATCCACATCCGGTATCTAGTAACCATGATGAGGAAGTAGTAAAGTTAACTCAGTAATGTATACACCCGAAGTAGAGATCTCAATCCCTTACTTCATCTTTCTAGGTTCTCTTATCCTTCTCCTTATTTTGAGTGTAGAAGACTTGGAATTTAGCATAACCATACAACCCTACTTGGCTTTGACTTTATCCTTGGACTCAACTCTGTTGATCTTGATCACAGATTTTTACATCTTCATTTGTGCTTTTACACTTATCAAGATGTCAAGAAACTATGATAGTGGTCTAGCCATGTTACTCAAGTGATAACACTTGATAAATTTGCTATATGACTTAGGCAACGATTACAAAATCAACTCTTGGCCTAAAGGAAATCACAGTTTGTCTATATGCTCCACATGCCCAATCATATTGAGCACATAAGGCTCTACTAGATCTCCCTCTATTAGATTGCATTCAAATCACGCATTACAAACATTATACCTTTGATGCTTATCGTATTGTTTATGCAACTAATAGTTCATACAACCCAGAATAAGGTTCTTGATGTTCACAACATCATTGGCATGCTTAAAAGAAGCATCCATGTCACTCTTAGGCAAATTTGGAGTGAATATTGGCACTGGTGTTTCAGGAACATGCAAAACACTTTTCAAGGTCTGAAACTAGTTATGGAAATAAATCTCATTTCGTTCATCTGGTTGTGATGATCGAGTGTTTTCCATTTGATCATACAAGAGAAATTCGCAATTGTCAAAAATCCTTTTTGATTTGATTTGATTTGAAAAGTTTATATTAATTATGTCTCTAATTAACTATCACTCCCACTATTTTTTTCAAATTGATAACCCTCAATATCAATTTGGAATATTGTAGAGTACAATATTCTAGTTGGACAAGATCCATATTTCATCAGGTCATGACTCATCTTTGGATGATCACCCACAACTTGATTATTTAGGTAGGCCAAACTTGCCAATTGCATCTGTATGAAATTCTTGGACAGATGATATGTGCAACTCTTTTCCATAATCATAATTATTCCTCTGGTGCCTGGTCTCACTATGTTATCACCATTTCAGTCTGACCCAAAAGCTAACACGATAGGATATGTACCTTGCTTTGGCATATCCACATACCTACCATCACACTTTCACAAGATAGACAGTGTACCATAGTTAGGTGTAAACTATGCTTGGTCGATCAAGATTTTCATGTGTGTTTCTTATGGAAGGCATCTCAAACTCAATATTATATTTACGTATTTTGTATAATACATATACATTAACCAATTATCACATATATATAGCATGTATCATATACATGCTATAACCCACAATAAAAACATGCAATAAAAAATGTGATGGTTATGGAAATTCTAAAGTAATTCCTTGGAGCTACAAGGAATTACAACAACCTAGGGTATACATCACATGTAGATGCATGTTGTTTAAGAATATTTGTGCTTGCCAATCTGGGTCAATCAGTTCAACCCTTGAACCGGTTGTCTCACCTCCTGGCCGATCAGTTGGTCTTCATTATGGTCATCTGGTCATCGATTCCACCATCTTCTAGATCCTCCAGTTGATCGGCTGGGTCCTCCAGTCGATCGGGTCTCCTCATTATCCTCGATCCTTCTTGATCCTCCAGTCAGTCAGTTTCTCCTCCTAGACGGTCAGTTGGCCTGGTTCGGAGTGTCTTCTTTTTTGTCGTAACAAGAAAGTAAACTATCCTACTATTACATGATTATAGAAAAACCTCAGGTTACATTCAAGGAGAACAAAGGTAGAAGAGAACAATACTTTTACATTGGGAAGATAAGAGAAACTCTTAGCTCAGAGACCAAGATATCAAACACACAATCATCATGCACAGATAAAGGGTATCAAACATAACCATGCTACACATCCACCATCAAAATTCATTTTTAAGGAGATGCGTGTAATTTTCATACACACACATATATATATATATATATATATATATATATATATATATATATATATATATAGGGTTCTTAAGTGGTGATTAATCAGATGTGCACATCAACTAGTTCCAATATTCACATCATATGCAATATATAAACATCATAAAACCAAAAATCGGATCATATTGATTATCCCACATCAATTAATTGACATGCCTCTGATACCACTATAGAGAAAGACATCATCACATAGGTAGTAGAAAAAAAAATATTTATCGACATATTTTCCATTAACCAGTGGATCGTGTCAAAAACTATGCAATGGAAATGATGGTTTCATGATGATATATCTAGTTCTAGAGCAAGTTTAGCGACAATCCTAGTCGATGTTGATGTGCACTCTATCTTGGACAGAGTTTGTGTAGCTCCTAGTTGCACTGGGACTTGTATGACAACTCCTGCATAAACAACAAACTCGAACTCATCCTATACAACAATTCCTCTCGTCACGAACCACTGGCTAACTTCGTCCTACTTAGAGATAGGCAAATTCCACCTCACCTCTAGAAAAGTCCACACAAACCTACTAGGACTCATGAGAATAGATAGGAAGGAGTTGTCCCTCCTGTTGGTGTACTAGTCACTAACGGGAAGTCCCCCATACCCCTCTATTTATAGCAGAGGTCAGGGTCAGGGTTCCCAGTCTATGCGGGAGTGGAAGGGATCAGAAGATCTTGAATTTTCATGACTATTCTAGAAACTTTGTAGCCTAATGCAGCCGAACCGGTTGTCCAACACAGTCTAGATAGTCGTCTAGTACTTTCCCAATTTTGTACATGTTTTAGCAATTCAATTCAATTCATGCATAACATGACATTAACACCAATCCTTGATGCATTCGAATTGCATCCCCGAACCAACTGTTTGGTGTAGAAGATACAATCTTCTTGCACTACACAAAATGATCATCTCATGTGAGTGAGACGAGCATCTCACAGCTTGGGTCAGGCTGAATTCCAGCCAATGTATAATACAATCAGCGTGACACTCCAAACGGATGTCTCAATACTTGAACTGATTGTTTGACAGTCCAGTTAGCTGATTTGTTGTGTGAACTGAATATCTAAACACTTTAGCAATCAATCCAATCATCATTCAAGATCAAACTCCTCTTCTAGGTTATTTCCTATGTGTGTGACCTTATATGTCCTATATTATGTTGCAGTGAATATCCATAACAACTTATGAACACAAACAATGAGCAGTGCCTAGTCACACATCATTGCTACCCAAGTAAATGGAAAGTTGGAGAACAACCTCAACCAAGAATTTGTGTATGGTGTTACATTGTTTGTATAGTTTCTTTGTCATTGAAATCTAGATTGAACTTGAGGCATGGATCTATCATTCTCTACAACATTCAATCTATGTTTCTTGCTATAGCAAACTATATGTGATATGTCTAAGCTTAATATCATATATTGACTCACATGTACATGGCCACATATTTTCTTACTCTCACTAACTCAAGTGGCCTTGTATGTCATACTCCCATAGGAGGGACAAATCCCATCTCTATCACTCACAGTCAGTCCCCATGTGTCGCAGTCACCCAATCATCACCTTTATAACAATCCATGTTTCAAGATTGTGTTTGATGATGTCATATCATACCTAACAACATATGTTAAGTGTAGTGATTTTAGGTCTAAGAACCACAAACATCACCATGACTATGAGAGCTGACTATGACTACCATGGTAACAGTTTCCATGTGTCAGTCTCATGGAGGTTCTGTCTGATGCACTGTTCTCTAACATGTATCTATGTGCTTGGTTTGATATTTCCATATCATGACTAATGAGATTATGTCATCAACCAACTCACACCCTGTTATTATGTGTTATCATTGCCTATCAACCTTCCACAGTAACAACTGATTAGGGAATAATGAGAATGTACACACTCTTAAAATCTATATGATTTCATTCTTCCAAGTACTTGAAGACATACGTCATTGAGTAATATCATTCTCTAGACATTTATTATATAATTACATTATCTCAAAACTGAATAAAATAAATAAATTGGAATCTTACCTTCATTAATAATCAAATCATTTACAAATTATGCCAGTATAATCATCATAGGATTGGCTCTTTGGGCATACATACCAACACCATATTATTTTTCTTACATATGGCATACATCAGACTCCTAACATAATCTAAATCCATATGTCGATTATTAGAATCTAATCTTGCAAGAATAACTCTGTTGAGTTTCATATGTCATCTTAAGAATATCAGTATATGTATTATGTTGGTAGTAATGAATTTAAAGTTGAACTACTTATGCCGTCCTATGATCATATGACATGGTAATATGTTTTTATTGCATGAAGATGATCTAATATGACAAGTTATGATCTTGCTTAGTTAAACTATGATGATAATGCAAATATCATGCTCCGTCATTTCCAAGTTAGAGATTATCTATATCTAGTAACTCTCATCATGTGGATGTTTCACCTAGACATATGGCATTTTTGTGACTTTTGAACTATGTTGAATAATTGCATGCATGTTTGGAACCTTGGAACTAAAATTAAACTATATGAAACCTAGGCCTAGAGAAACATCCACAAGACATAAATAGTGAGTATCTTATCAAAATATTACTGATCAAAGAGCCTATATTATATCTTTTAAATCTTAGGTCCCACTGGAGTTGGTCCTTCTCTAGGAACATACCTCAACAAATCATAACTTGCTCACTACTCACAAGGTATCCTTAATCTCTTAACCCTACTATGATATTAAATTTCTTATATGTATGAAATAATGAATGCTTGGCTACTTAATTACTTGTGTGAGCTATTATTTCTATGATTACTACTTTCAAGTTTGATACATTATGTTGACAAACCTTGAACAAAATATTGATAAATACATTATATAACCTTATATACCTACCTATATTCTTGGGGTAAGGGAACAAGGCATGTTGAAATAAGGTTGCTCATTGACTTTTCTATTGAGGTCCCCCACATAGAAATAGGGTGACATTTAGGCTCTTAGCCTCAAATTTCCCTCACTGACCCTTCATTTGGAAGTTGATCATAGGCCTACTGTTAATATAATGGAAAATGGAACTTAAAATATGCTTTTTTTATAATAGAATGTCACTTCAAATGTCCTCATCTTACTTCTTGATTACTATAATGATCTAGTCAAGAAACATTTACCATTACTCTTAAATTTCTCTTACATTTATTTTCATAGTGCACTTAATGTTTTTGCATTAATATAATTTTTTTATCAAAAATTTGGATGCCAAATGAAGATACTCAGAACAACTACTCTAAGAAATGATACACAAATGGGAAATCCTTGAACTACAATTGTGTACATGATTATGTCTGCATAATGTTTGTAATTATCTCTATTATGTTTTGCATTTCATAAATAAATTGCACGTGTTAACATCTTGTTCCATTTTAGGGATGGATGCCCTGGTCCTCTCGCCTTTGTCTATTTAAAAATTGATAGTGAGGATTGAGGCATTAAACAATCACATGAAATCTACCTACACTAGTGATTCCATGAAGATCTGTAGTTAATATTGGTGCCTAACTATTTCAGTATTGAATCTTGGTACACCAGAATATCTAGTTATTGTTTGGTACCACTACATACCACCATATTCTCCATTTATTCTTCGATGTCACTATTAATATTAGAGAGGTTATCCACATTGGGCATCAGTGCTTGTGTTCTAACATCACTCTACGGCTTCCTGTCCTAGATGTTGCTAGTGGGTAAGTCACTTTCTCCATTATAGCACAGACCTCCTCCAGGAATCTGTACTGTACAAGGAATCTTATCTCTAATTGATTCTTTATTTTACCTAACAATAACCTACTAAATTTTCTTTTATTAGACTTGGGAATATATCATTCTATTTTATTTCAGGATATTATGATGTATTTGTACTACTAAAAATCACTTTGAAACAAATAGGAATAATTACATTCTCTAAGAAAACATACAATTGAATTTCTAGATTTTAGCATTTTATTTCACTTGAACTAGATATTCTAGGAATATCTAAATATACTATAATGATATGCGGTCTAAAATACAATTGAGCCTTCATATTGAATGTCACTTCTATCAAACTAACTAAAGTGAATTTTTTTAATGATGTACTCACTTGTACATAACCTGAACTAGATGAACTGAGCATAAAATGAATGGCACTGGAAAAAACTTCATGTTTAATCATCTCAAATTTAAAATTAGAAAGAATCACACTATTTATTCATACTTTCTAGCATTTGTTTTACATCTCAAGGTTTTAGACAAGTCTAGGTATATTGGTGCATCTAGGATATATTGCATTCAAGTCTTCAATAATTCATAATAAAGCCTAATAAGTGTAATTACAATATAACATCACTGAGATACTTCAACATGGAATACATTCAAAATATATAGCTAAGGTTTTAAAGACATAGAACAAAAAACAAATAATGGGACAGAGCATATTCTTTCTATCTTAGGTTTTTAGATTCTAAATTCATGTCTAATGGATGGATTTCCATTGACCTCTACTTTGATTTTGGATTCTTATCAAAATTTATCTTTTCTCTAATCAGGTCTCAACTTTCTCAGACTTGTTTGGATCAACAACTCTAAAATGAGCCTCTTGCAGGGCACGCCGTACCTTTTAGTGCAAGGGCACTGACTGGAGGAAGAAGAAGAAGGGAAGGCGAAGACAATTAGAACTATCCATCCTACTACTCATTTTATACAAGGACCATGAAGAGAATCAAGGACAAAACCGTTAATAAAGATTTATCTCAAAGAATCTGTTACTTGATTTAATTTTTTTCCTCATTTTTTGTGTTCTTTACCAAGATCATTATTTTTCATTTGTCTACAGTGTCTTATATGGTTTTGTTGTGTAATAAATTAGTCAAAAAGTTATGGAAACAATTTTTTAAAATTTCTAAGTGAATAAAAGTTATGAGGTTTTTATTAGTTGCTTATAATGGCTGGAAAAACAATAGTGAGAAGTCGGAAGTCGATGCATCTGGATGCTCAAATTGAGTTTCATCATTGAGTGTCGCAAAGATAGAGTGAATTGTACATTTACATTAGGTGTGCATGCACATCAGGCATGGTGCATGTAGGCCATGTTTACACATCTAGAACTATTCACATTGGTAAAATTCTCACATCACATTGCTCATATCATATTACACAAAATGTGATATCTTTCTCATTTGATTTTGATTTCACCGTCATTTTTTATTTGGATTTGTTGTTAATTTTAATATTTATTAGATGGTTTTTTTATAAAAGTGTAAAAAATATCTTATTAATTAATTATTTATTTAAACACATTGAATTTGAAAGGATCTTACCACATGAATGTGCATGCTTTTACTATATCATCTTTGCCTTCTCTTAAATTTAAATTCAAAGTGACAAATAATATTTTCAAATGAAGCATTAAAAAGTACAAGCTAAAAAGTAAGTATTAATCCTTCATAATATCATGCAAGGTGCTCATAAAGGTGTAAAATAAAATTTGAAGTGTCCTTATTCCTAGCATTATCATTTAAGCTACAACTGGGTTGTATTAATTTTTCTCCAACTTCTGGTGACATATCTTGTGGGCTCTGATCTCCAAACCATGACATAAATACGATTAAAACTTAGCGGAAGCGAATCGGTAATCAGCGGAAGACAAAAATCACGGAAAATTAAAACTTTTCGAGATAAGAACTTGTATCCGTAAAAACTCCTTTCATAAAGAGAGGTAACTGTTTACATCTCAGGATAATTACTTCTTGAGTAATTATATACATTCAAGATACAAAATCTCAAGATCACATAACACAAGACTCCAAGACCTGAGAGTACAGAGGACACATAGGACTGACTCTAACTACACCACATGGCAGGACAAATCTCCACCTGAGATTACTGCTGCCCCTGGTGCTGCTGCTGAGATTGATCACTTGTAGGCTGGTTTCTTCGTCTCCGACGTCCACCTAAAAAGTTGAAGTCTACGGGGTGAGACAATTATACATAATTGTCCCAGCGAGAGTTATAACTCTTCGCCAGAAGCTTTATTATAACATCAAAGATTATTTTAAACAGTAAAGCCTTCAAAGCATTCTATAACAGTTGCAGATATAACAAGATCTCTACAAATTAGGAGATATGGAGAATATCAACATTATTGCAATGTAACATCAATCAACTAACTTGGAGTCATCTCTAACAAGTTATACTACATGGTTGATTATGTTTTACAAACAACATTATGCCCTGTGGAGATGAGGCTTACCACTCATACTCCAACTGATCGCTGAGAAGCCGCATCAGTATCATACATAGGTCATTAAGAGAGCCGGATTCTCATGACCTTCATCTTCCTCAGTCAGTAAGAGGATCACTTGTAGGACATCTGGTGTCTCTACTACTATAGCTCACCAGGGTAAACTGGTCCTTCGCTATTCTAGAGTCACAGTGGCGTTCTGTACTCTCTTCGTCATCAGGAGGTTTCATATTTACCTACCACTGATACGGATATCTGTGCTTTCTTCGTCATCAGGAGGTTTCATGTTTACCTACCACTGATACGGTATGGAACTATAGTGAAGGATGGATGGATTCCACATCTACATCACTTTCCTACACTAGGATGTAAGGTTCTACACATCCATGTACCCCACATACTCAAAAGTATGTGCTCCAGGAGTTCCCTATGGAAAACCTGTTTCACCATCACTTAATTTCTGACAATGATGGATCTATGATCAGGGCTCTACATTATACTTGATTAGTTAGGTACATTCAGTATTCTTTAACAGCATACATTGTTCTTCAAACAATAACAGTAGCATATCAGCTATAAAAGAAGAATACTAAATGTAACAGGCCTAACTCATATCAATCATCATTTCTCATTATCCTCATCACAAGTCATCTCTAAAGCATGACCATGATGGTATTCATGGCTCTCATAGCCCATTATCAGCATAGGATGCCACTAGCAAGGCATCAGATTACATTACTTATTCATAAGGCTACAACATGCCTTCAATGAATATAACATCAACATCCATACCTGGATATAATTACCTTCATATCAGAACCTGCATGATTAATACATCTGATAAAGGTAATATAACAATAAGGAATGTACTTCCTACTCTTGTCATAAGAGTTAAATCTTTAATTTAAATCAAATAGAGTTTATTGCTCAAAAGCATGCCATTACCCTTGAATTAGGGTTTACTATTCATATTACATGTCATCACCCTTGAATTAGGGTTTACTTATTCACATTACAGGTGAATTAAACTCATAACATCATCATGTATGAGTAACACCTTCATTGATGCTCTTGGATTAGTTAAAGGTTCATCATTTATCATAATTAGGGTTTCTATGATCTCACACAGGTGGATCATACCCTAATTATGCTCATTTCTGTGTATTGGGGATGCTTCAATTGAGTTTCCATTTAAAAGAGGTACTTTCTCTCTCTAGAAGTACTTTCTCTCTCTAGAAGTACTTTCTCTCTCATCATAAGGTTAGGTGATATCAACATCACTCTAAAACAGGTTGGGTTGAGTCATCATAGGCTATCATAGCCAAAAACATCACCATTAAGTGATTAGAGTTACTTTCTCTCTCTAGGGTACTTTCTCTCTCTAGAGTACTCTCTCTTTCATCATACTAATGGTTGATGATAACATTAGACTAGATCAGGTTAGATAGAGTCATTATAACTAAAAACATCATTCTCATGTAATTAGGGTTTGAATTGAGTAAAGTATAACTCAATTGACCCTTCAGGGGTATCTTGGTAATTCACCCCATTGATCATCATCATAGTCAAAAACCTTAATCAAATAACTCCTTACTATCTTAGATTATCATTAGTGTTTGATTTGAGCAACATTGAACCATCACATGATTGAATTCGGTTGAAAGTGTTGACCGATTGCTCACTTTGACCTTTCAAGTCCATGAGCCCTTTCTAGCTCCAAGACCGTGAGCCTCCTCATGGGCTTGAGATCGTGAGCCCCCTCACAATCATGAGGTCGTGAGCCACCTCACGGTCTTGAGGTCGTGAGCCACCTCACGGTCTTGAGGTCGTGAGCCACCTCACGGTCTTGAGGTCGTGAGCCACCTCATGGTCTTGAGGTCGTGAGCTACCTCACGGTCTTGAGGTCGTGAGCCACCTCACGGTCTTGAGGTCGTGAGCCACCTCACGGTCTTGAGGTCGTGAGCCACCTCACGGTCTTGAGGTCGTGAGCCACCTCACGGTCTTGAGGTCGTGAGCCACCTCACGGTCTTGAGGTCGTGAGCCTCTCATGGTCTCAACCGCAAGGTTCTTCAACAAAGGTTCAACAAATCAAACGATGATGTCAACCGACGTTGAAGCCTTCAAAAGGTCCAATAACTGTTGACCACCTATGGATTGAGTTAATTAAGGTTATGCTTAACCAAATGGTCATTCAATTGACCCTCAATTGTTGACCAATTAGGATTGAAATCGATTCAATTAAGGTCTATCAATGTTCACCCATCAACACTCAACAATGTGTATCAACACAAGGTTGAACCCTTCAATTGAGCTCCAATTGGGCCCAAACTTGGCTCAAACGGTCTTGAGGTCATGTGGGTGGACCCCACATGGTCTTGAGATCGTTTGCCCAAGATTTCATAAAAATCTAAGGTGATTTGATAGAGGTTGAACCCTTCAATTGGTCACAAAATCAGAATTTTGATTAAATTGATAACTTATTTGCAATTGGTGTTCAATTGGTCAAATTACTCAACCCTAGACCTTCAAATGGTCTTGGGTGATTGTCCTCACGGTCTTGAGGTCATGTGGGTGGACCCCACATGGTCTTGAGACCGTTTAGGTCAATCAACCCTAAAAACCCTAATTAGATCACCATAATTTCAGTACTGATTTTATCTAGGGTTAGCCCTAGTATTCACCCTTCAACTCTTAGCCCGTTTGGAATTAGACCATCAAACTTGGTGAGTTGTTAATTAACATAATTTTGAACAGTAATCTCATGGGGTCAATGCTTAGTCAACGACCTTTCACGGTCTTGAGACCGTTTGCCCAAAAAGGCAATTTCAGACCGTTTGAAAATCAGCAATTAATTCATTTAAAGTTGTGCCTTAAAAAGGTCATATCTCCCGATTCCTTTGGAGTTAGTCTCCCAAATTTTGAGGGTATTTAGCCTATATAATTAGGAACAAGTTTCTTATATGGTCCACGCTCGGTCAACAGGGACAATCGGTCTTGAGACCGCGAGCCCTCTCACGGTCTCGAGACCGCGAGGCTCTCTCACGGTCTTGAGGTCGTGAGAGCAAACTGTTAGGACCGTTTAGGGAAAAGAAAAGCGGTGGGTTTTTCTTGGAAAACACGCCTTCATCATCTAGCTCAAGAACAGTACAGATATCCCACGGGTTTGTTTGCAAAATAGCAGGGAAAAGTAGGGAAATACTAGGAGCTATCATTAACTCGCATATAAAGATGAACATAGTAAAGCATAGGTTTAGAGTTATAAAACCCGCCTAAAGCTTGTTTCTTGAGCTCCAAGCTTTCAAGCTCCAAGCTCTAATGGCGTCCTTGAGTTCCCACAGGTTGGCCAAGGTGAAAACTCCAAGGAAGGATGAAAAGAGACGGCTAGAAAGATAGGGTTTCGAGAATTAGCCATGAAGATGACCTTGAATTCGAATTCTAACCATGGAATTAGGCAAGAAGAGGGGTTTAAACCTACCTTGCACCCCTTGTTCGTCCTCCTTAGCTCCAAGGCAGTCCTTGGTCGTCTTTGGTGAAATGAAACAGTAAGGGAACGAAGGTTAAGTTCCCTTGCAACTAAGGAAAGGAGGGCTTATATACTTGGGGTAGGATTTTCAACATTAGCTCATAAGTTTCCCTTAATTCCAACTAAGTCCTTCCTTCATTACTTGCTCGTCCCTTCCTCTTTATTCTAAGGACAAACCTTATCTTAAGTTATAGAAAAGAAGGCAAGGAAGGACAATCTAATAATAAAGTTCATACTTAAAGGGATATTGCACATATACCCTGATTATTCAATCACAGAGCCTATTTCTTAACTTGATAATTCAATTGAGGTGAATTCCTCATCATTTCTTCTCTAAATGATGGCAAGAGTCTAACAAGATACTTTAGATAACATTCTTTACAAATTGCTTCCCATTATTTGGGTAAATTGCATTTTACCCCAAATTAGGGTTTCAAGTACCGGGATTGCTTCCACAGCTGCACCTTGGTGCTCAAGCTTGGGAAATCCCTCAAACTTTACCAAAATGTTTCTCATGATGTCTCAACATCAGAGGAACACCTCATCATGTGCAAATTGCAGGTTAACCCTTCTAAATGGGTAAATTGCACATAGGTCCCTGTATTACAAAACAGTGCTACAACTTTATATAAAAAGGAGCAAAAACTGAAATATACATTTCTGAGAAGCTTAATTACATGCTCAGAGTTAATCACAAAGATTTAATTACATATTTAGGCAAAACACCTAGGGTTAGCTCATAACCCAGGTCAGGGATGTTACAAATTATCCACCCCTTACAAGGATTTCGTCCCCGAAATCGATAAAACATATTACGAGAAAAGGGTAGGATACTTCCTTCTCATCTCATCCTCTAACTCCCAAGTGGCTTCTTCAATACCACGATGATTCCAGAGGACTTTCACAAGACTTATATCTTTCTTCTTTAACTTTTTAATTCGTTTATCAAGGATTGACACTGGTCCCTCTTCATAGGATATGTCATCATTCAATTCTACTTCCATAGGTTGTAGAACTGACTCGGTGTCTGGGTGACATTTCTTCAACATAGAAATGTGAAACACAGGATGTAACCTTTGTAACTCTGGGGGCAGCTCTAGTTTATATGCTACCTTTCCAATCCGTTCAATGATTGGATAAGGCCCCATATATCTAGGAGCTAACTTCCCCTTCCTTCCAAAACGAAGGACCCCTTTCCAAGGTGAGACCTTAAGATACACTTTGTCTCCAATCTGGAACTCTAAAGGTCTACGACGTTTGTCAGCATAAGATTTCTGCCTATCTTGAGCAGTCTTAATCTTATGTTGTATTACTTTAATCTTTTCCGTGGTTTGCTGCACCAGGTCAGGACCTAACAACTGGTGCTCACCAATGTCAAACCAACACAAGGGTGATCTACAACGTCTACCATATAAGGCTTCATAAGGTGCCATATCAATACTATGCTGATAGCTATTGTTATAGGCAAACTCTATCAAGCTTAGGTGTAGATCCCAACTTCCGGTGAACTGGAGAACACATGCTCGCAACAGGTCTTCTAAGGTTTGTATGGTCCTTTCTGACTGTCCATCAGTCTGTGGATGAAAGGCCGTACTAAACCTCAGCTTAGTGCCTAAGGCACTGTGCAACTGTTCCCAAAAACGACTTGTAAATTGAGGACCTCTGTCCGAAACTATTGTGACAGGAACTCCGTGCAAACGCACTATCTCTTGCACATATAACTCTGATAACCTTTCAGCAGAATAGGTTGTTTTAACAGGTAAGAAATGTGCTGTCTTAGTCAACCTATCAACAATTACCCAAATGGAATCATGTCCTTTGCTTGTCCTGGGTAGGCCAACAACAAAGTCCATGGTCACATGGTCCCACTTCCACTGTGATATGGGTAAAGGTTGCATTGTCCCTGCAGGCTTCTGGTGTTCAGCTTTAACTTGCTGACACACAGGGCACCTCAGAACAAACTCTGCAACGTCCTTCTTCATCCCAGGCCACCAATATAGATCCTTCAAATTCCGATACATCTTGGTGCTCCCTGGATGCATAGCATACATGGAAGAATGGGCTTCTTCCAGGACTAACTTCCTTAAGTTGTCCACATCCGGCACTATCATTTTTCCATTATAACAAGCTACTTGATCTTTTGAGTCATGAAACCCATCTTGCTTCTCATTTCCATACTCAGATCTTATATGTTGAACTGCAGCATCCTCTAGCTGTGCTTCTTTAATCTGCTCTCTTAGGGTAGGTTTAATATGCATCTCAGCTAACAAACCGGCTAGCAATGATACCTTCAACTGTACATTGTCTTGCCTTAAAGAGATAAGCATATCTCTTCTAGAGCATACTAAAGAGTTTAGTTGTGCTCTATTCATGGTTGATGTTGCTGATTTCCTACTCAAGGCATCTGCAACAACATTGGCCTTACCTGGATGGTAATCAATTGTACAGTCGTAGTCCTTGATTAACTCCATCCAGCGACGTTGCCTCATGTTGAGCTCATGCTGAGAGAAGATATACTTAAGGTTTTTGTGGTCTGTGAAAATCTGGAATGTCTCTCCGTAGAGATAATGTCTCCAGATCTTCAAAGCATGAACCACAGCTGCTAACTCCAGATCGTGTGTTGGATAATTCTCCTCGTGTTTCTTAAGCTGTCGGGAAGCAAAAGAAATCACTTGTTGATCCTGCATCAACACACATCCTAGTCCATTCTTGGAAGCGTCACAGAAAACTATATAACCTTTTCCTTGTTCAGGTAGCACTAATACAGGTGCACTTGTCAACCTCTCCTTCAGTAACTGGAAAGATTGTTGACACTTATCACTCCAAGAAAAAGGAACATCCTTCCGGGTTAACTTGGTCAAGGGTAAAGCTATGGAGCTAAAGTTCTTAATGAACCTTCGATAATAGCCAGCTAACCCCAAGAAACTTCGAATCTCCGTCGGTGTTTTCGGTTGTTCCCATTGTAGAACAGATTCTACCTTTGTAGGGTCAACACGAATTCCCGAGGCGGATATTATATGTCCAAGAAAAGATACCTCCGGCAGCCAGAACTCACACTTGCTAAACTTAGCATACAACTTATGTTCTCTTAGCAAGGTCAAAGCTTGGCGAAGATGCTTCTCATGCTGCTGAGCATCTTTACTATAAATCAGTATGTCATCTATGAAGACGACAACACACTGATCAAGGAAAGGTCGAAAAACTCTATTCATGAGTTCCATAAATGCAGCTGGTGCATTGGTTAGTCCAAACGACATAACCGTGAACTCATAGTGACCATATCTTGTCCTAAAGGCAGACTTGGATATGTCACTATCCTTAATACGAAGTTGGTGATATCCAGACCTCAAGTCTATCTTTGAAAAGACTGTTGCACCACGCAACTGGTCAAAGAGATCATCAATCCTCGGCAGAGGATATCTATTCTTTATTGTCACTTTATTGAGTTGTCTATAGTCGATGCATAACCGCATTGACCCATCTTTCTTTTTAACAAACAAGACCGGAGCACCCCAAGGTGAAGTACTCGGTCGGATAAAACCTCTCTCAAGTAACTCTTGAAGCTGTTTCTTGAGTTCTGCCATCTCGGCAGGAGCCATTCTATACGGAGTTTGAGCTATGGGTTTCGTATCTGGAATCAGATTGATTTCAAAGTCAATCTCCCGAGGTGGTGGTATACCAGGAAGTTCTTCAGGAAACACATCCTCGAATTCCCTGACTATGGGAACTTCAGCAGGGTTGGAACTTTCCTTGGTAACATCTACCACATGGGCTAAGAATGCATAACATCCTTGCCTCAACAGCTTATCAGCAACCATAGCTGACACAAGACAGGTGGGCAGAATCTTTCTTTCACCTTGAAAGATCCATGTGTTGCTTTCATCAGCAAACACAGCCAACTTGGACTCACAATCCAAGACAACTCTATACCTTTCTAAGGTATCCATCCCAAGGATTATATCAAACCCCTGCATATCAAGTGGTATAAGGTCCACTTGAATGCGATGGTCAGAAAAGAAAAGGATGCAGGGAGAACATACCTCCTGCAAAACGGCAGACCCACTCAACGGAGTCTCTAACAACAAACTATCTGCTCTATGACTAACAGTCATATTGCAGTTACGAATCACTTCACGAGTGATGAAAGAGTGCGTAGCACCCGGATCAATCAGAACAGATATATTACAGGATATAGACATATCAGAATATAAAAGTTTCATCTGACCTGCCACTACCCGTGGATTGACAACTGCCTCAGGTGGGTTTATAGCATAGAACCTCGCAGTCGCCTGGTGTTGAGGTGGTGCTGATGATCCAGCTTGAGACGCTTGTCCACGTCCTCGAGCTGCTCCTTGATGTTGTCTATTCTGAGATCCCTGTTGATTCTGTCTCGGAGGTTGTTGTGTCACACCGACAGGCCTAGAACGGCAATCCTTCATCAAGTGTCCCACCTTACCACAGTTGTAGCAACTCTTCTCCTGTTGTTGTGGTCTGGGTGGTCCAGTAACTGACACTGATGCAGAACTGTGTGTCCCTTGAAGCGGTTGACTCCGTCCTCTACCTCTACTTGGTGTCCATTGAGTTTGAAAACTCGATCTGGGTGGTGGAGGGTTAGGTGCAGAGAATCTAGGTTTCTTGGAATCCCTAGATGAAGAACCCTGGAACTGTGGATATCTTTTATGGGTTTGTCTTTTCTCAACCACAGATCTCTCTATCCTTCGGACTGACTCAACGAAGGTAGAGAATCTCTCTCTGTTTTCTAAGGCAGACACAGGGGTTGACATATCGGAATTCAAACCCTTTTCAAATCTTCTGATTCTTTCCTCATCTGTAGCAGCCATATGCGGACAAAACCGCAACAGCTCCATGAACTTAGCTTCATACTCGCTAATGTTCATCATACCCTGCCTTAGTTTCTCAAACTGAGAAATCTTCTCATCTAGGAAGGTCTTTGGAAAATATCTATTGATAAATTCCCGACGAAACTCTTCCCATGAGAACTCTACTCCAGGTCTCTTCTGCTCTTCCATGTTCCACCAGTGACCAGCACTGCCTTTGAGAAGATAGACAGCATGTCTAACCTTCTCAGCTTCCGGAATCATAAGAATCCTGAAAGCCTTCTCCAACTCTGTCAACCATAAGTCAGCATCTGCTGGGTCGGCAGTTCCGAAGTACTCGGTAGCTCCGACACGACGAAGTCGTTCGAATGTCTTACCAATACCTTGTACTTCAGGCTGGACAGGTGCCCTAGGTGTAGGAATGGGCATCCTATCGGTTATATGTGTCATGGCAGTCATGAACTGCCCGAACATCGTCTGTACAGCTGGATCACTCATGTCAGCTGGGTCGAACTGGGGTGGCTCTCTTGGCGACTCAGGTGCAGGTTGTTCTATTCTCGGAACTCTTGCACCGCCTCGAGGTGCACTAGCACTACTCTCTGCCACGTGCTCATCATGATGTTCTGACATTCTTATGTATCTTCTTCTCCTGAGGAGCAGAAGATTCTATTAGATAAGGAAGGAGTACTAAAGGTAGACTCGACATCCTAAGTCCTATGCCTCTGTAGACTCAACTGAACCTGGAGCTCTGATACCACTAATTGTGGGCTCTGATCTCCAAACCATGACATAAATACGATTAAAACTTAGCGGAAGCGAATCGGTAATCAGCGGAAGACAAAAATCACGGAAAATTAAAACTTTTCGAGATAAGAACTTGTATCCGTAAAAACTCCTTTCATAAAGAGAGGTAACTGTTTACATCTCAGGATAATTACTTCTTGAGTAATTATATACATTCAAGATACAAAATCTCAAGATCACATAACACAAGACTCCAAGACCTGAGAGTACAGAGGACACATAGGACTGACTCTAACTACACCACATGGCAGGACAAATCTCCACCTGAGATTACTGCTGCCCCTGGTGCTGCTGCTGAGATTGATCACTTGTAGGCTGGTTTCTTCGTCTCCGACGTCCACCTAAAAAGTTGAAGTCTACGGGGTGAGACAATTATACATAATTGTCCCAGCGAGAGTTATAACTCTTCGCCAGAAGCTTTATTATAACATCAAAGATTATTTTAAACAGTAAAGCCTTCAAAGCATTCTATAACAGTTGCAGATATAACAAGATCTCTACAAATTAGGAGATATGGAGAATATCAACATTATTGCAATGTAACATCAATCAACTAACTTGGAGTCATCTCTAACAAGTTATACTACATGGTTGATTATGTTTTACAAACAACATTATGCCCTGTGGAGATGAGGCTTACCACTCATACTCCAACTGATCGCTGAGAAGCCGCATCAGTATCATACATAGGTCATTAAGAGAGCCGGATTCTCATGACCTTCATCTTCCTCAGTCAGTAAGAGGATCACTTGTAGGACATCTGGTGTCTCTACTACTATAGCTCACCAGGGTAAACTGGTCCTTCGCTATTCTAGAGTCACAGTGGCGTTCTGTACTCTCTTCGTCATCAGGAGGTTTCATATTTACCTACCACTGATACGGATATCTGTGCTTTCTTCGTCATCAGGAGGTTTCATGTTTACCTACCACTGATACGGTATGGAACTATAGTGAAGGATGGATGGATTCCACATCTACATCACTTTCCTACACTAGGATGTAAGGTTCTACACATCCATGTACCCCACATACTCAAAAGTATGTGCTCCAGGAGTTCCCTATGGAAAACCTGTTTCACCATCACTTAATTTCTGACAATGATGGATCTATGATCAGGGCTCTACATTATACTTGATTAGTTAGGTACATTCAGTATTCTTTAACAGCATACATTATTCTTCAAACAATAACAGTAGCATATCAGCTATAAAAGAAGAATACTAAATGTAACAGGCCTAACTCATATCAATCATCATTTCTCATTATCCTCATCACAAGTCATCTCTAAAGCATGACCTTGATGGTATTCATGGCTCTCATAGCCCATTATCAGCATAGGATGCCACTAGCAAGGCATCAGATTACATTACTTATTCATAAGGCTACAACATGCCTTCAATGAATATAACATCAACATCCATACCTGGATATAATTACCTTCATATCAGAACCTGCATGATTAATACATCTGATAAAGGTAATATAACAATAAGGAATGTACTTCCTACTCTTGTCATAAGAGTTAAATCTTTAATTTAAATCAAATAGAGTTTATTGCTCAAAAGCATGCCATTACCCTTGAATTAGGGTTTACTATTCATATTACATGTCATCACCCTTGAATTAGGGTTTACTTATTCACATTACAGGTGAATTAAACTCATAACATCATCATGTATGAGTAACACCTTCATTGATGCTCTTGGATTAGTTAAAGGTTCATCATTTATCATAATTAGGGTTTCTATGATCTCACACAGGTGGATCATACCCTAATTATGCTCATTTCTGTGTATTGGGGATGCTTCAATTGAGTTTCCATTTAAAAGAGGTACTTTCTCTCTCTAGAAGTACTTTCTCTCTCTAGAAGTACTTTCTCTCTCATCATAAGGTTAGGTGATATCAACATCACTCTAAAACAGGTTGGGTTGAGTCATCATAGGCTATCATAGCCAAAAACATCACCATTAAGTGATTAGAGTTACTTTCTCTCTCTAGGGTACTTTCTCTCTCTAGAGTACTCTCTCTTTCATCATACTAATGGTTGATGATAACATTAGACTAGATCAGGTTAGATAGAGTCATTATAACTAAAAACATCATTCTCATGTAATTAGGGTTTGAATTGAGTAAAGTATAACTCAATTGACCCTTCAGGGGTATCTTGGTAATTCACCCCATTGATCATCATCATAGTCAAAAACCTTAATCAAATAACTCCTTACTATCTTAGATTATCATTAGTGTTTGATTTGAGCAACATTGAACCATCACATGATTGAATTCGGTTGAAAGTGTTGACCGATTGCTCACTTTGACCTTTCAAGTCCATGAGCCCTTTCTAGCTCCAAGACCGTGAGCCTCCTCATGGGCTTGAGATCGTGAGCCCCCTCACGATCATGAGGTCGTGAGCCACCTCACGGTCTTGAGGTCGTGAGCCACCTCACGGTCTTGAGGTCGTGAGCCACCTCATGGTCTTGAGGTCGTGAGCCACCTCATGGTCTTGAGGTCGTGAGCTACCTCACGGTCTTGAGGTCGTGAGCCACCTCACGGTCTTGAGGTCGTGAGCCACCTCACGGTCTTGAGGTCGTGAGCCACCTCACGGTCTTGAGGTCGTGAGCCACCTCACGGTCTTGAGGTCGTGAGCCACCTCACGGTCTTGAGGTCGTGAGCCTCTCATGGTCTCAACCGCAAGGTTCTTCAACAAAGGTTCAACAAATCAAACGATGATGTCAACCGACGTTGAAGCCTTCAAAAGGTCCAATAACTGTTGACCGCCTATGGATTGAGTTAATTAAGGTTATGCTTAACCAAATGGTCATTCAATTGACCCTCAATTGTTGACCAATTAGGATTGAAATCGATTCAATTAAGGTCTATCAATGTTCACCCATCAACACTCAACAATGTGTATCAACACAAGGTTGAACCCTTCAATTGAGCTCCAATTGGGCCCAAACTTGGCTCAAACGGTCTTGAGGTCATGTGGGTGGACCCCACATGGTCTTGAGATCGTTTGCCCAAGATTTCATAAAAATCTAAGGTGATTTGATAGAGGTTGAACCCTTCAATTGGTCACAAAATCAGAATTTTGATTAAATTGATAACTTATTTGCAATTGGTGTTCAATTGGTCAAATTACTCAACCCTAGACCTTCAAATGGTCTTGGGTGATTGTCCTCACGGTCTTGAGGTCATGTGGGTGGACCCCACATGGTCTTGAGACCGTTTAGGTCAATCAATCCTAAAAACCCTAATTAGATCACCATAATTTCAGTACTGATTTTATCTAGGGTTAGCCCTAGTATTCACCCTTCAACTCTTAGCCCGTTTGGAATTAGACCATCAAACTTGGTGAGTTGTTAATTAACATAATTTTGAACAGTAATCTCATGGGGTCAATGCTTAGTCAACGACCTTTCACGGTCTTGAGACCGTTTGCCCAAAAAGGCAATTTCAGACCGTTTGAAAATCAGCAATTAATTCATTTAAAGTTGTGCCTTAAAAAGGTCATATCTCCCGATTCCTTTGGAGTTAGTCTCCCAAATTTTGAGGGTATTTAGCCTATATAATTAGGAACAAGTTTCTTATATGGTCCACGCTCGGTCAATAGGGCCAATCGGTCTTGAGACCGCGAGCCCTCTCACGGTCTCGAGACCGCGAGGCTCTCTCACGGTCTTGAGGTCGTGAGAGCAAACTGTTAGGACCGTTTAGGGAAAAGAAAAGCGGTGGGTTTTTCTTGGAAAACATGCCTTCATCATCTAGCTCAAGAACAGTACAGATATCCCACGGGTTTGTTTGCAAAATAGCAGGGAAAAGTAGGGAAATACTAGGAGCTATCATTAACTCGCATATAAAGATGAACATAGTAAAGCATAGGTTTAGAGTTATAAAACCCGCCTAAAGCTTGTTTCTTGAGCTCCAAGCTTTCAAGCTCCAAGCTCTAATGGCGTCCTTGAGTTCCCACAGGTTGGCCAAGGTGAAAACTCCAAGGAAGGATGAAAAGAGACGGCTAGAAAGATAGGGTTTCGAGAATTAGCCATGAAGATGACCTTGAATTCGAATTCTAACCATGGAATTAGGCAAGAAGAGGGGTTTAAACCTACCTTGCACCCCTTGTTCGTCCTCCTTAGCTCCAAGGCAGTCCTTGGTCGTCTTTGGTGAAATGAAACAGTAAGGGAACGAAGGTTAAGTTCCCTTGCAACTAAGGAAAGGAGGGCTTATATACTTGGGGTAGGATTTTCAACATTAGCTCATAAGTTTCCCTTAATTCCAACTAAGTCCTTCCTTCATTACTTGCTCGTCCCTTCCTCTTTATTCTAAGGACAAACCTTATCTTAAGTTATAGAAAAGAAGGCAAGGAAGGACAATCTAATAATAAAGTTCATACTTAAAGGGATATTGCACATATACCCTGATTATTCAATCACAGAGCCTATTTCTTAACTTGATAATTCAATTGAGGTGAATTCCTCATCATTTCTTCTCTAAATGATGGCAAGAGTCTAACAAGATACTTTAGATAACATTCTTTACAAATTGCTTCCCATTATTTGGGTAAATTGCATTTTACCCCAAATTAGGGTTTCAAGTACCGGGATTGCTTCCACAGCTGCACCTTGGTGCTCAAGCTTGGGAAATCCCTCAAACTTTACCAAAATGTTTCTCATGATGTCTCAACATCAGAGGAACACCTCATCATGTGCAAATTGCAGGTTAACCCTTCTAAATGGGTAAATTGCACATAGGTCCCTGTATTACAAAACAGTGCTACAACTTTATATAAAAAGGAGCAAAAACTGTAATATACATTTCTGAGAAGCTTAATTACATGCTCAGAGTTAATCACAAAGATTTAATTACATATTTAGGCAAAACACCTAGGGTTAGCTCATAACCCAGGTCAGGGATGTTACATATCTGATCCATGTCAATGCTCTAAGTCCCAAAAGGATATGTACATACATCCTCCTCACCTTTCTCACACTTTACTCCACACAAGTTGTGTCCACTAATTGCACAATTTTGTCTAAAAGAATAATAGAAATAAGCACTGAGGGGGTAGAAAAACTAATCTTCAGAGATAAAAAAATCCAAATCCATCACAGACTTAACCCCTTCGTCGAATAAAACAAGTAACAAGAGTCATATTATTGGTTCCTCATGCCTTAAAGAAGCCACACAACCTACCACAAGTTTAGTTGAGGAAGAGGAGGTCACAATGCCAAATGGGGCAGAGTAGTGGGTTGAAGTGATAGAATTAAAATGAGTAATATCATAGTTTGCGTGATGGAAGATTCTAATTGCCTGACCTATGGTATTGGTTGTCATATGTCACTCATTTGGAAATAAAAAAGAAGCACTAGGTAGGTGGATGATTAATAGGCGGTAAAAAACTCTCCTAGTTGGAAAGAATATAAGGAGATTATGCCTGACAGAATGGTAAGAATTGAGAATCTTATGATTTGTGAAAGCAATATTTTGATATGATAGTCGTTAGTATAAAGAACTCACTTTTAGAGCTCCTAGTTAAGGAAAGACCTTCAATTTGAGAGCCATTACCTATATTTCGAGGATCCATATTTAGCAAATAATAAATAGCAGCAAATAATTCCATTAATTTCACAAATATTGTTTAGATGATATAAAATAATACTCCTCTAAGGAATCATATACACTTTGTTGGTATGTATGTCCTGAGAGCCAATCATAAGATGATTGGATTGGGATACATTAAGATTTATTTGATAAATATCAATGGCAAGCTTCCAATTTGTTCTGGTTCAATCAGTTATGAGATAATGATATAACAAAATGATTGTCTAGAGAATGACAATACTCAATGATGTATGTCTTCAGGTTGAGGACCCAAAGAGTGAGATCGTATGGATGCTAAGAGTTTTTACATTCTTGTTTTGTCCCTAGTCAGATGTCGTTGTAGAAGGTTGATAGACAACAATGACACAGTAAGACTAGAGTGTGTTTTTATTTATGACAGAGTCTCATTAGTCATGATATGTGATATCAAACCAAGAACATAGATACATGTTAGAGAATAGTGTATCGGGCCCACTGTGAGAGTGATACATGGAACCATAGCATGGTAGTCACAGTCAGCTCTCGCAATGATGGTGGTGATTGTGATTCTTAGACCTAAACTCACTACACACATCACATGTCATTGGATACACTTTGACATCAAGGAACATGAATGAGCATTGAAAGGATGATAGTTCCATGCCTTGAGTTCATTCAGGATATCAGAGACAAAGGAATTATACATTCAATGGAACACCAATCACAGACTGTAGGATTGAAAGTTGTTCCTCAACTTTCCTTTTCACTTGGGTTGCACTGATGTGCGACTAGGCACCACTCTTTGCTTGTGATGTCATAAGCTGTTACGGACATTCACTACCAATGTGAAACGGGACCTATAGGGTCACACACAAAGGATTTACTTGGAAGAGGAGTTTATCCATGAATGATATTTGGATTGATTACTAAAGGTGTTTAAGTACTCAATCAAACATTCAATCAATTGACTTCACTTCGAATCATCAAGTTCAAGTGTTGAACTAACTGATTTGAGTGTCAAATTGATTGATAATTGCATTGAATGTGTTCTGCACAATCTGGACCACCAACCGACTGGTTCACTGGGTGAACTGATTAGCTCATGTCCAGTGAGATGACCGGTTCACTTTGGTGAACCGATCGGTTCATGTGTCCAAACAAGCGGTGTTGGGTTGTCCCGATTTGTGAGGAAAGTTTTTCCATTTCACTTATACAATTCGATTGGGACAAGAATTGATTTTAGTATCAATTAGAAATGAACAAGGAAAGTCAATTGGAGGCAAGTCTGGGAAGCAAACTGATCAGTTCACTAAGTGAACCGACCAGCTCACAATCCCAAACGATTGGTTCATTTGTGAAATGACCGGTTCGACTGCCGCAGTTCAATCAGTTCATGGAAATTTCGGACCCTTCTACTCCCACTTTCGTCCCACATTGCCCGGGGCTAAGAACCCTAACCCTGACCCCTCCTATATATAGAGGGGTACATGGGGCTTCTCAGATAGCACAACTCAGAACATCAGTTTCTCTACTAAGTTGTTGTCGTCTCTAGTTGTGGTAACTGAGAGAGCCCAAGTAAGTTCTACTCGTCCATGCAGGAACAGTGAGGGAAAAACAACTGTAGAAAAGCAAATGATTGTGGGAGAGTGTGTCGGTGACTAGTACGCTGACAGAAGGGGATGAATCCTTCTAGTATCATGTAGGATAGGATGACTAGAGTTCCCAATGGTCCATGTGGACTATCTATAGAGGTGGGAGGTTTCTACCGCTCAGGAGGACAACTATCAACCATAGTCCGGGTCAAGACCAGGAGCGGCCAAACATCGTTGAAGACTAGGTGGTTGAAGACTGCACTAGCTGTGAGGTATTATCGCTGAGCAAGCCTCAAGACCAGGTATATCTCACTAAAACCATCGTTCCTATTTCATATTCATTGATGCGATCCGTGGTTATGGTTTTGTGGTGAGAGAAATTTTTTTGTTTCTGCTGCCTTTTCCCTCACTTAAAACCCAATAGTGGTATCAGAGTCAGGTTAACGTACTATGTTATAGGATTGATCAATATGATCAGTTTTTGGTTTTACTGTCTTTTATTTATTGCATACGATGCAAATATTTAAAGGACTGATCTAAATATCCTATTAATGCCACATGATCCCAAACTAATATATACATATATGACATGGTATATATATACAAGCAATACATGTCACTCAAAACGGTTTTGATGGTGGAAGTGTAGCATGGTTATGGCCTATAAACCCCTATGTGTGTGCTTGGTTGGTTGTGGTTGTTTTCTCTCGGTCTGCGCACCGAGCCCTCTTCTTCTTTTCTCGATGTAACTCAAGATAACTCGAGATTTTCTTTTACCTTTTCTTCTCCATAAATGTAACTCGAGGTTTCCCAAATTTTATGTAAAAGTAAAATAGTTTATTTCCTGTTACGTCAAAGACTGACGGGCACCCAGACGAGTGGTTGGAGGTGCGAGATGATCGACAGGATGTGTCAACCGATTGGTTGGTGGACCGAGACAACCATCCCCAAGAGAGGGATGAGCGGGTGGTGGCCTGATGAGGTGCATGATGACCAGGTGAACCGATCAGCTAGAGGAGCCAGATGATCAGCTGGTGATACCCAATCGACCAGTTGGGGGTGAGTCAATCAGTCATGGGATGAGCTGATCAACCCAGAATGGCTACAACACATGACTTCATCTTGTACAGGTTGTTGCATGTGATGTAAACCTAGATGACCGTAATTCCTTGTGGCTCAAGGAATTACAATAGGATGGCCATAATTATCGCTTTATCATTATTACTTGATTTCATTGTGGGATATAGCATGTATATGATACGTACTATATATGTGATGATTGGATGCAAATATGCATATGTAGGCATATTAAAACCCCTCAATATAATGTTAAGTATTAGATGCTTTCCATAAGCGGCACACATGAAAAGCTTGATCGACAAGTGTAGGCATCCCAAGGGTGGTGCGTTGTCTATCTCGTGGAAGATTGATGGTAGTTGTGTGGGCCTGCCAAGTGGGGTGAACTTCTATCGTGTTGGCTTTTGGGTCGAGCTTAACTAAGTGATCTTAATGGGATAAAGCACTTATAGGCATGGAGATGTTCATGGCAATGAGTTGCACATGTCATCTATCTAAGAATTGCATGTGATGCAATTGGCATGATGGACTACATAAATAGTCTGGTTGTGGATGATCAGCCAAAGCTGACTCATGATTACATGAAATATGGATCTTGGCTCACTAGAAGATTGTACGTTGCAATCTTCCGAATTGATGGTGAGGGCTATAAATTTGAACAAAATAGTGGGAGCGATAATTAATTAAATACCTAATTATATCATCAAAAAAATTCAAATCAAATCAAATTAAGTCAAAAAGAGTTTTGGACTAAAATTGCATATTTCCTTTTATAGAATAAATGGCTGTCAACAATAACCACTTTTCATTGCGATCAGTACTTAAGAAGTAAAAATTGAATGGGAATAATTTCCATGACTGATTTAGGATATTGAGAATTGTTCTCACTCAAGAGAAAAAGCTCTATGTCCTAGATACACCAGTGTCAAAGGAAACTGCTCCCACTGCACCAAAGGCAGAAAGGGATGCTTACAGGAAGCATACTGAAGATGTCATTGATGTGAAGTGCTTGATGTTGTGCTCAATGAACTATGAGTTGTAGAGACAACATGAGAACATAGACGTCATTGAGATGGTTCAACATCTCAAGAACATGTATCAATACCAAGCACGGAAAGAGAGATATGATGTCTCTAGGGCATTGTTCATGTGTGTCATGACATAAGGAGATCCAGTTGGTCCTCACACACTCAAGATGATTGGGTATGTAGAGAACTTGAAAAAACCGGGATTCCCTCTGAGCTAAGAGTAGGCTACGGATATAATACTACAATCGTTTCCAGAATCTTACAGTCAGTTTGTGATGAACTACAACATGAACAACTTTGACAAGCCGTTGACAGAGTTATTGGGCATGTTGAGGACAGTCGAGGCACAGATGAAGAAATACAAACCCAAATTTGTGATGTTGATCAGTAGAAAGAAGGGTAAGTCTAAAGGCAAGGGAAATGGCAAGGTAAAGAAGAGTTCTGATGCTAGACAGCTGCCAAAGTCATCTTCAGCTCTCAAGGCCAAAGGAGGTGTGAACAAGGGAGGCAAATGTCACCATTGTCAAGAGCCAGGACATTGGTGGAGAAATTGCCCTCTCTATCTGGATGAAAAAAATAAGAAGGAGGGGATGGAAATCTCCACCTCAGGTATCATGAAATAAACTTGAAACACTTCTTTAATCTGAGGTATATGATACTAAGCTATAGATCTATCATGATCTGAAAAGAAGTGATGGTCTTTACAAAAGGACCAAGAAGGAGCACTCATAATTGGAGCAAGTGTTGCTGCCATAGATCGGAGTACCTTTCAGTTTATTTCAGCCTAAAGGGCGTGTAATAGAGTTATGAACTGCTATTTCAATTTGCCAATAAATAGAAACACTTTATTTCAGCATCTTGTAATGACAAGGATGGCTATCAATATAGTTGATGTTTAAATTTCAAAGATATGATCTTTTGTGGCAATGCCTTATTTATCTTGTGGTACTTGGCATGCATAAGATAAAATGATACCTAAAAGTTATTGATAACTCAAACAATTAATTAGCATTATCATGAGAAATTCATTTCTAGCTTCCATGTTGATGGATAGGTTAGACTCTTTTGGTTAATGAACCATTAAGAGATATGAATGTCTTGGGCATGATGACAAGTCAATCTTCACTAGATGTAGTGGGAGAATGACTATTCTATTGGGTGTAATACATATTTATGTATATATATACCAATTGGAATAAATTTTAATGCTTTAGATGGTGTTTATTAAAATACCAATATGAATATCCTAAAATGTTCAAGAATATCATAAATGAAGTACAAACTTGGTAAAAGTGTTAATTCATTGATGAGATCAATGAATGGGATACTTCAACCAAATGTTTGAGGACCTTGTGAGTAATTATGATAATGTATCATAGAGAACTCATGATTAATACATAATGATGTCTAAATCATAGAAGGAATCAAACTCTAAAGAGTTAGTGCATGATCATAAAAAAACTAACCTTCTAGAATTCTTCTAAAGAACATGCTTTACACTAAATAAATGAGATTAAGAATCACAAGTGTTGTGGTTTCTCAAAATTCCTTAAGTAACAGATACACCTCATATATCTAGGTGATGAATTGGTCATATGATGAGCCAATAATCTAGATGATGTTGAGGGACCATATTTTGAGTTATGGCTTGAGGCCATAAGATCCAAAATGACTTCCATGTGAACCATAAGGTATGACCTTATGGTAGCACTTGATTGGGATAAAACCCATAATTGGGTCTTAAGAATTAAGACTGACATGGATAACATTTGAAGAAGGGATCATGCTTGTTAGTGGAACTTAATGAGTATGAGATTTAGCATATGGATATTAAAATTAGATTCCTAGTAGGAATACGATAAGGCTATGTATGTGGCACAACCTAAAGGGTTTTATGAATCCATGAATGCAAATACAGTCTATAAGTAACAAGTGATTAATCAATGTGATTGATTAAGTACAAGAAACTCCTAACTGGAATCTTTACTTTGATGATATAGTCAAATGGTTTGATTGGTATGTCAAAATAAAGAAGGGATCTGTTATTACAAAGATTTAGTGGGAGCGTATTCACATTCTACATGATGATGAGGAATGAAATGTTCTAAAATGGAAACTGGTGTAAAAATTCCTTCTTTAAGGGAAGATACAGAAATATCCTATGTGATAGAAATAGAGATCTATAGAGATAGTTCTCGAAAACCTCTTGACCTGGCAAAGAGAGAACATACATTGGCAATCTGTACTGAAGGGCTCAGTATGCACAAATTAAGTGGGAGAAAACTTGTCCATGTTACATGGAGTTAGTACCTCAGATGCCAAGTGTCCCAAATTCTTATGAAGAATAGGAACACATAGATAGATATGGATCTATAATGTATGTAATCATCCCATTCTCTTGTGTGTATTAGACATGACAAGAAAATGTGCATTCATCATCTTGTATGTATTGGACATGATAATATGATATGCTCATCTTGTTAACTTGTGTGACGAGTGGATGTTTATCTACTTCCAGTGAGGGTCACTTGAATACCATGAAGAACTTGTTTGGTACTTATAAAGTACTAGTTCTATGGAATATAAGGAAGGGTTGAGTGTAAAGTGTTACACTGATGCAAGCTTCTGAAATGATAGAAAATGATCGCAAAATATAAAATATAAAAGTGAATATGAGTTGATAAATGGAAAAGTTATGATTTAAAAGACATTTAATTCTAAAAGGGAATGTCGAGTATCCTTGTGTTATGAACATCAGAGGATACTATATGAATCTAGAAGTTCATAGAGATGAACTTATAGATATTCCAACCATTGATGACAAGTAGTAATATTGTGTCAAACAACGGAGCTAAGTGTTAGTTAAGGAATATCATAGCACATATTATGGAAAATCCATCTCGTATGATATGTCGTATAGTGAAGAGATGTGAAACATGAAATATACCAACTAAAGCAAAGTGTTGCTAACTCACTGCGTTTGCACTGGAGCAGCAGAAACATGTGGGACATATTTGGAGATCACTAAGAATATGATTCAAAGGTGATTGGCATGCAGTGCAAGTGGGAGTCTATTGGTATGTATGCCCTGAGAGCCATGGTTGATGACAAAGTCTCATTAGTCATGACATGTGATATCAAACCAAGCACATAGATACATGTTAGAGAACAGTGTATCAGATAAACCCACTGTGAGAGTGACACATGGAACCATAACATGGTAGTCACAGTTAGCTCTCACAGTGATGGTGGTGACTGTGATTCTTAGACCTAAAATGACTGCACTCATCACATGTCGTTGGGTACACTTTGACATCATCAAACACTTCCTGAAATATGGATTATTATAAAGGTGATGATTGGGTGACTATGACACATGGGATTTTGACTGCAAGTGATAGATATGGGATGTGTCCCTCTTGAGGGAGTAAGATGTCCATGACCACTTGATAAGTGAGATTGAGAAAGGCATGCACATGCATGTGTGAGTCAATATGTGATATTGATGGCACACATATCTCAGATAGTCTGCTTTGGATCAAGGAACATGAATGAACGTTGAAAGGATGATAGTTCCATGCCTTGAGTTCATTCAGGATATCAGAGACAAAGGAATTATACATTCACTGGAACACCAATCATAGACTGTAGGATTGAAAGTTATTCTCCAACTTACCTTTTCACTTGGGTAGCACTAATGTGAGACTAGGCACCGCTCTTTGCTTGTGATGTCATAAGTTGTTGTGGACATTCACTACCAACGTCAAATGGGACATATAGGGTCACACACAAAGGATTCACCTGGAAGAGAATTTTATCCATGAATGATGTTTGTATTGATTACTAAAGGTGTTTAGGTACTCAATCAAGCATTCAATAAATTGACTTGACTCAGAATCATCAAGTTCAAGTGTTGAACTAACTGATTTGAGTGTCAGATTGATTGAGAACTACAATGACTGTGTTCTGCACAATCCGGGCCACTAACCAATCGGTTCACAGGGTGAACGGTCAACTCATGTCCAGTGAGATGACCGGTTCAATTTGGTGAACTGATCTATTCATGTGTCCAACTGAGCGGTGTTGGGTTATCCTGAGTTGTGAGGAAAGTTTTTTCATTTCACTTGTACAATTTGATTGGGACAAGAATTCATATTAGTATCAATTAGAAACGAATAAGGAAAGTCAATTGGAGGCAAGTCTGGGAAGCAAACTGACTGGCTCACACTCCCAAATGACTGGTTCATTTGTGAAACGATTGGTTCAACTACCGTAGTGCAATCGGTTCATGGAAATTCCAGGCCCTTCTACTCCCACTTTAGTCCCACATTACCCGGGGTTGAGAATCCTAACCCTGACCCCTCCTATATATGGAGGGGTACTGGGGGCTTCTCAGATAGCACAATTCAGAACATCAGTTGCTCTACAAAGTTATTGTCATCTCTAGTTGTGGTAACCGAGAGAGCCCAAGCAAGGTTTATCCTTCCAGGGAGGAACAGTGAGGGAAAGACAAATGCAGAAAAGTAAATGATTGTGGGAGAGTGTGTCGGTGACTAGTACACAGACAGAAGGGGATGACACCTTCTAGTGTCCTATAGGACATGATGACTAGAGTTACCGATGGTCCGTGTGGACTATCTATAGAGGCGGGGGGTTTCTACCACTCAGGAGGATGACTTTCAACCACAGTCTGGGTCAATACTAGGAGCTGCACAGACGTCATCGAAGACTAGGTGGTTGTAGACCACACTAGTTGTGAGGTATTATCACTGAACAAGCCTCATGACTAGGTATATCTTGCTAAAACCATCCTTCCTATTTCATAGTCACTAATGCGATCCGTGGTTATGGTTTTGTGGTGAGAGAAATTTTTTTGTTTCCATTGCCTTTTCCCTCACCTAAAACCCAACACACTTTACATGAGAACTGATTAACATATTGAGATGAAGTGTTCATCTATCAAATCCTCCTTGGTATAGCTTTAATACCTTCAGTATCTTTCATCATGTCCTTTATCATGTGTATCATATACCTAAATCGCCAACAAAGAAAATTTGATTAGTATATTTCTATACTGTGTACATGGGGATTATATAAAAGTGTGCAAGTACATGACAACATATAATCAATCAATTTCTTGAAAATACAACTAGAATTTTCATTACATATTATAACCCTTACTAGAGATATTATCTTAGTAGTGATCATTTCCCCTTCCAGGGATGGTGTGAATCATCCCTTGATACACATCAACCTAGGGTTTAGAATATGATATCTGACTTAATGTGATATCCATAGTGCCATTATAATTGGATAGAATTAAATAAACATCTAATAATTTATTTATCAAATCATTCCTTGGAAATCATCAGGAAAACATTAGCAGTTGATAGTGTGATTATTGATAAATAATCATGTACCTTTCGTAGAAACATTGTAGATCTTACAGTCATACTCTAAGCATATTATCCAATCAAGCAAGAAAATCAAGCGATAAACATTTAATCTGCATGTACTATAAGCATATTATTAGATCTTACAGTCATACTTTAATCATATACTCCAATCAAGGAATAAAATCAAGTAATCAACATTTAATTTGCATGTATGTAAATCCTAAAGTGTTATCATCACAATATTCAAATTAAACTCTACTCGGGTCTTAATCTAGGGTTTGGGGGTTGTCTCAGGTTTGGATAAGTAATTCTGGTATAAACATTGTTTCCATCACATATTAAACATTAGGTGAAACCCTAATCATTAGATCCATCATACCCTTTCATTTTATATATACTCATATGAGATTAAGTTCATTAAGATTATCACAAGTTGTGATCTGTAAACCCTAATTCCTCATATACATGTTTATTCATTTTAGAAACCGTATTTATCATCATTATGGTCATAATCATGTTAAATTACCAGTATATTGCATATTATCAGTTTATATCTCAAGGAATCATATTTAACATGATTAACAACCTATTCATCAAAAAATAAGTTTTATATGCATTACTCACCACTTTAAGACATATTTGCACAACTTTTGTTATTGGGATCAGCATTAGGCGTCAATTATATTTTACTAGTATTCCTCTCATTTTCCTAATCAATTTTCATATAAAACTCACTATTTTCCGAGTTTCCAATAATTAAATATGTAAGTTGCAAGTTAATTATTTCTAGGCCAATTACCAACTGCCATGTCAGACAAAGCGGAATTTCACCTTATTTCCATGTGGGCCCGCCTGCCAATAGGCGCCCATCACCTTGTCTCTTCAATCTGGCATGTTGGCACTCCAAACCAGGGTGAAAAGGAGACGACATCCTCGCACTCCAGACACATCTTCAAGGGCATTTGGGTCATTGACCTCAGACCTTCTCTCCCTCACAAAGAAACATGACCGCTAGAACTCTTGTTCATCTTTGATTGAGATCCTGATCCTACAGCTGGGGTCAACTCTTCCCACTCACAAGATGGTAGAGCTTGTGATTTACCAGGTGTAGATGTCTATCCCTGGTTAGTGATTAATTTTAATTGGATGTCCCTCATCATACTCGTGCAAGCTTGTATGAGGCTTATTTCCATGACGGGACATGGTAGTGAGTTCATGAAAGAAAAGAGGCATTAGCAAGAGGGGGGACTCATATACTGTGATTAGGTCATTCATGCCCTTGGGTTCATGCCGAACTCAAAGGCATGGTTTATATAGGATAAGGGTGAAAGATAAAGGGTTATGTAGATGGGGTGACAAACACTTAATGGTGGAGACTAGAACTTTTTAATTACGTGAGGAATTGTTCTATTATAACTATGTTTCTAATTTTGTTTGAAGAGATGAATTCCTTGGTACAATTATTGTTTGGTGATGAGAAGTGTGGATAGGGATGGAAAATTTAGGGCTCTAGTGAATAGTACCCACCATTTCCTAAATAGGCTTGAGGTAGGGGACAACAACCCCTCCGTCAATCTTCGATCATATGGCTGCAAGGATCCATCACACATGCACAGGGAATAGAATCACTTACTAAAGTTGGCATGCATTTATTCACTTTCCAAAATAGAGTTGCATTTAATTATTACAGTTAAGCCCCTATCCCTTCTCGATTTCCTAAGACCACTAAGAAACTCCTTTTCCGTTGAAACTTCAAGGGAAACTCCTTAACATCTTTCCCAATCTATATAATTTTAGGGATTTAATGAAATATGATTCATAGCCAAAACTTTATTTTTGAGCATATTCTTATATGAATTCCACATACCACGTGGAATTACCTTTTTTCTTAAATTCTAGAATTCTCTTTTTCTATTATTACTTTCAAGTATACCAAAACTCAGGTCGATATATTATTGTTTGATGCCCAAACATTGTATACTTATCAATTCATGCCTTATCTTTATATAATTCAATTTCACCAAAATTGAGCATATTAGATTCGCCTCTTCTTGAAAGGAATTTTGTCCCCAAAATTCAACCCAGTAAGGTTAAGGTGAATGAAAACTCATCTTAGTTTCAAACATTAGGATTTGTAACCCTTCTTAGATCTTTTATCAATATGCAAATTTCTTCATATCATTACTAAGGTTGATACATGAACTCAATTCAAGGTATATCCACCACATTAGTATTTACATGGTATCATCTCTTGGTGATTACGTTTCATTTGTGATTTTAATTTCACTTGGTGACTACCTTTTCACCTATGTTTCCAATCTATTATTCATTTATCATCACATAAGGGTGAGGTAATGATGCGATGATTTTGAGTTGCATTTATAGACTTGTTTTAATCGCGTTTTATGCGTTTATTGGTCATTTTGGTGGTTAATATTGCATAATTCACTTACTTTAGTCTATGATCCTTCTCAGTGTTAAATCTCTCTTATTTTATTGTTTTGAGCATAAATGATTACAATATTAGGTTTTATCTCGGCTTATGTGATTTTTTTTATTATTTCAAGAAAAACACATATCTGCAGTTGTCGATACCATCGACGGCTGTCGATACTATCGACACAGCCACAGGAAGGCAGCCGCAAGGAGGAGCACAGAGTCGATACCATCGACCGGGAAGTCGATGGTAGTGACTTACCATCAGGTTGCCAGCGACCAGCCAGTCGATACTATCGACCCCAAAGTCGATACTATCGACACATTCAGCTTCGGCAATAGAAAAGGGATAAAATCGATGCCTAAGGGTGTCGATACCATCGACCCGCGTCGATGGTATCGAGTCAGCATCAGGCGCAATGACGAAAAGAAAAGAAGGCTTGCCGATATCGCGAGGGGTCGATACCATCGACCCACGTCGTTGGTATCGACACCATCAGATCAGAGTTTGTTTCATATCGGCTCTAATCCAATGGTTGTGATATTTTTGCAACCTAACTCGGTGATTATACCAAATGACGGAAGCCAAGAGCAGGAAATCACGTCATTAGCCGCTGGACAGTCCCGAGAAGGTGTGGAGAGAAGAACAGAGCCCAGAAGAACGCCCCAGCCATTCCGGAAGCCGAAGAAGACGTTTTCCACCGCCAAAAGGTTGTAGATCGCGCACTCTCCGCCAAGGAGCGATTAGATCTTCTCCGTTCAGGGGTTTCATCACTTATTCACGTTTTTCTCCATGTTTCTCCTTTCTTCACCCACATTTTGCTCTGAGATGAACATGCGGGGCTAATCCCCTTTATCTTTAGGATCGGGAGTAGCCCGAGGAAGCATTATATGACATTTTTATCATAGTAATTCATAATTTATCTCTTAAATCCGTGGTATGATTTTGTTTTCTCAATTATATTGTTATGCTTGATCACCATAATGATAATCTAATGCCTTTAATTACTTTGAAAGAAGAATTAACGGTTGAAAAGTGACGAAATTCACATTAATTAACAAATCCCTTGAACAAGGTGATGTAAGGTTAATGGTGGAAACCCAGAGGTCGATTCTAATGCACCTAGTTTAGGGTATAGGTTACTACGACGGTGGAACCGACCTAGACATAGGTAGTGAATTGTACCACAACAGTGGACAATTCTGACTACATGCCACTACATCCTAAAGATCTCCATCTGAATTGATTAAACTAAACATTTAATCGAATGCTTTGTTTTATTTTATTTTCTTTTATTTTACAACAACTCTCATAACCTTTTTTTTGGTCTAGCTGATTGTGAGTAGTTAGTAGTAGTTTACCGATAATTCAGTGTCCCTGAGTTTGACTCGGGCCTCACAAGGGCCTATACTACATTGACGCGTGCACTTGCGTTATACGCATGGTAAAATCGTGTCAAGTTTTTGGCGCCGTTGCCGGGGACACGACAATTTTCGGCACTACGAGTGATGCAAGCGGCCATTTTAGGCCAGTTTTTATTTTATTTTTTTATTTAGTAAGCATTTTTGAAATTCATAGATTATCTTTCATATTTTTTAATCGTCTAGCACGGTACTGAACTGAAATTATCATTTTGTATGTACTGGTGCATGGTGAGGACGCGTAGCACTGACTACACGCAACAATCACCAGTGGTTCCACTACTAGGACCAGACGATGAGGAGAACAATGTTCAACCCCAATTGGAAGATATAGATTCGGATTCTGAACCAGAAGCCATGGCAGAAGAGCAGACGATATGGGAGAAGATCAAGGCATCTTCTGCATCTGCATCAAAGGGGTCGATAAAGAAATAGGAAGTCAATATTCCAACTTATAAAATCGATCCTGCATTAATAAATTTGGTCAAATCAAATGTGTTTCACGGAATTAAAAACGAAGATCCGGTGACTCATATAAGCCAGTTCGTGGAGAACTATGATATGATCAAGATAGACAGGTTTCCACAGGAGACATTGTACTTGAAGCTGTTTCCCATCTCTCTGGCGGGAAATGCACGAGAATGGCTACATAATCTTGATGATGAGTATGTGGACTCATGGAACCACATGGTGGAAGTGTTCTTTGAAAGATTCTTTTTGCCCGAGAAGACAAATGATATGATCAGAAAAATTCATAATTTTAGTCAGAAAGCAGGCGAGACTTACTCCGAGACCTAGGAACGATTTCAGATCATGTTGCGGAGGTGCCCACATCATGGGCTTGACAAGGAGAAGCAGGTCAAAATTTTCTAGTTTGCTCTCAATGAGCATGATAGAAGTAATCTGGATGCAGTAGGTTCAGGGTTCTTCTTAAACAACAAAGGCACTAGGTGCTGGGAAATTTTGAAGAATATGGCAAAGAAGCAATCCTGGGGTGACAGAGACGTCGTACAACATGTTCGGGCTACGGGGGAGTCAAAGGCCAGCAAAGAAACTGCTTGCAAAAGAAGACGCATAATCAAATGATGAGGCTCAAGTAAAATTCATGTACCAGCAGTAGGGGTATAGAAAAACGATTATTAATGACGCAAAACCCCAACCGGCGCCAGAGGATAAGAGAAATGAGTTGCTCAACCAAGTTATCAAGCAAAATCAAGAACTAATGAGCACGTTTGGTCAACAGATAAAGCAACAAGGAGAATTCATGAATCAATTCGGGCAGACCCTACAAAGCCATGGGGCTCAGATGAGGACGATAGAGACATCCTTGGTGCAAATGGTAGCTGAGATAGCAAATCTGAAGAAGCCAGCACAACAAGGCTTTTCAGGTAATACAAACATTCCAGGAGGAAACCAATAGGCTAAGGCAATCTTGCTAAGGAGCGGTAAGAAGATTTTAAACCCCAGGGCCGATGAACCAAGCAAACCCCAGTCAGAAAATGCAGGTGAGGCCACAGAGGAGGTTCCAACTCCTATCACAGAGCCGGTAGAGGATATAGAAGAGGATGTCACAGCAGAGCCAGTTGTTGAGGAGGAGACACAGAAGAGGATGCCATATGTGTCGCCACATCAAAGGGCACAGAATGTCCCGGTCCCATATCCTAATAGCGTGAAAGCCAAGAAAGTGGATGCTCAGTTCAAGAAATTTCTAGATAGCTTTAGAAAGCTTTTGGTCAACATTCCTCTTTTAGAAGCAATAGAGCAAATTCCCTCTTACGGCAAGTTTCTGAAAGACATCATTACAAAGAAGCGGAAAATCCCAGATACCAAGGTCGTGGTTCTTAAGGAACAAGTGAGTTCTTTCATCATGGGCACATTGCCACCTAAAAGGCAAGATCCGGGTTGCTTCAACATTTCATGCTACATTGGTAAAGTGAAATTTGGCAAAGCACTATGTGATTCCAGAGAAAGTATAAATCCGATGCCTCTCTCTATGTTTAAAAAGTTGGGACTGAAAGAATCAAGGCCAAGCAATATGACAATACAGTTGGCGGATAATTCAGTGGTGAAGCCATATGGTATTTGTGAAGATGTGTTGGTGAAAGTTGATCGGTTTGTATATCCAGCAGACTTTGTTGTAATGGAAATGCAAGATGAGCAGGGTAATGAGTTACTCCTTGGATGACCCTTCCAAGCTATTGCTGACATGATACTTGAGATGGGAAGATATCGTTTGACCTTGGGTATTGCTGATGATCGGTTTGAAATGGTCATGCCCTCAAGCACAACACAATCTAAAGAGAAGGAGCAATGCCGCATGATGAAGCATTTTGATCAGAATATTTCTATTTGTCTAGGTAAGCCATTTCTAGATATGGCTCATGTAATGACTAAAGTGGAAAAAGGGACACTGGATGTAGATATCATGGAGCATACCAAGGTTGTGTCTCTTAGCAAGGTTGTGGGTTTTCCCAATTCTGAAGAGGAGGACATCCCTCCTTCTACTGAAGATGAGGCCATAGCAAGTTCTATTTTCAATGCATATCCAGAACTGCCTCTTGAAGCCTACCTGGTTAATATAACACATGATTGGATGAGAAGCAAGTCACTCCAAGAATGCGCCAAGATGCTTCAGGTGTTGCCGTGTTTCTATGCTAGGTACTATGAATACCTTGGAGAACTCCCACCAGCACTTCGGTCATCCTTGATCAGCCCGCCAGATTTAGAATTCAAGCCACTGCCACCTCATTTGAAATATGCATTTTTAGCTGACGGTGAGAAGTTGGCAGTGATTATTTTGGCATATCTGAGTGCCGAGGAGGAGGATCAACTGCTGATCATGCTGAAGAACCACCGAGGTGCATTCAGATGGTCGGTTGCGGACATCAAGGGGATTTCCCCTACATTGTGCCAGCACAAGATCCGGCTCGAGGAGGGAGCCAAACCTGTAATTCAGCCACAACGCCGACTAAATCCTAGCATGATGGAGGTCCTCAAGAAGGAGGTGATCAAGCTCCTTTCTACAGGTATCATCTATGCTATATCCGACTCGACGTGGGTGACTCCTACACAGGTAGTCCCTAAAAAGGGGGAATTACTGTTACACATAATTTGTTAAATGAGCCAGTTACAATCCGTCTGGTAACCGGGTGGCGTGTATGTATATACTACCGTAGATTGAATGTTGCTACACTTAAGGATCATTTTCCTCTCCCATTCATTGATCAGAATTTAGAGCGATTAGCAGGTCGATCTCATTATTGTTTTCTCGATGGTTATTCGGGCTACAATCAGATTTTCATTGATCCTAAGGACCAAGAGAAGTCCACCTTCACTTGTCCTTACGGAAAATTTGCATACCGCCGTATGCCCTTTGGATTGTGTAACGTACCAGCAACCTTTCAGCATTGCATGCTCGCCATTTTCTCCGATATGGTTGAACACTGTTTGGAAGTCTTTATGGACGATTTCTCCATCTATGGTGCGTCTGTAATGCCCGGGCCCACTTCCCTAGGCTCTAGTAGAGTTTCAGGAATGACGACTGGCTCCACAAACCACCACTAGCCTTAACTGCGCACTTTGTCCACACTGATGTGCAACCCAGGATCAACTTCCCGACTGGTCACTCATCCTAGTACTACTCCAAGCTGAGCACGCTTAACTATGGAGTTCTTTAGTGATGGGCTCCCGGAAAAGGAGGTGCACCTTGGTGATATGAGTAGTCCAATCATTCCTTTTAAGATCAACTTATCCGAGGCCTCAAATCCTGGGATGTTACAATCTCCCCCACTTAGACTCTTGACGTCCTCGTCAAGTGTCAGCTATATGGCCTCATAATCTGACCCCATTTCAGTGCAGACCCACAATGGCCCATGGACACCCAGCTCCCGTCCATGGCTACCAGCGCAAGGGCGGATCCATCTCGTCTCTACGGATAGCCCTTTCCAACTTGCCTGGACCGCACGGCTCAAGACTGGCATGCCACATGCCCATGTGGGCCCCACCTACTGGAGGGGTTATGGCTCTGATACCATTTGTAATGCCCGGGCCCACTGCCCTAGGCTCTAGTAGAGTTTCAGGAATGACGACTGGCCCCACAAACCACCACTAGCCTTAACTGCGCACTTTGTCCACACTGACGTGCAAGCCAGGATCAACTTCCCAACTGGTCACCCATCCTAGTACTACTCCAAGCTGAGCACGCTTAACTATGGAGTTCTTTAGTGATGGGCTCCCGGAAAAGGAGGTGCACCTTGGTGATATGAGTAGTCCAATCATTCCTTTTAAGATCAACTTATCCGAGGCCTCAAATCCTGGGATGTTACAGCGTCTTTCGATGAATGTTTATACAATTTGGATAAGGTTTTGCAACGATGTGAGGACACGCATTTGGTTCTCAATTGGGAGAAATGCCATATGATGGTTAGCGAAGGGATCATGCTTGGACATAAAGTGTCTAGCAAGGGGTTGGAGGTAGATCCGGTGAAGATTGAAGTTATTTCTAAATTGCCCCACCGAATTCGGTAAAAGGGGTACGAAGTTTTTTAGGTCACGCCGGGTTTTATCGCCGCTTTATAAAAGATTTCTCAAAAATCGCTAAACCATTATCTGAGTTGTTGGAGAAAGATACGGTCTTCGATTTTAACGAAAAGTGTTTACATGCTTTTAATTTGCTTATAGAAAAATTAATTTCTGCTCCAGTTGTGCAAACACCGGACTGGACAAAATCGTTTGAATTGATGTGTGATGCGTCGGATTTCACAGTAGGGGCTGTTTTAGAACAACGTGTGGACAATAAACCTATTGTGATTTTCTATGCGTCCAAAACTTTAAATAAGCACAACTGAATTACACGACAACCGAAAAAGAGCTTCTCGCCATTGTTTTTTCTTTTGAAAAATTTCGGCAATATCTTGTAGGATCTAAAGTCATGGTATGGACGGACCATGCTTCCATTAAGTACTTGATGGAGAAAAAAGATGCCAAACCTAGATTGATTAGGTGGATCCTACTATTACAAGAATTTGACATTGAAATCAAAGATAAGGCGGGAATAGAAAATGCGGTTGCGGACCATTTGTCTAGGTTGGAAAGGGTAGATGAGAAGGATGTGCATATACCCATTACTGAGACGTTTCCTGATGAACAACTTCTATCTGTGAAATCTAAATATCCTTGGTTTTCTTATATTGTTAATTATCTTTCCTGCAAAATTATCCCAGATGATTGGACATACCAAGAGAAAAAGAAATTTTTCCATTTTTTGTGATATTATTTCTGGGATGACCCCATTGTGTTGAAGCAGTGCAGGGATGGTGTGTTGTGCAGGTGTGTACCGGAGGTGGAATATGAAATTCTCCTACGTCATTGCCATACCCTACTGACTGGTGGTCACCATGCTAGTTCTATAACCGCGGCCAAGGTACTTGAGAGCGGCCTTTACTGGCCTACTTTGTTCTGGGACGCATATGACTATGTGCGGCAATGTGATTCCTGCCAACGGGAAGGTAACATTTCAAAGCGACAGGAGATGCCCCTCAATGTATTTCAAGAGGTCAAGGTGTTCGATCTGTGGGGTATTGATTTCATGGGACCCTTTGTGTCCTCCAACTCTAACTTATACATTCTATTAGTTGTTGACTATGTATCGAAGTGGGTAGAGGCAATACCCACTAGGACTAATGATTCCGCTGTAGTGTGCAGGTTTGTCAAAGAATACATTTTCTGTAGGTTTGGTGTACCTAAAATGATTATTAGTGATGGAAGTACACATTTCCGAAATCAGAAGTTCACGGCATTGTTGAGAAACTACGGGGTAAAGCACAACATTGGTACCCCGTACCATCTGCAGACACAGGGGCAAGTGGAAGTCTCCAATAGAGAGATTAAGAAGATCTTGGAGCGCACTGTGGCTTCGACGAGAAAGAACTGGAGTACATTTCTACTGGACGCTTTGTGGGCATACATGATGATATTTAAGACACCTATAGGCACTACGCCTTTTAGGTTGGCTTACGGTCGGTCCTACCATTTGCCGGTGGAATTGGAGCATAAAGCGCACTGGGCGCTGAGGAAGCTGAATTTGAACTATGATGAGGCATGAAAGAAATGTTTGTTGGAGCTGAATGAACTTGATGAGCTGAGGATGAATGCATATGAAAGCTCGCGAACTTACAAGGAGCGAACAAAGCTGATTCATGATCGACACATTTAGATGCGTTTCTTCAAGAAGGGAGATCATGTGCTCTTGTTCAATTCAAGGTTGAAGATGCATCTTGGGAAATTGAAATCCTGATGGAGTGGACCTTTCACTGTAGAGGAGGTCAGGCCACACGGAGCAATCATGGTGCGTGATCATGAGACAACATTTTTAGTTAATGGATACCGATTAAAGTTGTACTTCAGTGAGGATTACATGAGGAAAGTGCATGAGGTCAAACTCATTGCGCCTACGGATGCATGAGGAGCTTGATTTTGTCTAGCCTAAGACGTTAAATAAGGGCGCTTGTTGGGAGGCAACCCATCCATTGGTAGTTTCATTTATTTTCTTTCACATTTGTACATTAGTTCGATTTGATTTTGTTTTCAGTGTAAACAAGATACCTTGATCATTTGTTCAATGTGCAGGACTGAGGCAGGGTCGATACCATCGACCCTTGTGTCGATGGTATCGACAGGGGCATAGGTAGGCGGCTGCAAAAATTTCTATAAGTCGATACAATTGACGGCCTCGTCGATGGTATCGACCTACCATCAGGTTGCTCGCTAGAACGGGGTCGATAGTATCGACATGGATGTCGATACTCGCAAGATCTCTGGAGATATTCAGATGAAATTTGTCTCAGTGAAGTCGATACCATCGACGGGCCTGTCGATGGTATCGACCCGGTTATAGGCAGAAAATGGTGGTCGGGCCTCGTGAGGGTGTTTGCCCTAAGCAGAGTCAATACTATCGACTCGCTTTGATGGTATTGACGTGACATGTCATCGATCCGCGAGAGGAAATCAATGGCGATCACTGCATCAAGAGAGTCGATCTGTGGGATGGGTCTATACTATCAACTTGCGTCGATAGTATCGACGCGTCATCGATCCGGGGCCCCACATCATGCTATCGACAACTGTAGATACTAGCAGAAGACCAGATTGTGCTACAGGGGTCGATACCATCGACCCGCGTCGATGGTATCAACGGGTGCACAGCAGCGATGGCCACGGTTATAAAAGGGAGGGATGGTTGTCATATGACGTCAGACCTTCAGAGCCTTTTCCCTCCACTTGTGTCGTGCGTATTGCTGTGCGACCGGAGCCCAACTACGAGCATCCAAGGAGCGCGATCTTCCCCGAGCCTTCACCGAGCGGAGATTGTCTTCTCCGGCCTTCACCAAGCTCCATCTTCTATTCCTTCTTTCTCGGCGACGATGGTGCGTACAACCGGTGCATATTCTTCACGGGCAGATCCTATGGAGATCCCTGAGTTCATTCCTCCACCTACTACATCTATTCCTCGTCCGAGGATTGTCCACCCTTCCGCGAAGGTCCGGAAGGTCTATGAGGAACTGATGAAGAGCAAGATCGAGCCCACGTACTATGTTGATCGGACTATGGTCCGCGACCTGGGGTTCAATGACAATCTTACCTACGTCTTAAAGGGGCAGGTGAGACACACAACCAGGAAGCCCGACGAGCTGGAGTTCCACGCCGACGGCTAGCCATTCTTCGGCAAGTGACCGACTTACAAGGAACTTGTGGCGGAGTTCATGGCATCATTGGACATCAATGTGTTGCCCAATGACTTGATCGCCACCGACAGAGAATGGAAGAAAGGGCGGGTGTCGTTCAGACTCTTCAACAACAACTACACCATTACCCTCGCCCAGTTCAATTTGGTGTACAACCGGTATCATGACACTTACCAACTCCGGAGGCCAGATAATAGGACAGACTACGATGCTATCTTCACGCAGCTCGTGACTGCGCCCCCTGGCAAATCCGTGAGCTACTACAATGCGGCTGTTGTAGATTTCGAGCATCCGTTTGTGCGAATTCTTGACCGCATACTCTGCACCACGCTGTTTGCTCGTAGTGACCTGTCTCTTAGCAAATTCCAAGAGTCGGATTTGTTCTTCCTGCACAAACTGCGGAAGCGCGAGGAGTGCAATTGGGGCGCGTTCTTCTTGACGTGCATGGTGGATGTGAAAAGGAGTATGAGGAAAGCTCCTATCCATTTTGGAGGGCTAATTACACCATTGCCCATCTATCTTGGGTTGGATATCTCACAGCTTACTCCTCTTTCCACCAGGAGCAAGGTCAACCTACAGCATCTGCACCACTCCAACCTCATCCTGCTCTGTGATGGCTTGGCATATGCCCATTGCCATGTCAATCAAGCATATCAAGAGTGTTCACTTCCCGACCCTGTCTTCCACATTGAGGGTGCTCAGCATTTCTGATGGCCTGTCATTGCCATTGACGACTCCGATGAAGACGATGGTGATGATGACCACAACGACAAAGGCGACGAGCATGAAGAGGAAGAGGAGGCCTTCACTCCTCTTCGGGCAAGAGTAGCACCCCGGAAGCATCCCCGCATGCATCTGGGTGCATCTTCATCTTCATAGACTCCTCCACCTCCGCCCTCTCATCAAGGAGAGGATGCCTACTCCATGCAAGGGATGTATACAATGATGTAAGAGATCCATCACACCCAACTGCAGCATACAACTTCTTATGCCAGTATTCAGGATACAACGAATCGACTATTAGATAATCAGAGGGCCATTTTCGAGAATGACCACCTCCTCCTCGACAACCAACAACACATCCACGACAGGTTGCATAGGATGGAGATGCAGCATCAGCCCTTCTACGATCATTACTGGAGCCAAAATTATTTTGGGGGGTATCCACAACCTCCACCAATGCCCCAGTACGATCCGAGCTTTCATGGGCAATACCCAAATTAGGACCCCATGCCTCCACAGTATCCACCTCCTCCTGAAGAATGACCGGTATCACTATTCCACCTTTTAAGGTTGTTTTTGACTATGAGGCCATAGTCAAATTCAAGCTTAGGGGGGGAGTTGGAATAGCTCTATTCTTTCGTTTTCTCAGTTTTAGTTTTTATTGTTTTATCTTTTGTCATTTGTTTTTCTTAGCTTTTAGTTTGTTTGTAGGATCCACACTCTATCTAGTGTAATTGTGGATGTCTTAAGTCATGTGTCAGCTCGTTGCTTGTACATGGGAATTAGGGGCAAATTTAAATTTTTTTAGTGTTTTTGCAAGCTTGTGTTGTTTAACTTTGAGCACATAACTGAAGAAAATGATTGGGTTTGTCAACTCTAAAACAGGAAATCACAACTGTACATTCCTAGGATTCATGAAAAGTGGAAGGAATTGGTTGTTTGAGCCTAAACTGACCAAATGATAATGAGACTTTAATTTGAAATAAGAGAGAGAAACCTCTTGATTACTACACAGGTCAGTAAGGAGGGACACATAATATTTTCCACAGGTTCATTCAATTAGTCTTATGATCTATCCACCCCATTGTTTTCATACTCCACCTTAAGAACTGGAAGTACATTACAGTTTTAATTTCTTTGATTGCATCCCATGTAGGTAGGTTTTGCATTGCAACTATTTTCACATATTATATATGAAAATGAAAAAAGATAGAATAGATATACATGCACATATTCTTTAGTGTGTGTCATGTAGTTGCATAACTATCATTTTGTAGCTGCATTCACATCTTTTGTGCATATAGTACATCATGCATCTTATGTCTTCTGAAACATTAAGGGTGATGAACTTGTTCCATACCTTCTGAATGCTTCAAATGTATAAGTTATGTAACAAGAAGTGAGCCCGACAAATAATTCATTGTTATCTATGAAAAGAAGGGCTTGAAAAAAAAAATTGAAAATTTTTGGAAAAAAAAAGTGTATTGAGAAGCAAGTAGGAATGAGAGGGAGAAAGGAACTTGTTCTCACTTACATACTAAGAAGAATAAGCTCATGATGTAGTTCTCTTAGATATTCCATCTCACCTTGAGACGGGATGATAGTGCATGCATCATTCCACCCAAATGTAGGCATTAGGGCATTTTTACTTGCATGTGCATCATTTAGGTCATCATTGTTTTGTGCATGTTGAAACCATATAATGCTTCCATTTCTTCCACAAGCCACCCATTCCATCCACCCGTTGCTCGATTTGGTAGGCCACCGTGATTTTCTCCTCAATCGTTAATACCAGGAGAGCTGCTTCCATGTAGATGGTAGTTAGGGCGAGCAACGTAGAGTAGGAGATCACAAGATGCACCGAGTCTGAACCGGAGAATTTTATTATGTTAACTGCCTTATATGATAGTGTTCATCAATTTTGAGGTAGATATCTTTTATGGATGATTATTGTCGCCTTTAGGGTAATTATCATTCCGTGGTTAGTGAGGGCCGGAATGTGAATTTCCGACAGGGATCATATGGTGATGTTTGTTGTGATAATCTGTTCTTTAGTTGACCCTCACAATTCTATTCTAGAGTTTTGTTGCTCGAGGACGAGCAATGTTCAAGCTTAGGGGAGTTTGATGCGATGATTTTGAGTCGCATTTATAGACTTGTTTTACTCGTGTTTTATGTGTTTATTGGTCATTTTGGTGGTTAATATCACATAATTCACTTACTTTAGTCTATGATCCTTCTCAGTGTTAAATCTCTCTTATTTTATTATTTTGAGCATAAATGATTACAATATTAGGTTTTATCTCGGCTTATGTGGTTTTGTTTTATTATTTTAGGAAAACACATATCTGATGTTGTCGATACCATCCACGGCTGTCGATACTATCGACACAGCCACAGGCAGGCAGCCGCAAGGAGGAGCACTGAGTCAATACCATCAACTGGGAAGTTGATGGTAGCGACTTACCATCAGGTTGCCAGCGACCAGCCAGTCGATACTATCAACCCCAAAGTTGATACTATCGACACATTCAGCTTCAGCGATGGAAAAGGGATAAAACCGACGCCTAAGGGTGTTGATACCATCGACCCGCATCGATGGTATCGAGTCAGCATCAGGTGCAACGATGAAAAGAAAAGAAGGCTTGCCGATATCGTGAGGGGTCGATACCATCGACCCGCGTCGTTGGTATCGACACCGTCAGATCAGAGTTTGTTTCATATCGGCTCTAATCCAACGGTTGTGATATTTTTGCAACCTAACTCGGTGATTATACCTAATGACGGCGGCCAAGAGAAGGAAATCACGTCATTAGCCACTGCACACGTCCCAAGAAGGTGTGGAGAGAAGAACGGAGCCCAGAAGCACGCCCCAACCATTCCGCAAGCCGAAGAAGATGTTTTCCACCGTGGAAAGGCTGTAGATCGCACACTCTCCACCAAGGAGCGATTGGATCTTCTCCGTTCAGGGGTTCCATCACTTATTCACATTTTTCTCCATGTTTCCCCTTTCTTCACCCACATTTTTCTCTGAGATGAACATGCGGGGCTAATCCCCTTTATCTTTAGGACCGGGAGTAGCCTGGGGAAGCATTGTATGACATTTTTATCATAGTAATTCATAATTTATCTCTTAAATCCGTGGTATGATTTCATTTTGTCAATTATATCGTTATGCTTGATCACCATAATGATAATCTAATGCCTGTAATTACTTTGAAAGAAGAATTAACGGTTGAAAAGAGACGAAATTCACATTAATTAACAAATCCCTTCAACAAGGTGATGTAAGGTTAATGGTGGAAACCCAGAGGTCGATTCTAATGCACCTAGTTTAGGGTATAGGTTACTACGATGGTGGAATCGACCTAGACATAGGTAGTGAATTGTACCGCGACAGTGGACAATTCTGACTACAGGCCACTACCCGGATTGAGAGATGAACCTGAGTAACTATATGGAAATTCATACAATGAAAACCCATGGTGAAACCGCAATCCTAAAGATCTCAATCTAAATTGATTAAACTAAACATTTAATTGATTGCTTTGTTTTATTTTATTTTCTTTTATTTTACAACAACTCTCATAACCTTTTTATTGGTCTAGCTGATTGCGAGTAGTTAGTAGTAGTTTACCGATAATTCAGTGTCCCTGAGTTCGACTCGGGCCTCACAAGGGCCTATACTATATTGACGCGTGCACTTGTGTTATACGCACGGTAAAATCATGTCAGGTAACATCTAAAACACTAGATCATGTAATCAACCTCAACTTAGGGTATTCATTCTCATATGTTAGTTTTTAGCGTAACATATGCCTACCCAATCTGTAACAAATTGAAATCTAGGTATATTCTTAATCTAGCCCACTTTCCTAAGTTTTTCCTTTCTTTCTATCCTTTTTGTCCTTTATGTTGAAATTATGAAATTATTAGTGGTTTTGAGTATATTTGATCTCCATTTATGCCAATGTATGGGTTTGTGCACAAATACCTCTATTAATGTTATAATAAGGGTCTAAAATGCAAAACTACCACTTAAGTGATATATTGATAAAATAATTTTGTTCTAGAACTTCCCTTAGCCTTGTGGAGCAAGGAAGAGAAAAAAGAATAAATAATAAAGATTTAAACATGATAATGTACCATTAAATAATTTAATTTGGCAAATAGTGATAATAATATGTAAAAGGGATAAAACTCATAAAAAGAAGACTCATTGGATAAAAATAACTTCAAATTCAAATTCTTTGGAGCTGATATTGCTTGGAGGCCAAGTTTCACAATTTGGAATAATAATAATTATATCTATTCAATATGAAAAGAAAAGGTGATTTTTATCGAAAATATGAAATAAAATATTAAATGACTCCAACAGTGGCAACTAATCTTAGATTCGTGATATAGACATTAAAAATTATCCTTTGGGTAAATTTTCATGTAATTTGGATAATCTTTAACGTTCATGTGTAGATTAGGAGATAGAACGTATAATAAAGACCACAATGTTAGATAATGTGATAAATAACTTCAAGGGAAAAAATTAATGGCAAATTCATGTTCCATATGTTAATGTATGCTTGAGGGCGAAGTTACATTAATTTGTTGTTTCTATATGTCTTTAATGTGTTAAGTAAGAGAAAATATGTTTTAATTTAAAAGAATTAAATAAAATGCTTAGGATTTCCAAAGCTAAAAACTAATGCCAAAATTAGATTTACCCATCCTAATTAGGAAAGGTGTCAAATTTCATTTAATTTGGAGTTTTTTTGCACCCTCAATTGAGGGAGAGAAAAAGAGAAATAAATGTATCCACATTTTAGTCTAATTGTTTGGGAAATACCTTTAATGTCATGTAGACATTTCCTTCATTTTTTAATGCATGTGTGCCCGTGACCATTGGATCAAGATCAGATGATCCACAAGTCATTCTCTACCTCTCGCGTGTATGAACAGTACTGCCAGATATATATGATTTTTGAATCCTATTTTCTCAATCATTTCTTGACAAAATCTCATGATTTCGTTGCCAACAGTTTCCAAATATGATTATGCACACAATGATGCATAATTTGTGTCATTTTGTTATGTTTTCAGTAAACTCCCAATTTGTGGGCAAGTTTCTTTGCAACAACTTTACTCTTCCATGCTTCACGTACCCTCACTTATATATACCCCTACCCCATTCTTCCTCACCTATTTGCAACTCTTCTAATGATTCAATTGCACCCAAAGTTCTTGCCACTACCGTCGCAAGATCATAGAAGGGAGATCACCGACAGTGAGACTTGCTCTTCTGTTGATTCTCCTCTTTCCAATTGCACGCGAGGTTAGCTTCACCAACACATTTTCTTCATCTTTGTACCTTGAATTTCCATTTGATCCAAGGTGTGGATTTTCTGAAATTCTCACAAGCTACATCTCATGGGATGAAGGCCATGGCCTGGCCTATGAGAAGAATCAATCTCCCTCATGATTTCTCATTTCTAACACTTGTTTCTTCTTTCTTTGATTTCGCATACAAGGGAATTATGGTCTTCCTGCCTTGTTTCTTTTGTTTTGAAGCAAGTCAACCAAGCCGCTGACCCAGTGAGATGACTACCTCTGATTGGGCCATGTCAGCCGGGCCCGACCCTCTTTTTCCCCCTCTCGCGATATTTCTTGCTTATGTGCAATATTATAATTTCTTAATTGGTTAGTTTTGCAAAAATCATAACTAATTATCTACTAGTCCAAAATTAATAAAAAAGTTTTGGAATTGGAAAAATGAGATATGTCCAATAAAATTATTCCATACTTTATTTTCAATGTTTTGAAGGTCAGTTTTAGGAAATCTTATAAATTATATAAAAAGCTTTAAAATTGTAACTAATTCATATAATCTCCAAATTAAGTAAATAAATATGTTTTCTTGATCAGAAAAACATAAACAATCCATTGGTTTAGGTTTTTTGACCTAAATCCACTGTTTTCCAAAAAGGTCTAGAATTAGGGTTTCTTTATACATATATGAAATACAAACCCTAATTCTTACGAATAACTTGAAATTAGGGGAAAGAGAACTATGAAACAACTTTATTGGTGAAAAGTGATTAATAGGACTCTAAATTAAGGTATGTCCATCTTATCACTTAAGTTGGGCATTTTTGATAACCAAACCCTAATTTCCCAATGAGGCATGAACTAAAAGTACCATTTCCATTCTTTCTCTTTTTGGCCAAATCACTTCAATATTTACTTGGGTCTTGAACCCCATCTACTATATTTCTTTTATTTAAACTTACCATGTGATTTCATTTAGCAGGATGATTTATTTGACTATTTAGCTAATGTAGTGTACCTCTGTACGACCACCCATAGTTTGGGCATGTGCTATTTTGCCTATGGGAATGTGTTTACTCTCCCCACTTATATATATATATATATATATATATATATATATATGGTAGATGTTTGGGAATATGTTACTCTCCCTCACCAATTGGTTGAGGTTTGGTAAGTGCCTCATCCCTACTTAGTGAGTTAATGTAGTCATACTATTAATCATGCATGATGCTTTATTATTATCTATTATGGAAAGATTCCTATTTGATATGTGCCTCATACTTTTGACCCTCCCTATTTATTGGTTATTATTTACCCTTTATTATCCTTTGTTGATATTATCTTGTTCTTATTCCTTATTTGACACATACCTTGTTTTCTCCTCTTTGTAGGTGATCCCAACCACCCAAGCCTAGGACAAGGAGTGGAACAAGACTAAGGAGGACCTGCCCTGGAGTTGATTCAAGGAGACTTTGCTGAGATGTCTAGGTTGCTACTGCTATACCATGTAGTTTCCTTTTCTCTATCTTTTCATGAACTTATATAGTGAGCAATGAACAAATTCATGTAATATCTTATTCTTTTCTTTTCACTGCTACTGTTGACATTTTTGTTTTTGTATCATGCTTACTTAAAAGGAATTAGTGTGCATGCATCCTTCATAATCTATAAATAGATGGATGTTGTGTATTTTTTGTTAAATTTTATTAAGGGTAATCTTGCCACCTTACACAATCTATGTCACTCATAACAAGATGAAATAAGCATTTTACTACAACCCATAAAACAAAATTCATCCCATTCCAAGAGTGGATATGGTGAATCGACACATTATCTTAAAAAATCAAGTTTTAGGTTCTAGAACATAATTACTTCTTAATCCCCAATATTCTTACATCCCATGAATTCAAGTGCCTTTCTTAGTTTTTAGTTTAAGATTTATCATCATCATTATATGACTTCTTGTATCTTTTATATTTACACCACATGTCTCATTAGCCTTAGCCATTTCCTCAAGGTTTCTAGGGGTACAAGTACCTTTGGAGTGATCCCCTCCAAGCGTTGTGGGCCTCACTTTTACCCTTTGGGCCTCCTGAACTCCTTAAGGTGGCCAATCTCCTTACCCTTGGGTCTCGGGAACACATGGATGGTAACTCCTTACCATATGGTTTTATGCATTTCATACATGATCTATTCCTAACCTCATAGGTCCTATGTCCCTTTAAACATCCCTACTTTAGCTTAGAATTGGCTTAGGGCTCTACCATGCCTAGGGTTTACAAATACATCACAACATTAGCACATTATTTCCTCACATAATTCTTTCACTTGAATTTCCTTCATCTCCAAGGGTACACATTTTTCACTTTATGTCGCTTCATTGGGCTCATGGCGACCTTCCCTCATGGGCTTCACTACTACAGAACATGTCTTTGGCGTCGGTTGTTTAACCCCTTTTAGCGACGGTTCTAAAGAGATTCCTATGTGGGCGCCACTAAAGGTTGAAGTCTTCGGCGTCGGTTTTATAACCAACGCCAAAAGGGTCTGCGCCACAAAAAGGGCGCCATCTAGGATACTTTCTGCGTCGGTTTGCAACTAAATAACCGACACCATATTTCCAGACGCCACGGCCGTGCTTACCTACACGGCCATGTTTAGTACTATAGGCGTCGGTGTTATACTAATAACCACCGCCATTTCCCGCCACGGTCGTGCTTTCCTACACGGTCGGGTTGTTTGTCACATTACGCGGCGGTTTTTATCCAATAACCGATGTTGTAAGCCTTTAATTACGGTGTTCTATAAATAACCGACGCCTATGTTTTTTTTCTTATCAGTTTGCAGGCCTGCTATGGCTGGTCAGTAGGATGAGAACCTGTAGTTTAGTTTTCTGAACTGCAGGTTTACGACATCCATTGATATCAACCTACAGACAGGCCACAAACTTGCAAAATCAACAAATATACTTTTCACACAAGTAGATACATTCAGACATCAATTCAATTCTCATATTCACACATGTAGAAATATTCAAATACATGTAGAACCATCCAGACATGTATAAACATTCAGAAATATTCATTTACAAAATATCATTCAACATCGCTATCAGCATCCCAATTATATTTTACAATCGCCACTGCTTGTATGGCTCTTGCCCATTCTTCTCTTACTTCATTTAATACTTCTATCGTATATGGAGCATGTACATCTTTTAAGCGTTTACCTATAGTGTGGTCAGTTTTAAACACTTGCAAAAAGAATGATGTATATATATAAGTAATATTATAAAAATAAGATTGATATATTTCATACTAACTAATGAGACTATATTTAATACCTCATGTATGGTATTGATGTCCAATGCAGCATATTGGATAATCATTTACATAAATCACATCACATAGTATGTGCATGCCCAATCGTTGTCTTGTGTAGCACACTATAAATTGAAACATACAAAATATTAAAAAATACAACTAAGCACAGTTCACATAAATAATATATACATTGGAGTCGGGAACTTACTTTTATGTTCTCCCAAATTATTGGCTGATTCTTTTTCCATGGGACCTTTCCTCCAGCATTTTTGAATGCATCTAAACCCCTACATGTTAATGTAACACAGTAAATTGCATAATTAAATATTAATGTAATAACATATGTTAATGGATATAAAAATGAAATATTTCTCACCAGAATAATAGCATTCTCATTACGTGTCCAATTTTAGTATTCAATGTACTCCCCACAGGATTTAGATAATAAATAGTGAACGTCCCGGGGAGAATAACTAGTAACTCCCAATGCCTACCGCTAGAGGTAAAAAAGTTAAAAATTAATAACTCAAAATCCACAATAAAAATGTAATTTTCTTAAGTCCAAATTATAAGTAAAGTAAACTTACTTGACATTGAATGGAGCTATTATTATCGTCTTCTTTTGCTGACCGAAAATTGTAAAAGCATCTATACAATATTGTTGAACACTATCAGGGTCTCTAGCTACCATACTAATCAATGATGAAATCAAAAATCCCACATGTTCAAATGCAAATTGTTTGCATTGATTTTCGACTAAGTAGCTGCAAAACATGTATTACGTATGCATTAATATATAAGAAACCAGATCACCAGATCTTACACAAGGTATATGGATGTATAAACAAGATCTCACCTTATCCATGTATCTATCATTGATGTATTCAGCCAATCATATATAAATAGCTCAATAATATCTTGTATAAATAAAGAGCTTTCGTATGATTGACCTTCATAATTCGCTTCTAAAGAAACAATTATAGGGCAATGTATATTATGTGCCCATAGCCAACATGCCATTCCCCTACAAGCAGGACCTAACGGGTATTTTAGGTCAGTTGGAACCCAACTTGGTAATGCAGGAAGTGAAGGTGGAGGCCTAAGTGCTCCGGGTGTCTTCTTTTTAACCTGTATATATAATTTCAGATCAATTAACCTCATATATACACATTAACAATCTAAAGTAATGTAAATTTATCTTACAATTTCAATAGTGTAGACGACATCTTCTTTGGGCCACAATATCACCCCGCCTTCTGCCTCAGCAAGTGTATCAATATCTGGGTGGGCATATGGAAATGTAGCTTCCCGCCAATTGGGTAATACACGTATCAGGCTCACATGAACGTAGCCCTATGGCATTGGAGTCCCGTGAAATGTTTCCCCAGGAAGGGATGGGTAAGCCTACGCCTCTGCAACAATATAGTCTTGTATTCTTATACGGCATGGCTTCAATGCCTACAAATTTACGTAAAGAATATTATACATATATACATATCATCTTGAAAACATATCATCTTGAAAAGACTAGCTACAATGTCATAAACAATACTTACAGCAGACATGTTAGGCAGTGGGTCTACAAGATTACTCTCAGTCCGTGAATCAGGAGAAGAGTGGGTCGCCATAGGCTGATTGGAAGCCTGAGATGCCTGCCACCACATTATTTCTTGCTTGACCTTCTCAGCAACTATATCATTGACCTTCTTAGCAACTATATCCTCGACTCTCTTATTCTCCTATACATGGATAAAAGAAACATTAGCTTCTTATTATTGAATTTCCTTTTGCAGTAACATTCTAAAAAAAGAATAGGTTACCTCTTCTTGTGAAAGTCCCGCTCTGGGTTTGCGCTGGGATGGCCCAAAGAATGCTTTGATGCCCACACCAGCGCCTGGACCCCTAACACGTCCAGGATGCTCTAGGTTACCCAGAGCAACTGTCAATTCATCCCTTGTGCCCTGAGGGATGAACGTGCCTTGTTTCCTCTGCTCGTGCAGCTCCCGCTAATCACCATCAAAAGAAATTGGTAAGTTAACACCACAAATAATCAATATTCAAATGATTGCTCTAAGAGTTGTATTTTACCATTTTCGCAGCCGCCTCAGCAGTTACGTGCTTCTTTATTTCACCCTTCTTGTTTTGCCTCCCAGCTATCCAGACATCATGATGAGGCATGGGTGTGGCACATGTAGTAGAGGACTCTTGAGTAGCAGCAGACTCCGCCTGTAGTCTTTGGTGAACGCTTGCATAGCCCTTTGGACCCATAATGTGGTCATGCACATTCAGTGCACGCATTGCTTTTTACGCCTCACTGAGGCCTAGTTAGTATGCACATTAATGATTTGGTTAGTAGCACTAAATGTTAATCTTGAATAGGTGAATACAACATATATTTATTAAATTGGGAGTGACGCCTAATACCTTGAATTCTTCAGATTTTCTTGAAGCAAAAAACGTGTCCCAATCTTCTTTGTCCAAGAAGTTCCACTGTTCAAGGGCGGGCTTCTTCTTCTTATCACCATCTTTTATGTATTCTCAGTTGAGATTTGTCCTATAGTTCCTTAGCATCTTTCCAGCGCGTTGCATCACGCTTTTATGATGCAGCTTCTCATCCAATGCAAACAGATTCTGTAAAATAGAATTGTTATTAACTAGTATCCAAAAATAGAATTGCAAATAATAGAATTTGTAATCTACAAAATAGAATTGCAAATAATAATAACTCACGCATAAATCCTTCCATATCAAGTCTTTCTTCACCTGAGGAACTTTATGCCAATTATCATACTTAACACCACAATGGCTTCGAGTGACAACCCCAAGATAGTTTACAAAATTATTTCGGTTCACTCCAATTGCATTTCCTCCATTATCAAATTCCACAACCAATCGGGATCCACTGCCACTTAGCGCTATTAACTTCTTCAACAGAGTGATGCCCCTTTTCTTGTTAAGTGTTTGGTGATGCGCATCAAGTTCCTCCAATGCTTCAGTGGGTACATGTGCATCATCAACCTAAAATTTGACAAAAATAAACACACTGAATTAGCCCAATATAGAAATATGGGATATATGACATAACTAGAAGATAATGAATTTTATAGAAATACAGGATATGTTTTTAGAACTTACATTGGTATCCTCGCCATGTTCATCATGGACAGCATGTTCATCATGGACTTCATGCTCATCATGGACATCATGCTCATCATGGTCAGTCATCTGAAAATGTCATTAAAAAGGAAAACATTTAGCATTTGTATTAACTAGAAGATAATGAGACATCAAATCTGAAAATGATATTGATATTAAAAAAGAAAACATTTAGCTTCAATAAAAAAATATAAACATGCATGCCTCTAAAATTGTGATCTTTTATCAATTAACAATCCTTCATTGCAATCTCCGCGCATATATAAGTCATCATTAGCTTCAATATTTTGTGGAGTTGGCAACAACAAAAGGGCATAAACAACTGACGCCAAAGACATGTTTTGTAGTAGTGAAATTCAGTGCATAAACACATGTGATGTCATTCTGATATATAATAAATGTGTACCACCTATCCCATCCTTGAAAACCTAATCTCACTAGTAAGTGTATAATGTGTATTAGGTTTTTGAGAAAATTTCAGCAACATTTCCCCGCTGTTCTCTAAGTACATATGTACTTAGAGAACAAACGGGGAAATGCTACCGAAATTTTCTCGAAAACCCAATACACATTATACACTTACATCATAAGTGAGATTAGGTGTTCAAGAACAGTCCCAAATTGGGGACTATCCAAGATTTACTCCTAATGAGAAAATCTTGGATGGGTTTCTAGGCCAACAAACATACTAATAGATAGGTACATGTTAGGGTTTCATCACAATTAATGTTAGGGTTTCATCACAATTGATGTTAGGGTTTCATCAATGTTAGGGTTTAATCAAATCAAATTAGGATGCTAGAATGGACAAGTTTAAATCTTATTTCAACATGCATCAAAATTTATTGAATTAGGTCAAACATTAGGATTAGAAATACAAATATATACAAGCAAAAGATTTGTTCGTATCCTAGGATTTACATAAAGCATTACATAAAGATTTGTTCATATCCTTACCAACAGCAAGAACGGTCGTGGCTGTGTTGGCCTACCACGGCCGTGCTGGACAGCACGGTCGTGGTAGGCCAACACAACCACGGCCGTGCTTGCTGTTGGTAAGGAGCTACAGAGAAGGAAGCAAAGAGGCTAGGGCTACCTGGAGCTAGCGTGGAGAAGAGCGGTGGCGACCGGCGGCAGCAGTGGCGGCGAGCAGACGAAGACCTGAGCGGCGAGCAGTAGTGGCACCAGGAAAAGAGCAGAGAAGACCGGCGAGCAGCGGCGGCGGCAGCAGGAGAAGGAGGACGCAGCGGCGGTGGCGGCGAGTAGATCCGCACCAGCAGTAGAGGCGTCGAGCAGCAGCGGGGGTCGTCAGGCGATTTTAGGCGAGCGGCGATCACAACAAACTATCGCGATGAAACAAGAAGAAAGGCGAAGAGTCGGGTGATACGGGTCTATTAAGTTTGTCAACAACGTCAGTTATCTGTAAAACTGACGCCATTCACCTTTAAGCGTCGGTTGATATAAAAAAACCAATGTCCAATTAGACAATCTTTGCCCTAAATTATTTGGCGGGAACCATTATCAGCTTCAGTTATCAAAGGATAACCGACACCTAAATTGGAACTTTTCACACAAATTTCCATCTTATATCAGCGTCGGTTAGTAGTTAAAAAACTGACGCTATATGTGATACTTTGGGGTAAAAACATTTTGCTCGAAAATTGGATTTTGCGGGCAATTTTAGGCATCACTTTGTTTTACCCAGCTGACGCTGAATACAAAGTGGTACCCGTGTTTGGCTGGTCTTCGAATATAGACTTCGGGGTTCCTAAATATCCGACGTTGAATATTATAGGCGTCGGTTTTGGTAAATAACCGACGCCTAGAAAAGTGACACTGAATGATGTTTTTGTAGTAGTGCTTGGTCTTTCATGGAAGCCTTCCTTTCCCATTTTGGCCTATCAATAACCTTCCTTTCCCAACTTGGTCACTAGTCATTACAATAATGTAATCTCATATCGACCTTCCTATCCCGGATTGTCCTATTGGTGACTCTCCTATCCTGGTGTGAACGCCAGTCATTGTAATGACTTCCTCCTATATCGGCCTTCCTATCCTGACTTGGCCTATTGATGACCTTCCTATCCTATCTTGATCACCCATCGTTGTAATGACTTCATCTTATATTGGCATTCCTTTCCCATCTTGTCCTACATCCTGGCTTGATCACAAGTCACTACAATGACTTTCCTTTTACACCAACCTTCCTATCCCGACTTGGCCAATTAATGACCTTCATATCCCCACTTGGTCACCTACTTTTGGCCACTTCCTTAGTAACTTTTCTTGTGTCAATTACAGATGGCATACTTGGGTTCAAAGAATGTATGTTCATTTATATTTTTTTATACTTAATCCTTCACACTTTAGGTGACATACAGGTAACCTCGATTCTTGAACCAATTACTCAACTCACCCTTCTAGGGAAGGTCCTAACCTAGGGTGTCTTCTTGACTCACATGAGGAGGTTAGGATCTCCATCCACAACCCAACCCCCCAAGTTTAGGGTTTTTCCTCCCCCATAGGCCCTTTTCCCACTCTTGGGTTAACCCACCCCAGGTCAGGACAACAACCCTAAAGGTTGAAATTTTGTAACCATTGATTGCTTATGTTTCTTAAAACCTTCCACAAACATCATGCATGAATTTCTCCATGCATGTGAAAGGGAGACTGGGTCACCTTAACTCACTTGTATTTTTCTTATTTCTTTTCACCCTAATTGAGGTTCATACAGGTAGGGTTACTCTATTACCCACACTAATCCCATTTCCAATATTAGGGTTTAGGGTTTGAGTTAGAGACTACACCCTATATCTTAGGGTTTCCATGTCCCTTGACCCACTAGGGTTTTCCAAACAAACCCTAGATCCATCTAGGGTTTACCCTTAAAACAAAAAACACATAAAACATCTTCTTTACTCTATCATTACATCCACATTACATGTACATTAATTGGCGGAGGATGCCTGAATTCTATTGTTTCTAAAAAACCCAAAATTGAGATTAGGAGGGAAGTATATTTTAGAGGTTATTAAATAGGAGGATGAGAAGTGGATGAAATTTGAGATGAGAAGACTTAGAGGAAACATTACTTCAAGAAAACCCTTAGTTTTGGCCAGGCCTGTATCATATTGGATAAGGGAGTCCTCATATACCAACTTAATGGTGCAGCTGAAAATTTTTCTAGCCCCCAAAACCGTGATCCATTCTAGACACTATTACCAACGGGTCATGCCTTAGTAATTCTCCTTATATTTCAATGATTTACTTGAAATTATAAACGATTAAATATCATTTGAAAAATCTGGGGCTCTGATACCAAATGCAACAACCTCACTTTCATCGTCCCAAAATTAAGGAAATACCTTCAAGTTGAGAGCCATTACCTATATTCCCAAGGATCCAGATTTAGAAAATAATAAATAAAAACAAATCATTTTCATTAGTTTCACATATATTGTTTACACGATATACAATAATACTCCTCTAAAGAATTACATACACTCTACATGAGAACTTATTCATATATTGAGAAGAAGAGTTCATATATATAATCCTCATTGGTATAACTTTAATACCTTCAATATCTTTCATCTTATTCTTCATGTCATTTATCATGTGTATCATATACCTTAAATGGCGACAAACAAAATGCGGTCAGCATATTGCTATATTGTGTATGTGGGGTGCACACAAAAGTGTGCAAGTATATGACAACATATAATCATTCAACTACCTATGAATGACAACTCACATTTTAATTACATTTTCTAACCCTTACTAGATATATTATCTTAATGACAACTTGCATTTTCATTACATTTTCTAACCCTTACTAGATATATTATCCTGGGTGTGATCATTCTCTTTTTCGGGTCTCATGTGCATCACCCCTTAATAAATGTCAGCCTAGCATTCAAAATATGATATCTAACTTTATTTGATATTCATAATGTCATTGTAATTATACATAATTAAATAAACATCCAACGGTTTATTTATCAAATCAATCTTTAGAAATCATCTAGAAAACATCAACAGTCTATAATGTGATTATTCGTAAGTAACCATGTAGCTTTTGTAGAACCATGAAAATCTTGGAGTCATACTTTAAGCATATTATCTAATCAAGCAAGAAAATCAAGCAATCAACATTTAATATACATGTATGTAAATCCTAAAATGCCATCATCATATTATTCAAATTAAACTCTAGTCAGGTCCTAATCTATAATTTTAGGATTGTCTCCGGTTTGGATAAGGAATAAAAATATAAACCTCGTTTCCATTGTATATTAAATATTAGGTGAAACCCTAATAATTAGATCCATCATATCCATTCATTATGAATACTCATATCAGATTAAGTTCATTAAGATCAAGTTATGATCTTTAAAACCTAATTCCTCACATGCATGATTATTCAATTTAGAAACTTTGTTTATCATCATTATGATTATAATCATGTTAAATTATCATTATATTCCACATTATCAATTTACATATCAAGGAATTATAATTAACATGATTAACAACCTATTCATCAAAAACTAGTGTTTATATGCATTACTCACCACTTTAACACATATTTGCACTACTTTTAGAATTGGGATTAGGATTAGGCATCAACTATATGTTATTTGTATTCCACTCATTTTCTTGATCAATTTTCAAATATAACTTGCTATCTTCCAAGTTTCCAAAAATTAGATATGTAAATTGCAAGATAATTATTTCTAGGCCAAATAGCAATTGCATGTCAGCAAAAGCGGAATTTTACCTTATTTTGACCTAGGTCCGCCTAGCAATATGCAATCGCCACCTCGTCTCTTCAATCTATCATGCTAGCGCCCCAGACCAAGGTGAAAGGGCAATGATTCCCTCACACTCCACGCACATTGTCAAGGGTATTCGGGTCGTTGACCTTGGACCTTCTCTCCCTTGTGAAGAAACTTGACCGCTAGATCTCTTAGTCATGTTTGATCGTGATCCTGATCCTACGATAGGGGTCGAACCTTCCTACTTGCGAGATGGCAGAGCGTGTGATTTACCGGCCGCGGATGTCGATCCCTGATAAGTGATTGACTGGGATTGGATGACCATCATCACACTCGTGCAAGCTTGTACCAAGATTATTGCCATAGCAGAACATGGTGATACATGAGAAAAGAGGCACTATTGAAAGAGGATGACTCAGAAATTGGGATCGGGTTGTTCATGCTCTAGGGTTCATGTTGAACTTAAAGGCATGGTTTATTTAGGATAAGGGTACAAGATCAAGGGTTCTGTAGATGAGGTGACAAACATATAATGGTAGAAAGAAGAACCTTGCAACTAGGAAATGAATTGTTCTATTGTAACTATGTTTCTGATTCGGTTTGGAGAGATGGGTCCCTTGGTATGATTATTTTTTGGCAAGAAGTGTGGAGAGGGGTCAAGAAGTTAGGGCTTGGGTGAACAATATCCTCCCTTTCTTAATCAGGCCCGAGGTTGGGGACAATAGCCTCAGTGTCGATCTTTGATCCCATGGCTGTAAGGGTTTCTGACACATCCAAAGGGTGTGGCATCACTTACTAAAGTCAACATCCATTTATTCACTTTATAAAACAAAGTTGTATTTAATTATTGTTAGCCCCTCTCCCTTCTCAATTTCCTAGAGACCACTAGGAAACTCCTTTTACTATGAAACTTGGAGGGGAACTCCTTAATATCTTTCCCAATCTAAATATGATTTTTGAGATTTATTGAAATATGTTTAATAATCAAAACTTTCTTCTTTAGAATATCCTTAGAATAATTACTTGTACCACATGGAATGTCCTTTTTGTCTCAAATGCTAGAATTCTCTTCTTTCTACTATTACCTTCAAATATACCAAATTTGGGACAAAATATTCTTGTATGATGCCCAAACATTGTGTTGCCATTCTTGTCTAGATAATTACTCCTTTAATATCTATAACAACATATTTCTTATTTTATTTTAGAAAATTGCACATTATCTCATATTTCTATCATTTAATAATCCATAAATCAATTATCGTTTATGATGCATGAAAATGCTTATTTCTTATATTGTGATGTAAGGACTTATTTTCAAAGCAAACTATATCATGGGCCTCACTTGGGCCATGGTTGCACCCATGCCACAAAGTGGATGGTATTCTGTCACATATAATTGCATCGGGGAAATTACTTATCAATTCATTCCTTATATTTATATAATTCAATTTCCCTAAAATTGAGGATATTATAGTTAGGATAACAAATTTTAATGTCTAAAATTGCAAATAAATGGCACCATGGTATGCTATGGGAAAATGGTGTATATACAAAATTTTAGACTCATGGAATGGCCTAAAAATATAACAAAATTTGTGATTAGTGTGAACTAACTTATAAGGCATGAATCTTGGACTTACTAATTTTTGTTGAAGTGGTACACTTTGCTAATTCTATGAGAATTTCTAAATATCCAAACAAAATATGAGTATGAATGTGAAAAGTAACTTTTCACCCCTTTTATTATATTTTTACTACATTGATTGATGGAAGGTTAAATATGATCTATGAATTCCTCAACCGATTGTAGAATGCAAAAATATATGTTTTCATCTCAACCTAGTATTTTATTGTTCAATCTAAGAAGACATTTTAGACCTTCCAAAAAAATATTGAGTGTAAATTTTTGTCTCTTGCATAGAGTTCAATGAGTTTATAAAATTCAATATCAAAGGTATCTTCAATGAAGATGTGCTATAATACTCACAAGGCACTACCTCTAGCCAACATTGAACCATAGAAACCATCAAATCTAGGAAACCTCATTTCTATATATATCTCCCATCATCCCATATATCATGGAGCCTCACTTATTTCCCTTCTTAACACCCTTGATGAGTAATTTATAAGTGGGGAAACCTTCACTCAAGCCCAAATCCAAAAATTTTATATACAAGTCAGTGGTCACTTTCATTCAAAAATGAGGTCACATCCCAACTGCATATTTACCACACATCTTCCACCCATATTTATCCAAAAACAATTAGTACCATTCATAGAAGTAGTGGTGCTACATTCCTTATTCATTTGAAATATCTCCTTTCCATTCATTTTGTATGTTTATCATTTTTCATGTTTATCGTGTAAAGGGTGATGATAAAAGATGATTCCTCAAAGGCTACCATTTTTAGGACCAATTGATGTTTTAATACATTTTTATTCTATGATTTTGTCACTTTTCAATAGGTTATTGGCCACATATTATTTTTGCAAGAGACGTGCCACTTTTATTGGACAATACAAATGCATATACATTCCCACATTATTATAGGATGTCTTATCTAAGTCTCTATTTATTTCTATTTCAGTTTTTATTTTTGAATGACTTTTAACATGTATTTTAACCCCTTCAATGATCATGATGGTGACTCCATCTCCTTTGGATCAATTTTCACTTATGTACTTGCCCATCATTGCACATTGTTACAACGATTAACTATCATCTTTGATGTACCACCAATTCACAGTCAATCGTCACTAGTCACTCCACATTTGAGTAGAATAAGAAAAATCTCCACACATGAGAGTGATACATCACTACTACTATCAAGGACCCCCCCCCCCGGTACAATTTTGTTAGTAATGTAGGAGTGACACCTAGAAAATAATAAAGCGGCATGAAAATAGGCCTACTAGCCAAGTAAATCCACCCATTTTATATTAACCTAAGTTTTTTTGCTTCTTCTCTCTTCGTAAGACGCAGACAAACATCCTCTAAACCCTCATGGAAATTCCACTACTGCCCCTGTGCCTAAGCCAAGTGGAGCAGTTTGTTTTTTATTTGCTGGGTGTGGGATTAGAAAGTTACGGAGGGACGTTTGATGAAAGTGAAGAGAACTTACGCCCTCAACTGACCAAATTATATGTTTTCCGTTATTTAGGGACAATTTGGTAGGGTATCAGACGAATAATAATTTGATGAGTTAGATATCAAAGTAACGGTAATCATGATCTGTTGTTTTTCTCTGCAACGATTTGCTAACAACAATTGGCGTTCTTTTGTAAGGCCCGGTAACGTTTTGAAAAGGACAAACACAGCGGCCCGCAACGATTTGCTAGCTACAATTGGCATTCTTTCGTACAGCCCGGTAATTTTGGGTGTGGTAGGAACAACCCGGTTTAGTGTAGTTTAAATTCCTCAAATTACAATCAGCTACACCCCTATTAAGTAATGCTCGAAGTATGATTTATACTGCTCAAGATACGCCTACTAACCCTTACTGGCGTACGCTTTATTTGGCAGCACTAAAACATGATTTTAAATTTTGCCGAAGGTAAAAAATTGATTCGTTACTCACTCCATGCTAGAAGTTTCCTTAAGATGGATCCTAGAATGTATGTGACGAGCAACTGACGGAACTACGAAAGGTACGGACTTTTCAAGTATACGAATAAGTGTGATCATTTCCTTTTATATAGTAATGTTAAATACTATCAAAAAATTATATATATTGTAAAGTCATGTTTAGACCTAAAATAAATAAATACATTTAATAAGAGTTTTTTCCTGGAGTGATGCGTCTATTGGGATTGGGGTTCGTTAGCACAACCAATGTGTCTCTTCATGATAGATAGAGAGGCAATAAAGAATATTCTATATAAGAAACGGTCACATTGTAGAGAAAGTGAGTCTTTGTTCTCTCTGGCTTCTCCTTCTTCACTTCCAACGATGCTATAGCTCCGATTGGTTTGTTGTAACTGGTCCGAAAAACTTATGAACTAGAGTTCCTAAAGTAATTTTTCATGATTGGCTTAAAGTAAGTGCTGGAAGTCGAGTTCCATGACTTTTGGTGAGTTACATAGTTATGTACAAAATTGAGTTCATGAGTTCCCTCTTAAAAAGAGTGGAAAACGAGTTCTGGAACAATTGACAACATTTCCTATATAATTATATTTTTCATTCTTCATAAATGACACATTTAAAATATTTATGACTAGGAATGTTAGTGTGTGGATATAATTTATTGTCAAAATAATAAAATAATATGACAAAACATTGTACACTATAAGCAACACCATATAACATATTTTACAATACAACTATCATTATCACTGTGTCTACAAAATAAAAAATATAAAAACTACTACGAAAAATAATCAGACCATACCATGTGACAAAAAATGATTTATCTAGCATTTTTTATTCATGTTTAAATAATGTGATGTGAAAATGATAATAAACTATAATAGTACGCGAAAAATATAGTAAAAAATAATGTTGTACATATTGTTAAATAATGTTAAACCAAAACTTATATTTACATACGTATAAAATGTACATCTCATTACAATAGTTTATACATATAAGGTGAAATAAAAATATTATTATGTAATTTGAACTATAATATACCATATTAAAATATTTTTAAAGGAGCAACATCCGCATCATGACCGCTTGTTGAGATTATTATGTTAAAAATATATTAATTAGTAGTTAGGACAAGACGAATTGTTTTCTTGTTTTAATCTCGAAGTCCATTCAAGCCATTCAAACTTATCGGCTCTAGAATCCGATTTTAATTACAATGGAAACATTGCGATTAACAAAAGGAAAAGGTTCCGCAAAGTATTATGGGACATCACCTGCTTCCCCTTTACTATCATGACATTAATTGCAGTCGTTCTGACATTAATTAAAGGACTGTTTTTCATTTGCTTCAATTCTGAAACAACGGTGTGCGGGATGTAGTTGCCATCATGCACGACTTCAACAATTTGTCAATTAAAAGCACAACAGCGCTGCGAACTGCAAACTATAACGTCGGATTCAAATATGAATCAAATATATCATCATTTGTGGATTGTACATGTTTGCAAATTAAGTCCTTTGCCCAGATACTCACAAATATATCATCATTTATGATTATTGACGGTTCCATGGAGAATGTCATGACAGTTTCAATTGTCCTTCTTACACTGCCTTCTTTTTTTCCTTCGGCAGATCAATTGTTAAATATAATTGTTGTTTTAAGTATGAAAGCCATGATGACTGTTTTTCATCGTGCCTGTGAAAAAGGATATGAATACTCAGTTTTATCACGTTATGGAAAGAGTACTCATGAAATAATAATATAAGTAATAATGATGGTTTACTATGAATGTTGTCCTCGTCTTATACATATGTTAATGACATGTGGTGTTACATCACAAACTTTTAACAAGAAGAATCTGACAGTAAATTCAGGTTCTGTATTTTATATCACGGTTTTCCTTAGTTGCGAGTGAATGTGCTAAGATATGTATGTCATACGTCATTTGTTCACTCGTGACTTATTGAACAATGGTGCATGTGTACTTAGAACGGTCCAATTTGTGATATTAGTGCACATTGAACATTATATACAATGTGAAATGTGTATTTTCTCATAAATTAAAGACTAAGTAACATCATGCATGATTAAAGAGATAAGAATACCACCCAAAGGTGGATCATTTTATAAACATTAAAATTTATTATGTCTTGAGATTAATACATATTTTACTCAAAAGTGAGATATTTATTATTTCAATGCATATGTTACGTTTTGTTTTGTGTATGGGATGCAACATCCAAAAATATAATTCTACTTAGCATTATAAATTTATCCAAACATAATTTGCAATGACTAGTTGTGATTAAAATTATAAAAGTAAATAAAGTAGACCTCAGAAATTACTTTTATATATCAATTGTGGTTTTAATGTTAAACTTTTATTATTGTAGTTATTTTCTCATCTTTATTTGCTGAAAATAACAACATTACGAATCTGAATGGTTCAAACTTTAATGAATGGAAAGAAAAAGTCATGTTTACATTAGGGTGTGGACTTAGACTTAGCTTTCCGAGTGGAAAAACCACAACCACTAACAGAGGAAAGTAGCACTGCTGAAAAAGCCAATTATGATAAGTGGGAATGTTCTGATAGGCTTAGTTTGCTGCTTATGCAAGCACATGTAGGAAAGCATATTAGACGGTTTATTCTTTCTTCTGAATTGTCAAAAGATTTTCTAAAAGCGGTGGAGGAACACTATGTTTCTTCTAGTAAGTCTAGGGCTAGCACCTTGATGGCTAAGATGTGCTCTATGAAGTATAATGGTTTTTGTGGGATCCGTGAACACATCATGGAGATGAGAGACATTGTTGCCCAACTTAATGAGATGGAGCTATCTATTTCTGATACATTTCTAGTTCACTTCATTTTAACTTCTTTACCTAGTCAGTATGGATCATTCAAAGTCTCTTACAACACACAAAAGGAGAAATGGTCAATAAATGATTTGTTGGCCATGTGTGTTCAAGAAGAAGAGAGACTTAAGAATGAAGGGATCCCTACTGCACATCTGAGCTTCAATGACAAGCATGGATGCAAGGGTAAAGGAAAAATGAAAGGAACAACTCATATATCAGGTGGTGTGTCCAAGCCAGGAGATGGCAAGGCTGGGGGAAGCAAGGCTAATATGAAATGCTTCTTCTGCCATAAGAAAGAACATGCTAAAAAGGAGTGCTTCAAGTATAAGAAATGGTTGGAAAAGAAAGGTATTATGTCTCTTGTTTCATATGAATGTCATCTTTCTAATGTTCCTTTATATAGTTGGTGGCTTGACTCTGGTGCCATTGTGCATATTTCCAATACATTGTAGGGATTTCTAAATCAAAGGAAACCAACGGAGCGTGAAAAAGTCCTTTATTCTAGAAATAAATTAGGCTCGTGCGTAAAGGTTGTTGGCACATGCAGATTAATCCTTGATAATGGAATCTTACTGGATTTAGAAAATACTTTCTATGTACCAAACTATAGTAGAAATTTAGTCTCTATTTCTAGATTAGACAAACTAAATTATGCTTTTATTCTTCAAAGTGGACGACTCTCATTGTATAAAAACACTAGCATTATTGGTACTTGTCTTTTAATAAATGATCTGTATCAAGTTCAATTAAGCCCTCATTTTGAGCAATCACTTATAGTCCAGCATGATATTATTGGAAATAAACATACATTACTAGATGAAAAGTCATCACTACTATGGCACCAAAGGTTGGGACACATATCCAAAGAGAGAATCCAAAGATTAGTAAAAGAAGGTATTTTAGAGCCTTTAGATTTTGCCGACTTTGGAACGTGTGTTGAATGCATAAAGGCTAAGCAAACCAACGCTTCTAAAAAGGGTGCTAAGAGGAGTAGTGGAACACTAGAAATAATTCACACGGATATATGTGGACCATTTACACCTTGTTTTACAGGGGAAAAGTATTTACCTTTATTGATGACTATTCACAATATATGTTTCTCTACTTATTGAATGACAAAAGTGAGGGTTTTCAAGCCTTTAAGGACTTTAAAGTTGAAGTGGAGAAACAATTAGGAAAGGTGATTAAGATAGTTAGATCAGATAGAGGAGGCGAATATTATGGAAGGTTCACTGAGATGGGACAAAGAAAGGGACCATTTGCACATTTCCTTCAAGAAGAAGGTATTGTACCTCAATATACAATGCCAAGCACACCAAGTCAAAATGGTGTAGCTGAAAGAAGGAATCGAACATTAAAGGAAACGATTTGTGCAATGCTTTGTAATTCATCCCTTCCTTGTACAATGTGGAGTGAGGCTTTAAAGACGACAGTGCATGTAATAAATAAGGTTCCTGGCAAGTCTATTCAGAAAACACCATATGAATTATGGACAGAAAGGAAGCCATCCTTGAACTATATGCACATATGGGGATGTTGTGCAGAAGCTAGAATATAAAATCCACATGAGAAGGCATTTGACCCAAGAACCGCTAGTGGTTTCTTTATTGGTTACCCAGAGAGGTCAAAGGGATATAGGTTTTATTGTCCATCTCACCCACAAAAGATAGTCGAGACTGGTAAGGCTAGATTTTTAGAGGATCATCAAGTTAGTGGGAATGATCTACTTCAGAATGTAACTTTTGATGAAGTGCAGGATAGTGTTGTCACACATGCACCTAGTCAAACTCAGATAAGCTATCCAATTATTATTTCCATGAACAATTGTCAAGTGGATGAGCCAACATTAGTAGATCATGCTCCTAGTCAGGTTGTAAATGAACAAATTGATCATGTTCATGATGAAGGACAACTTGAAGAGCCTATGAAAATGTAGAACCCAATGATGAATTACAAAGATCAACCAGATCAAGGAGGCCTGCCATTCCATCTGACTATGTTGTATACCTTCAAGAGACAAATATGGACTTTGAAGATATTGATCCCTTGTCTTTTTCAGAAGTAATGAATTGTGAACATTCTTCTAAGTGGCTTGATGCCATGAAGGAGGAACTAGCATTCATGAATAAGAATAAAGTATGGGACCTTATACCGTCACCAAAGAGTACTAAACCTATTGGTTGTAAATGGGTCTTTAAGACCAAAAGAAACTCAAATAGTGCAATTGAGTGGTACAAGGCAAGACTTGTTGCCAAGGGTTTCACACAAAAAGAAGGCATTGATTACAAAGAGACATTTTCTCCAGTCTCATCAAAGGACTCCTTTAGAGTAATCTTGGCCTTAATGGCTCACTTTGATCTTGAGCTACACCAAATGGTTGTGAAAACAACATTTTTAAATGGGGATTTATCTGAAGAAGTCTATATGGAACAACCAAAAGGTTTCATTGATGATAGTAGAAGTCAAATGGTTTGCAAACTAAAGAAATCAATTTATGGACTTAAACAAGCATCTCGACAATGCTATATAAAGTTTAACACCATTATATCAACTTTTGGGTTTAAACCAAATATTGTTGATCGGTGTACATACATCAAGTTCAGTGGGAATAAGTTTGTAATATTGATTCTTTATGTAGATGACATTCTATTGGCAAGTAACAACATTGTTATATTAAATGAAACTAAAGAATTTCTTGCCTCTAACTTTGAGATGAAAGATATGGGAGAAGTTATGTATGTACTCAGGATGGAGATTCATCGAGACCGAGCTAAGGGCATACTTGGTATATCCCAAAAAGCTTACATATCTTAAGTTTTAGAGAAGTATGGGATGAAAAATTGTTCACCTGGACCTACACCTATAGTGAAAGGAGATAAATTTAACTCCAAGCAGTGTCCTCATAATGATATTGAAAGGAATGAAATGAGGAAAATACCATACACATCTGCAGTTGGGAGCCTATAATATCTTCAGATTTGCACCCGATCGGACATTGATTTTTCTACTAGAATGATTGGTCGTTACCAAAGTGACCCTGGCATGGACCATTGGAGTGTTGTGAAGAAGGTGATGTGCTACATGCAAGGAACAAAGGATTACATGCTTACATATAGAAGGACAAACCACCTTGAGGTTACAGGATTTTCAGATGTAGATTTTGCTGGCTGTCTAGATAGTAGGAAGTCTACAACAGGCTATATCTTCCTACTAGCCGATGGTGCAGTTTCATGGAGGAGTGTCAAACAAAGGACTACAACTTCATCCACCATGGAAGCTGAACTTATAGCTTTCCATGGAACATCATCACATGCAATTTGTCTTAAGAATATGATACAAAATCTTAAAGTTGTTGATTCAATTCATAAGCCACTACAGATATATTGTGATAATGAAGTTGTAGTTACTTTTGCTAATAATGATAAAAGCACAATGGCATGCAGACATCTAGACATAAAGATCTATGTTGTTAATGAGCGAGTTGACAATAAGATGATACAGATTGATCACGTTGGTACACAATACATTATATTAGATCCTCTTACTAAAGGGCTAACTCCAAGATTGTATACATCTCATGTAAAGAATATGGGTCTGAGAAAGTCATTTGATGTGTAATGGTTAATCTGATTTGACAATGTACTATTTATTGTATGATCACATATCTGACTCACAATTTCTATTTTAATACTAGTTATGATAGAATGTCTATTTTTGATATAAAGTTGGACCAGAGAATAAGTTTGAGGTCAATTTATTCATAAATTTTATCTCACTACATATAAGATATTATAGTGCAAAGAAGGAAGATCCCACTTATTGGGTATTAACCACTATGACTCATATTATTCGCTTATATGAATGTGTTTATGCTAAAGCATCAATGGAAAATAAATAAATATTATTTCCATGGAATTTTGGGGAAAGTGGAAAAATGTTAAATCCTATTTAGTGTGGCCCAAAATTAATAAATTAATATTATCAGTGCACTTTTCTAAAAGGATGCGTCTGTTATGGTTATGAAGAGATATCGTAACCACCGTGTCTCTTCACGATGGCTGAGGAGATAATACACGGTATTATAAATAAGGACTGGTCCTCTCTCCATGGTTTCTTTACGGCAACCAGAATCCCATCTAATGGAGAATCCATAAGGAGAGAGAAACCTTGCCCCTAAAAGAAGGTTACTCTGTTCGCTTCTTGCTTCCCCTCTTTCTCTGCAGACTGTTTGACACTACCTTCAAGAGAGGTACAAGAACACTCAGATGGAAACTCTGTCAAATCCGGGTATGATTTCTCAATCACATGTATCTACTGATTTCTATTGACCGTGTTGTTTACATACTTCTTTTCCCATCGATATGTACATATAATTACTAACTTTCTGATGGCCATCATGGATGTTTACATCCATGGATGTTTTAATCTTGAAGTTATGTATTATACTACAGAATGGTACCATTTTTGTGAATAGTATCTTTCACAAACAAAAATCAAGTAACACCACATTGTGTATAATTAAAGTAACAATGATATTACCCAAAGGTGTATCATATGTGGATGTAAGCCGCATGAAATAAGTTCAATATGAACTTCAGATACATAAAATATATTGACCAAAGGTGAAATTGTTTTATTAGTATAAAGTTCATATTGAGTTAGTCTTGTCAAGTGAGTGTGACTCATATTTAGTAACTGAGACCCAGTGTTACAAATATCCAAAGATAATTTGTAATGACTAATTGTTATTAGTATCACCAAAGTAAAATAAAGTAGACCTCAAACTTTACTTTGTATTTACTTTGTAGTTTTTAAAGTAAGTATTTTAATTATATTATTGTAGTTATTTCCTCATCATTGTGTGGTGATAACAACATTCCAAATCTCAATGGTTCAAATTTTAATGAATGGAAAGAAAATGTCATGTTTACATTAGGGTGTACGGACTTAGACTTAGCTTTCCGAGTGGAAAAACCACAACCACTTACAGAGGAAAGTACCACTACTGAAAAGACCAATTATGATAGTGGAAACGTTCTAATAGTCTTAGTTTATTGCTTATGCAAGAACATGTGGTAAAGTATATTAGATGGTATATTCCTATTTCTGAATTGGCAAAAGATTTTCTAAAAGTACGTTTCTTCCAATAAGTCTAGGGCTAGCACCTTAATGGCTAAGATGTGCTCTATGAAGTACAATGGTTCTTGTGGGATCTGTGAACATATCATGGAGATGAGAGATATTTCCACACAAATCAATGAGATGGAGTTATCCATCTTTGATGCATCACTTATTCATTTCATTTTAACTTCCTTGCCTAGTCAGTATGGATCATTCAAGGTCTCTTACAACACACAAAAGGAAAAATGGTCAATAAATGATTTATTGACCATGTGTGTAATGACCCTGCCTCCTGGTAACCCGCAATTAAGGGAGACCAAGAGGTCAGACTCGTTATCCCAATTAACAGGATCAAAGGTTCGACAAATAATCAATAATAATTATCAAATTCTACCAACTAAACTGAAAGGCTGTAATGAAATTTAACTTTGCATACCTTTTTCAAAAACATGGATATCTACTTCTATCCACATCTGGAGTCTATTCTAACTAATCCTCCTTTGTACTTTAATTCTTATTCAATACCGCATATGCCACTTTACTGTTTGTTCTTTTCATTTGTACCTAAAATGCCGACAAACAAAACGTCGGTCAACATAAATGAATATGTTGATATGTGGGGGAAACAATAATTGTGCAACTAACTGTAACAACATATTGCAGTCAACTATGATTTAACAAACAACTTTACGTTTTAAATATAACTACGTGATCCATACATATCCTATCCTTTGTGCTGTCCCTACAGTGGACCTAGATGCTACCTTCCTTATGGTAGATCCCCATTAAAACCCTCATGATCCTACCTAACAGGTGAATCAATTTCTAGGGTTGAGTCACATGGCACTACCCATAGGTAGCCCACTCCTTAACTCATGGTGTTCTAGTGAGTCTCATGACACTACACGTGGGTAGCCCAATTTCTAACTCATGATAGCCTATACAATGCTCTAGGTTACCCTTTTTAGTATTTGCAAAGCCAGAGAGGAGGACCCAGATCTAAGCCAGTTATATATACATATTTATAGTGATAATCATAGTCACTTTATAGTTGCATGAAATAAAAGTCATCCAATAAGTTATTTTCAAACAACCGATAAAACTTCTGAGAATTGCCGTGAAACTAAAGCGATTAACCATAAGCGTAACCGCATACCTGTCAGGCTGATTTGAGACAGAATAATCCAATCAATCAAGAAATCCAAATAGGCAAGCAAGCACACAATGAGATCATGAAATATGCATCCAATTTCCTATTATTAATCATGCCATCAAGATCTATTAAACCTAGCTCGCTTCCTAGTGTTTCTAGTCCACTTTTAGGGTTTCTATTGCAATTAGGGTTTCACGTCATTTTTACTATTTTAAACACTAACTTTATACAATTACTCACAAACCCTAATTATCTCATCTATTCTTCCTAAAAGATATTAAGGTTACATTTTAACAACATATAACCCTAATTTCATATTAAAGGCACAATTAAACATCAATTAAATCCTCCTTTGGATTACATTCTTTTGCCTTGTAGAGGTTTCTACCTCTTTCTTTTCTCCATTTCTTATTTACTCATTTATTAATGAAGTTTCCTTTGTTGTTTCCTTGTTATTCAGCCCAATAGCCAATAAAGCCTATAAAACAATCAACAAGGCTATTGTAACGAAACCCATTTATTCAAAACAAATTACATCATTATTTGTTCAAATATCTTTAATAGGAGAAATTACATTTCTCACCAAAAGAACCCAAAAACCGGGGTTGTAAAATCCTTCCCCTCTTATAGGAATTTTTCCCTCAAAATTCCATCAAGCAAACAAACAATTCAGGATAATATTTTTCCATGTTCATCATTGGCCCCTATGTGGATTTACCTTATCCATGGTGCTTCCAAAGAACCTTTATCATCACATATTCCTTTCTCTGAGTTATTCCACCTTGGCATCTATAAACCTCACAGGTGACTCAAGTCATTTCAGCCTCCCTTGGGGCTCACTAGGTTCATTGCTCCGCATATGGTCCGGGTACCTCACATAGTGCTCTAAATTGGACACATGGAACTCATCACACATTACTTTATCCTGAGGGGTAAGGTCAAACTTAACTTTCTCCACCAATCCATCTCAAATGGGCCAAGGTATCGGGGACTTATCTGTCTCAGCTATAGCTTAGAGGGGTCAGATTTTCATATCACATATTCTCCCACAGTGAAATGTATGTCAGTCTACTTTGCATCAGCCTACGACTCATGTCATCCCTAGGCTCCTTTCAGCCATTGCACGATCAAAGCGACTTCATCTGCACACATTGTGGTCTTTTTCTGACCTTCGTGAGGTCCCTCCACCAACATCACCTTAATGAAGTGGTGACCGACACAACCTCCCTTACAGAGCTTCTTTACAACCTGATACTGGTTATGGTGGTTATCATCACATCTTACCGAAGACACGAACTGTCTCCCTATATCTCCCTGAACGAGCACACATGCTCTTATCAGACCCTCTACTCTGGATCACACTAACCATTAGTTAAGGTGATAAACTGTACTAACATCAAGTTCTTCATGCATCTACTTCCACCTTATGGAAGTGTGTCTTTAGGTTATACTCAAGAACTTTTGAACTCGCATCATGGTGTAGTAGAACCATCTCCCTCATATGTAGTTCAATCAGATCTGTCCCTTGACAGAACTCTTTCTTTCTCATATAGATAAGGCGATCGACCATAACCCATATTGCATCTTGACCTTCCTTGGTCTAGGGGAGACTTACCACAACATCCATAGTGATGAACTCCCATTCCTCTCTCGGGGACTCCTTATCCTCCATAACAATACACTGGGATTCTGGTGTTCATCCTTCACCTCCTGGCTTGCATGGCGACAAGCCACATGCAACTTCATCTTAAGCATCCAAAGTACTATTATCACTTACTATCTTCGTAGTACCATGGTGTATGGTGATCATGATCTCCTATATGTCATGATTCCTCAAGATTGATTCCTAAGAAACCCTAAACCACTCTAGTCGGGTTCCATCACCTTCTTTTCCAAAGAAGTGCATATGAGGTTCTACAACCATCCTTTTATTGCATCAAGGCCTAGGCCGGATCACCAAACAACTTCTAACTTAATCAACAAACTCGTAACATCTGAGTGTTAGCCAAACATATTTTTTTTTCAAACTTAGGGTTAACCTAACAACCTCATCTAGCCTCTAGCTATACTAGGTAGCTACATCTCAACCAAAGTATCCATTACCACTTCACATCCCTAGGTGTTAGGTAATGTTGAAGACATACACCTCCATATATTATCTCAACTCAAACTCTAAGTCTATGTTCATCAAGGAACTCTAAGCTCATCTTCTTGGTTATCAAACTCAACCTTGTATCACTTGCAAATTCCACATAGCTCATGTTAAAACATCCTCACAAGATGATTACCTTAATACTTAGTGTTTGCAAACCATCCACATACCGTTCACTCCCCAAGGGTATGTTATCATCTCTGTCGTCATACCTCATAGAAACGTTCCAATTCACATCATCTTTATCCTTGATGAATGGCACACGTACTGTCCTATCTCTCACTCCAATAACAATAGGAAATAAGCATTTGGCTGCAGTCCAAATACAAAGTTCTTCTCATTCCAAGAGTAGAGATGGTACATCCCACCTTGCCAGTACACCTTCAAATCTACATTGAAATGTGCGACTTATGTATCTACATCTCAAACATCTCATTATCAAGGTTACTTCCATGGAAAACTAGTTTCGAACCTACTTGGGTCACCACACAATCCTTGGTCATCTCCTCTAGGTCTATAGGGTTCCGACACTTTTGGTGTCATCCCTCTTCCCTTATGCATCCGGAGAGTTCCCTACTCATTTGCCCTTTGGCTCCCATGAGTTCATGAAGGTGATCAATCTCTTAACCAATTGCCCTCAGACAATGATAGTTGTTACCTCCTAACCCTATGGTCATGTGCAACTAAGGAATTAGGCAACTCCTACTTCCATCATTCTTATCCCTACCTGACCCTAGGATAGACTTAGGATTCTAACGTAGTACATGTCCAACTCAGAACCTTACCCAAGCCTTCATCATCTCTCTCTGCATTCATGGGCTGACTTTCATCCTTTCATAGGGGTCATGGCGACATGCCTACCTTTTCATACTAGTTACCTCCATGGTAACACATCCATATGCACTTAGAGATGGTTATCTATGGGTCTACAGGTTCATCCTCGTACTATGTACTTTTCACTTAGCTTCTCAAGATTCTATGAAACCTCTTTAGGTTACCTCAAAACAAAACTGGTATACCCTCTACAAGAGGGTCTCTCTCCCAGGATGGGAGGAACTACATCTTAATAACAAAGGTCACAAACATCCTTAGGTCTAGGGTTTATATACACATGAGCATGCTTAACCTTAGCAAGCTACTAAGGCACAAGGAGACCACCTACTAAACCATGCCAGGTCATACTGGTTCTCATTCCTCAACATTGGACCAAGAACAAACCGTCTCATGCCACCACCTTGGCTGTGAGGGGTTCATCAAACATACCTTCGACTTAAGGGGTTTCCCCTTCCTCTAAACATGATAAGTGCCATGCTCGAAACTATAGAAACTCAAATCTCATCATGAACATCGGGTACACCACTTCCCCTCTTAGGCCTAGGAACCCTAGGTTCACATTTCTGATGGCCAACTACATGCTTGACTTTTAACCACGAGCCAAGCATGTATAGGGTATGACACACACTTCCCATGATCATCCTACTTGAATAATACTTCATAGTGGAGTCCTCCTCACAGACCACCAACAAGGTATAAGGCCTCACAACCTGTTACTAAACCTCTTCAGGGTCTAAGGAACTCTTCTTCCGATTTTAGAAGGTAAACACTGATACCATAGGTACATAGGTACCAGAAGCCTCATCCTCTCTCTAGGGTTTGGTTCATCTAATGGAAACCAAGAAATCATCAACCTCCAGGGATCAAGCATGTGGCAACCACTATCATCCACTTAGGTCACATCATCCTCAACTCCCCACTTTTCCTCATATCTCGGAGTCTAGGCTTCCAACCCTCTTGCATGGATCCTTCTCTTTCTATCTCTAGAGCTAACCCTACAAACAACCTTACTACCTGAGGTCCTCTCTCCATGAAGGTGGGTCATGCTCACAAGCACACCCCGACATGGGTGAATCCTATGTTCAAACTTATGTTTTCTCATGGCTATCCATAGCTCTTTATGCTTATCTCATAAGCCATCCAACATACCCTCTTGGCCAGGGATTCAACCTACTGCCCGCACTACTAACGTACTTTAGGTGCATGCTATGCCCTACTCACATAAGCCCATAGGGTTCTATAGGTTTTTCACTAACCTCATCATTGAAGGAGCTATCCTTCACTCTAACATGCATGACCCTTCCCAGGGTTGGGTCGCCAAAGGCACTAGGTCATTGAACCTCACATGGCTCATAACGTCATAGGCATCCAAAAGAACATCCACACACCTGGTCTATCATTACATCTAACTCATCATGCCATCTCTCTCTCTAACCACCACTTAGGGTTAGCATCATCCTCATAGGATGTGCCAGGTCTCTACTTTTAATGGAGATCTCTGCCTCCATGACCAACTCTCTCTACTCATCCTCCTGACAAGAAGGTCTAGCCTTAGTTTTCTCCTGAGGGCATGACAACTCATGTCATACGACCTAAGCATGTATCTATTCTTTAGTTTATGCTTAAACTATTAAGCTTATGTCCATGACATCTTATTTACATGCTTTTCATTAATTTGGTGGAGGATTCCTTAAACCTTATCAACCTTACCCATACCTTAAGAGGGTGAGGAAAAGAGAGAAAACCCTAATCCTTAAGGTCCTTAACAGCATTTGAGTTGAGAAGGGATGAACAAGATGAGAGAGTCCTAAAGGTATCTTATTTCGAGTCAAATCCTGAGACTTTGGCCAGGCAGTCACACTAATCTGCGAGTCCTCGTATTCTGACTAGCGGTGCAGAGGAAAATCTTGCCAGCCCCCAGACGTGATCCTTTTCTAGACACCTCTGTCTTTTGGAAAACCCTCCAATAACTCCCTTGGGTTCTACAGAGTTTGTAAAATTTAATAATTATTAAAGATTAAATGAGGAACCTATGCTCTGATACCAAATGTAACGACCCCGCCTCCCGATAACCCCCAATTAAGGGAGACCAAGAGGTCATAGCCGTTATCCCAATTAACATGATCAAATATTCGACAAATAATAAATAATAATTATCAAATTCTACCAACTAAACTAAAGGATGTAATGATATTTAACTTTGGATACCTTTTTCAAAAACTTGGATATCTACTTCTATCCACATCTGGAGTCTATTCTAACTAATACTCCATTGTACTTTAATTCTTATTCAATACCACATATACCACTTTACTGTTTGTTCTTTTCATTTGTACCTAAAACGCCTAAAAACAAAATGTCGGTCATCATAAATGAATATGCCGGTATGTGGGCAAAATAATAATTGTGCAATTAACTGTAACAACATATTGCAGTCAACTATGATTTAACAAACAACTTTACATTTTAAATATAAGTGTGCGATCCATACATATCCTATCCTCTACAATGTCACTAGAGTGGACCTAGATGCTACCTTCCTTATGGTAGATCCCCATTAAACCCCTCATGATCCTACCAAATATGTGAATCAATTTCTAGGGTTGATTCACATGGCACTACCCGTAGGTAGCCCACTCCTTAACTCATGGTGCGCTAGAGAGTCTCATGGCACTACACATGGGTAGCCCAATTTCTAACTCATGATAGCCTAGACCTTGCTCTAGGTTACCCTTTTTAGCATTTGCAAAGCCACATAGGAGGACCCAGATCTAAGCCAGTTATATATACATATTTATAGTGATAATCATAGTCACTTTATAGTTGCATGAAATAAAAGTCATCCAAACAGTTATTTTCAGGCAACCGATAAAAATTCCGAGAATCGCCGTGAAACTGAAGCGATTAACCATAAGTGTAACCACATACCTGTCAGGATGATTTGATACAAAACAATCCAATCAATCAAGAAATTCAAATAGGCAAGCAAGCACATAATGAGATCCTAAAATATGCATACAACTTCCTATTATTGATCATTCCATCAAGATCTATTAAACCTAGCTCGCTTCCTAGGGTTTCTAGTCCACTTTTAGGGTTTCAATTGCAATTAGGGATTCACTACATTTTTACTATTTTAAACCCTAACTTTATACAATTAATCACAAACCCTAATTATCTCATCTATTCTTCTCAAAAGATATTAAGTTTACCTTTTAACAATATACAACCCTAATTTTAGATTAAAGGCACAATTAAACATCAATTATGTCCAATATGCCTCTTTTCATTAAAACTACCAATTTTATCATTTTAATTCATGACAAGATCATTAGGCCCAATTATCATCTTTGGTTCCTTACGGATTAACAACTCATAGTTCATTATGATCTAAATCACATATGAACTCTATTTATCATTAATTCCACCTTTATCCATTAGAAAACCGTAATTACCATATTAAGGGTGTTTACCCACAATTAGGAACTTTTATAGTCAAAATAGCTTATATCCATCATATCTCAACTTTAATCATGAATTTGAACAATTAAAGCCAATAAGAGTCACAATAACTAACATTAGGGTTTCAAGGCCCATTAAAGCTAATTAACAAATATTTATGCACATGAAACTCTAAATTAAACTAATTATGTGAAAAGTTCATCTGTTTTTATCTTAATGTATCTTTTCATGATTAACATGCTAATATCAACTTTAATCATCCATTACTCTACTAATTACATTAATCATCTCAAAATAGGGTTTCTTAATCTTTAATTCATTAAATTTGATAACTTACACTAATTCTCAAATAGTAAGAGGAACTAGCTTCTAAATATATTTTTAATGGATTCCCCTCATTTTTCTGAGCAACTTTCATATTTTATGCGTATCCAGCCAAGCTACCAATATTTAAATACGATTTTTGCAAGATATTACTTACCAAAGCCAATCAGAGGGCGCCATGTGTCCCTTTCCATGCAACGCGACTTCTATGTTTGGAAACATAATGGAAAGATGCTTTTGCCCTTACTTAGTCGGCCAGTGCTTCATACTCTAGTAGGGAAAAACTGTCCAACAACCACCCTTCTTCTTCCTAGCGCCCGCCCTAGCACGGCCGCTACTGTAAGGAGTTGGTGCAGCCCTGCTGCCCCTCCTTAGGCCTCGACGGCCACCCAGGAGGGTGCCACCACCTTCGACGAGCTCCTGTGCCCAAGGGGCGCCATCCCTTCGCGACCAAGATGGCCTTCCCAAGTCTTCCGAGCCCCGGATGCGTGGCCGATCCTTCTGACCTACTGCAGGAGTTGCACAGAGGTCAAAGATAGATGACCATCTTTCTGGACGTGGGAGCATCACACCTCCCCGTTTTCTCATTCCTGGCATCCTCCTTGCTTCAAGGATCACGCCACTCCTCTAACCTAGGGTTTTGAGCGAAGAAGAAGAAGATTATGGGGAAGATAGAGATGTGGGATCTTTCTTGAACTCAAACCAGGGTTCTACCCTTTATATAGGGGTGGGTAACGAAGCCCTAGATTAGTTGTTCATGACTTAACAAGGCCCTCTCCCAATAAGAGTCATATTCCTTCAAGGAGAAGTAATCTTCTCTCTCCAATTTATCTTCTTAATATTCCTTATTTCATGGATAATTAGAAATATGAAAATTATCTCTTTCATTATGTCTAGCCTTCCATTTTAATCTATTGGCCATGAAAATATATTTTCTTAAAGAAAATAACATCTCTTTTTGATATTATCAAAAAGTCATTAATGATGTATCACATTATCCTCTTATTTTGTTATTATTTTCCTTTTCTCTTTATTTTTCTCCATTGGGGCTCCTTGGACCCCAAGAAACTCTAATATTTCGAAATCCTTTTTAGTTGATACTTATTATCCTTCTAGATGCATCTATATCCATTATTTCTCATTATCTTGTTTATTTCTTATCAAAATATCTCTTTTTAAGGATTTCTCTTTATCTTTCTTTTTGTTTTTCTCATTGGCATTCCTTTCAATATTATGAATCTTTTGGATACTAAAATCTACCAAGGATAACTCAATTATACCTCTTTCCACTAATTTTCCACATTTTATCATTGTTTTCAATTTCTTTCTTAATAAAGAAATGTTTAATTGGTCTTTTCTTTTCTTGTTGCATTATCTTTGCAACTTTGGACTCCTTGGAACCCAAGAGGCACGAAATCCTCCTTTGGATTACATTCTTTTGCCTTCTAGAGGATTCTACCTCTTTCTTTTCTCCATTTCTTATTTACTCATTTATTAATGGAGTTTCCTCTGTCGTTTCCTTGTTATTGGGCCCAATAGCCAATAAAGCCCACAAAACAATCAACAAGGCTATTGTAATGAAACCCATTTATTCAAAACAAATTACATCAATATTTGTTCAAATATATTTAATAGGATAAATTATATTTCTCACCAAAAGAACCCAAAAAATGGGGTTGTAACAATGTGTGTCAAAGAAGAAGAGAGACTTAAGAATGAAGGAGTTCCTACCACACATTTAAGCACCCATGACAAGCATATCCGCAAGGGTAAAGGAAAAATGAAAGGAACTGCTCCTATATCAGGTGGGTGTCCAAATTAGGAGATGGAAAGTATGGAGGAAGCAAGGCTAATATGAAATGCTTCTTCTACCGTAAGAAAGGACATGCTAAGAAGGAGTGCTTTAAGTACAAGAAATGGTTGGAGAAGAAAGGTATAATGTCTCTTGTTTCATACAATTGCCATCTTTCAAATGCTCCATTATATAGTTGGTGGCTTGACTCTGGTGCCACCGTGCATATTTTCAATACATTGTAGGGATTTTTGAATCAAAGGAAGCCAACAGTACGTGAAAAAGTCCTTTATTTAGGAAATAAATTGAGTTCTCACATAAAGGTTGTTGGCACATGCATATTAATCCTTGACAATAGAAAGTTTCTAGACTTGGAAAATACTTTTTATGTACCGAACTATTGTAGAAATTTAGTCTTTGTTTCTTGATTATAAAAATTAAACTATGGTTTCATTCTTCAAAGTGGACAACTATCATTGTATAAAAATTCTAATTTAATTAGTACTTGTGTTTTAATAAATGATATGTATCAAGTTAAATTAAACCCCCATTTTGAGAAATCTTTTACAATTCAGCATAATGTTATTGGTAATAAGTGCACATTATTAGATGATCAATCATCACTTCTTTGGCACCAAATATTGGGACATATTTCCAAAGAAAGAATCCAAATATTAGTAAAGGAGGGAATTTTAGGGCCCTTAGACTTTAGTGATTTTGGAACATTTTTTGAATGCATAAAGGCTAAGAAAACCAACACTTCTAAAAAGGGTGCCAAGAGGATTAATGGAACATTAGATATAATTCTCACAGATATAAGTGGACCTTTTCCACCTTATTTTATAAAGGGAAAATATTTTGCAATCTTTATCGATGACTATTCACGATATATCTTCCTCTACTGACTAAATGATGGAAGTGAGGTTTTTCAAGCCTTTAAGGACTTTAAGTTTGAACTAGAGAAACAATTAGGAAAAGTAATTAAGATAGTCATATTAGATTGGGGAGATGATTACTATAGAAGGTTCACCGAGATGGGACAAATAAAGGGACCATCGTACATTTCCTTCAAGAAGAGGGTATTGTACCTCAATATACAATGCCAAGTCAAAATTGTCACTGAAAGAAGGAATCAGACATTAAAAGAAATGGTTCATGCAATGCTTTGTAATTCATCCCTTCCTTCTACAATGTGGAGTGAGGCTTTAAAGATTGCAGTGCATGTATTAAACAATGTTCCTAGCAAGTCTGTCCATAAAACCCCATATGAATTATGGACAGAAAGGAAACCATTCTTGAATTATATGCACATATGGGGATGTCGTGCAGAAGCTAGAATATACACTCCACATGAGAAGGCATTTGACTCAAGAACCACTAGTGGTTTCTTTATTGGTTATGTAGAAAGGTCAAAGGGATATAGATTTTACTATCCATCTCACCCACAAAAAATAGTTGCGACGGGTAAGACTAGATTTTTGGAGGATCATTATCTCAGTGGGAATGATCTAATTAAAAATATATCATTTGATAAAATGTAGGATAGTTATATTACACCTGCACCTAGTCAAAGACGTATAGGCTATCCATTTATTGCTTCCATGAACAATTGTCAAGTGGATGAGCTGATTGAAGTAGACCAGGTTCCTAACTAGGTTGTGATTGAACAAGTTGAATATACTCACGATGAAGGAAAACCTGAGGAGCCCACAGAAGATGCAGAATCTAATCCTAAATTAAGAAGATCCACAAGATCAAGAAGATCTGACATTACATTCGACTATGTTGTATACCTCCAAGAGCCAAGTATAGATTTTGAAGATATTGACCCTTTGTCTTTTGATCAAGGAGTGGAATGTGAAAATTCCTCTTAGTGGGTTGATACCATGAAGGAAGAACTAGCATCCATGGATAAGAATCAAGTTTGGGACCTTGTACCTTTGCCAAAGAGTGTAAAACCTATTGGTTGCAAATGGGTCTTTAAGACTAAAAGGAACTCAAATGGTGAATTGACAGGTACAAGGCTAGAATAGTTGCCAAGGATTTCACAGAAAAGGAATGCACGGATTACAAAGAGACTTTTGCGCCAATCTCATCAAATGACTCCTTTAGAGTAATCATGGGCTTATTGGCTCATTTTGATCTTGAGCTACACCAAATGGATGTTAAAACAACAATTTTGAATGGGGATTTATCTAAAGAAGTCTATACTCGCTATTTATATTTTAATACTAGTTATAACAGAATGTCGGTTTTGACATCAAGTTGGACCAAGAAATAGTTTTTGAGGTCAACCTATTCATAACTTTTATATTACTACATATCAGATGTTTAGATATTGTGGTGCATAGTTGGAAGTAGTCATTTATTGATTATCAACTGCTACGACTCATATATTCTTATCACATATGGAAGTATTTATGTTGAGCATCAAAGAAAAATTGTTGAATGTTATTGCCACGACATTTTGGGCCAAGTGGGAAAATGTTAATGTTCTATTTAGTATGACCCAAAATAAATAAATACATCTAATAAGAGGTTTTTTCTTGAAGGGATGTGTCTATTGGGATTGGGGTTGGTTCCCACAACCAACGTTTGTCTTCATGATGGATGGAGAGGCAGTAAAGAATATTATATATAAGAAATGATCCTCTCTCAAGGGATACCCATCCGTAACTGATATCCATCCGTACGAGAATCCATAGGATAGAGAAACCAAGTCTTTATTCACACTCACCTCTCCTTCTTCGCTTCCACTAATGCTACCATTGCCGCAGTGGAACAAAACAAAAACGTTCATGGATGCTTTTATAAATTCGGGTATGAATTTTTCTTCTTTCATAAAGTACATAGCTCACCTACACAGCACATCCTTTTTATTTTGTGGGCTACTTTGCGACATAATTCTTCATATTGATCACTGCTATCATTTTTTCTTAAGTAATATTGTTGATGGTGGATCCTAGACATTATGCCTCTAATTTCCAAATTTTGTTTTTGCTTATTATTATCTATCTTAACAAAGTTAATCTTATTCTTCCAGCCACTCTTGAGATGCATAATTTTCAGACACAAGTTCATGCGTAAAGTAATGGCCTACAAGGGTAATCCTCCACAGGTGCCCCTGGTTCATATTTATATGCCTTAATGCCAAAGTCAAATCTAAGAATCATAACTCTCTAACAAATCTCAATCAAACTCTAAAAAGAAAAATAGCAATATCTAGAATAGCATTCTATCTCCATACCCTCAACTATCATCATGCCAAATCGGATACATGGAATTTGAAATCATAATCGGGTCTCAACGCTTCCTACACTATATTTTCCGGCTCTACTTCTTTTTAGGGAAGTCAGTAGGCTCTTTTATTCAACCCGCCCTCCTCTTGCAGGAATAAAACTAAGATTTGATACATTGTCAGCTATGAAACATAACCTGGTAGGACTCCTACCATTACAAAGGGGATAGGGGATAGGATGACCCACAGGGTCGATAGGAGGGTCCGTATAGGTACGACCTTCCTTATAGTTTTTTAGGTGGTGTTTGGACAGAGCATCGGCCAACATGTTATGCTCTCTAGGGAGATTAATAATCTGTAACTCTGGGTTCTCATTGAGAATATTATAAATGGAATGGATCCAAGCGCTAAAGGTTGGGAATTTCTCTAGAGGCCCATCAATAGCTTTGATAACTTTGGAGCTATCAGTAATAATAGATGCATGTCCCGCTATAGCGTCAATATGGATTCTTAGAGAAAAATCTATTGCCCATATTTCAGCTTCTGTCACTGATTCAACATGGATGTGTATAGCCAATCCTCCGATCCATATCATGTTCTCATTCAGTGTAGTCATAGCGATAGCCGCCTCCTTGCCTTTCACAGCAGCGTCTACATACACAATCTTGTGTTCATTAGGAACACCAGTTCCATCATTGTCATCCTAAATATGATGGTATTTAACCTGAGCATTCTTATGTCTTCCCTTAGAGATGTTGGTGGAGAGGTTGTCTATTTGAACAAGTTCCTTAGAAATGCTAACATGAGCGTTATCAAACATCGTGTTGTTCCTTGCTTTCCAAATGGTCCAGCAGGTGGCAGTGAAGTGGATAATGTCTGCCTCCTTTCCTTGCAGATGGTTCATGAGCCACTGTTGAATTGAGGTATTGAACGAATTGACTTTGTTGTTGATGTTCGTCTTAAACCAGATTTCTCTTGCATAAGGGCAGAACCAGAGAGCATGGAGAGTATCTTCCTCTTGTGCCTCACATCTAGGACAGATGGCACTGTTAGTGAAGGTCTGTTGCTTGCGTCTCCCGTTAGTCATAATTGCTTCATGAGCTACAAGCTAGATGAACACCTTAATTTTACTAGGTATCAACAACTTCCATATAGTAGGCCCAGTATTATTGATAGGGTATTGGATGTCAACATGGATAATATCATAAGAGGAGGAAGTGGTGTAGGATCCACTCTCATCGTGCATCCAGCTCCATGTATCTTAGCCTTTGCTACCAGATAGTATAGGAAGGTCGATGATACGATCGACACAATAATCTGGAAGATAGTTAAGAAGGAAATCCTTATCCCAATTGCCATCAAGGATACGTAAGAATCCAACTATGAGGTTGAGAACTTGATTACAGATAGGCGTGCAGCAGTGTGATTGCAATTCTCTGTAACCTGGAACCCAGTAATCCATCCACACTAAGGTGGGCTCACCATTGTTGATCATTTTAATACAGTTATCTTTGACAAAGTGCAACCCTGACTGAATTCTTCTCTAGAAGGGTGTCTATCGGCTGTGAGAATGCTCGTTGAAGCTCTTGTACTTTTGTTTTAGTCCCTTGACCTAGAGAGAATTTTTATTGTTCAGAATCTTTCATGAATTTTTCCAGATGAGAGCTTTGTTCTAATTCGCCATGGATTTGATTCCCAGACCACCATTATTAGTGCTAGTGCAAACTTCATTCCATGCAACCAAGGACACTTGATTCACATTTTGACATCTGCCCCAAATGAACTTGCGAATGATCCTATCGAGCTTAGTGCAAATAGATTTCAAAATTGTAGTTGTTTCCATAACATAGCTAGGTAGGGAAGTCAACACTGATTTAGCTAGGCATATTCGCCCTGCCATGATGAGAGTTTTTGCTATCCAACCATTAACCCTTGCCTCTATACTGTTGGTAAGAAAAGAATAAGTTTTCTTATTGACTCTTTTATGTAGGAGAGGGGCACCCAAATATTTACCGAGATCGTCAGTTTCCATGATCCCGCTGGCCCTACAACTTGCCGACCTGGTTGCTCTGTTGATAGAGGAAGTGAAAAAAATATCGATTTATCAATGGAGATCTTTTTCCCCGAAGCTTCTTCAAACACCTTAAAGTACTGGTTGATAGTGGAAATTTGTTCTAGGGATGCTTTGGCAAAGATGACTACGTCATCTGCAAAGATGATGTGAGATATATGCAGACCCTATTGGGAGAGCTATAGGGGTCCATTTCTTGGCTTCGACATAGTGCTTGATTAGTTGAGTCAGGCATTCCATGCAAAGGAAAAATAAGGGATAGTGGATCTCCTTGCTGGAGACCTCTAGACGTCTTGAAGACAGGAAGCAATTCGCCATTGAAGATGACACTCATGCTACCTGTAGAGAGGGACTTTAGAATGTAGGATTTAATATTGGGAGGCCAAGTCATCTGGTTGAGCGTGTGCTCAATGAATTTCCAAGACATCTGGTCGTAAGCCTTCGAGAGGTCAAACTTTATAGCCATATAGGGGGCACTAGATTTGTGCCTGAGATTATGGATGATCTCTTGGACAATAATGATATTGTCAGCTATGCATCTGCCAGGTATGAAGCTGCATTGCTCATGCGACACCCATTGAACAATATGTTTTTTTACTCTTCCAACAATGACTTTGGATGCCAATTTGAGACATATGTTTTTCAGTGTAATGGGTCTGAGCTGGTTGTAGTTGGTAGGGTGCTTCACTTTAGGTATAAGGACAATGCTTGCATTTGCCATAGCGTCTGGAATGACGTTGCCAATAAGCATACTTCTGATAGAAAGAAGAATAGGATTCGTGAGATGCTTCCAGTTTGTTTTTTGTGAAGTCAGGAGACAATTTTATTCATCCCACTCTCCTCATGTGGGCTAAATCTTCAAAATTCTTAAAAACAACATTATAATCTAGGAAAGGAAATGAGGTAGTACTACTACCCTTACATTTATCAATATAGAGAATATTTTCTAAAACCCCCGGTGGTTGCTCTAAATAAAATCTAGAAGGATGTTTTTGTTGGAGTTTGGCTAATCCATCCGCTAATTGATTAGCCTCCCTTCTTAATTATGTGTCCAATGTAAACTGACTAGTCAAGCTGGCTCCACTTCTTTATCTTCGCCACCCAAGGTAGCAACCTGGGACTTCCTATAGCATTCTCAGCAATGCATCTTACATCAATGCTACTATCAGACTCAACAACCACCCTTCGCCATCCTACTTCATGCGCAACCTTGAGTGCCAGCTCTATAGCCTCCATTTCCCCAATGAACACAAACTTTATTCTCCTAGTGCAACTCCATCCTCCTTGCCATCGGCCCTCCTCATCCCTAGCCACGACTTCCAGTGAAGCTTTCCGTCTGCTCCAGGATACATCAGTATTAATTTTCATCCATGTAGCTTCAGGTGCTCGCCATTGTTGGATCCTGGATGGGTGACTTAGGTGCTCTAGAGGGGGGGTGAATAGAGCTGAAAGCACTTAAACAAAATTCATTAAACCTTCAAATTATATGACAAGATAAGGTTGCTAAATAGGTAATTTGAGTGCAACTAAATCATGCATAGCAAGGATAAGAGAGATTGAACATGCACCAATTAGACAAGCTATTTAGAGTGGTTCCACACTTCAAACTAGAAGTGTGTCAGTCCACTTGCCTAGAGAGGTCAACCTCTAGGACTTCAACCAATTGCACTCTTATATTCATTCATAAGACTTACAATACATGACCCAACAAAGGACTTACCTATCCAATACAAAGAGTCTTCAACCTTACCAAGGACTTACCCACTTTGCAAGAGTCTTCGGCCTTCTCCAAGGACTTACCCACTCTTGCACAAGTCTTCGGCCTTGTAGGAATTACCCACTCTTCTTGGATCTTCCGCCTTTGACTTCACCTTCACTCGGAGAAGCTTTCCACCAAGGACTTACCCACTTGAGCTTGAGTCTTCTGCCTTCTCCAAGGGCTTACCCACTCTAGCTCCAAGTCTTCGGCCTTGATCTTCACCAAGGGACTCCTTCCCTTGTTCTTCTTCACCTCTCTTGGACAAGAGAGAGAACCTTCATCTTCAATATAGGAAATGAGAGATGGGGAGGTGGTGGAAGTGAGAGCCTCACAAGATATACAAATGATACTAGCTCTCTTACAAATCTCCTACTCACTCTAATGGATGTAGCAAGTGATTAAGCTTAGAGAGAGAGAGGAGGCTGTAGGAAGCACTCAACTATAGAATAGGAACCTCACAAAGAGTTTGCAATGAATGCTCAACCTTGGAATGAAGCCCAAGGGGTCCTATTTATAGCTGGGGATGCCTCTTAGCCTTTGGGAACACTTGTGAACGAAAACTAGCCGTTTTGTGGCTTGCAACGGATCTATTTTCACTTGTTGCAACTCCACAACGGCTAGAATTGCTTTTTCTGCATTTCAGTACAGTCCGATCGGCCGAGTTTCTATAAAGGTAATTCGGCCGAACCACTAAGCGACAAGTCTGAAAGCTAGACTGTCGGCCGAGTTCCCTTGGAGAAACTCGGCCGATCGGTCGACTTTCAACTTGGACCGATCAGTGGATCGGCCGAGTTTCCCACCATAGAAACTCGACCGAACAGGGATCGGCTGAGTTGGTAACTCGGCCGATTGCCCAGAAAATTCCAGAATATATGGATCGGCCGAGTTTGGAATTCGGCCGACCAAATCCCTGTTATGGGTATTTTGGAATTTTCGTAAAACTGTACAAATGATGGATTTTTGTGTCCCAATAATTTTTCTAAGCTTAATTACAAGTCATACAATCATTACAAGTGATTACAAAGCAATTCTAAGGTCATTTACATAGAGATCCCAAATTGCACACTTGTAGCTATGTTGACTTGTCTTTTCTCCAATTTGATATGCGCAAGTTAGGGCATTTGGAGTGTGTCTAAACCTAACCTGAAATAACTCAATGTAGAAGCATTAGACACCAATGTGTGGAATGGTTAGTCATCATCAAAACAAGGGTTTAGTCAATTTAGACGTGAGTCAACATTGACCTAATTGACCTTGAGTCAACATTCTCCCCCTTTTTGAAGATGACAAACCATTCCATAAATGTATTGAAAGCTTGTAAGTAAAATCATACCTTCGGAGAAACCTAGGGGTTTCAGTAGAATTGAGTTCATATGCTCCCCCTCAATTGATGCTAGTGGAGTTTTCATACTCCCCCTCAATTGATGCTATTTCTCCTGCATGGTTAGCTTTCATAACATTTATAGAAACTATGTCTTCTACTCATATATGTTCTACACATATATGTCTTCTCCCATTTACCTTCTCCCCTTTACATGGACACGCTTCTTTGCTTCATGTAAGACATGCCTTCTCCCTGTTGTCAAAAGAAGACATATCTTTCTCCCCCTTTGTCATTTCAAAAAGGTGGGGGTATGAAGAAACTAAGAAACACCACTTGTTAAGAGAAAGAAGATAACAAAAGTTATATAAGGAGAGTAGAAGAGCACAGATAGGGGCTTGTCCAAGCATAGAAAGAAAAGCAAGTTAAAGCATATACTTGAACAACCCAAAACATGCAAGATAGGGTGCTGCAGAAAAACAATAAATCGCAATTTTGACCCTCAAGATGATGGAATTTGACCAAAAACCATCGGAGCTCATGGCACAGCAATGAGTCTTGCTCAGAAGGGTGTTTCTGCATAAAAAGCACTATACTTGCAGCAAAAACTGAAATTGGAGCAAAACCTGCATAAAAATCCAAAAAATACTCCAATTTCTACATATCATGTAGATCTATGAACCCTGCATCACAATGTTATGCAAGAAACTCAAGATAGTAGATAAGCAATTTAAAGAACAATCTTGAGCATGTATAAGATAAGATACAAACATAACATATAGATGATTAAGTATACCACTTATTGATAGGGTTAGAACTACATGTATGCGAACTACTAGTAGATGATATCACAAGTTAGGACTACTAGCAGGATCTAGATCATAGCAAAGAGATAAGCAACATAAAGCAAGCTATGATTAGATTTAGAGATATATCCAAACAAAGAGATATGCAAATTTAGAAGCATGAGAGGATATAACTCACTAGATATGCATTCTTACCATAAGATGATTACCCCTATGAACCTCAAAGTTGTATCAAAACAAGATATACACCTAGATAGATGTAGCAAGTTAGAGTACAACGGAAGCGATTTTAGACACAACCAAGAGATCCAAAGAGATCATCATCAAAACCTGCAAAACAACTCAAAGCAAGAAATTGCAAGATATAGATATACCAATTTAGAGCAATTAGAGAGATAGAGTTGTAAGCAAGATAGGCAATTTAGAACATGGCAATATGCATATATAAAGGTACCAAATGAGAGTGCCAAAGAATAAGGCTATTGGTTGAGAAAATCTAGTTGAGAGGGAAATTCTCACTCAATAAGCCAAATGTATATTCTGTGCACAGTGTAATCGGTCGAGTTCTGTGTATTGGCAACTCGGCCGATCGCAGCTGTTGGCAACACCCATTGGTGCCTATCGGTCGAGTTTCAATAGGGCAAACTCGGCCGACAAAACTATTGTAGAAAAAGCACATATTTTTCATAAAACATATCTAGAGGCATGCTAAAAGGTACAAACCATATCCAAACATGTCTAAGCAAGTTAGTAATGCACTATAGAAGCATTAGAAATAGTTTTTGAGCAAGAGTGTGAAGAGAAACACAAAATGCCACTTTTGACTCAAAAACCATATGTATAGTGCATACTAACTTGACAAAAAACAAGTTAGAACAGGTTATTAGCAATAAAAACATTACCTTCATGCTTACCATTTCTTTTCCACTTGTTGTCACCCTCTGCACATCTCACCTTTCTTCTTTTATGTGGATTGACAAGTCAATTTGCAATTCAATACCTCAAGTCAATCCATTTGCAAGTACCTACAAGAAGAAAGATGAAATGGTCCCCAATCATGTTTTTGGGTCCGGAGGAGTTAGCTTAGCAACCCAAATCCTATTGCTCTTGGGTGCTTTCCTAAAAGGACAACAAGTAGAATAATGACCTAATTCATTGCAATAGTTGCATGTGCCCATAGTCTTGGAACTAGAGGATTCTCCATGGAATAATGGAGGTCCTTTATCTTTGTTGTTCCCTTGACTACTATCATACCCTAAACCATGTCTACCAATTTGTTTAGTAGTATGGTCTAGGATTTGATTAAGATTCTTTTTACCAACTAAGAATCTTTGCAAAGAAGATCTTAAACTATCATTATCATGCTTAAGAGAAGCAATAGTAGAAGACAATTGATTAATGTTATCTCTAGCATGTAGAAGATCATTTTCTAGGCAAAGAGATTTAGTTAAATAAGAATCTCTATCAATATGAAGAGCAGCAACATCATTCTCTCTATTAGTAGAACTAGAACAAGATTCATGCCCATTGATTTTAGCAAGCAAGGAGGCATTTTCTAGTTCTAATTCATGCAAAACAAAATCTTTGTTTTTGTTTTCAGATTTAAGAGCATCAATGTCATGCATGAGAGAATCAACAATTAAAGTATGTTCTTCATTTGAACTAGGCATGAGAGGTTGAGCTTCTAGAAATTCAATCTTATCAAGTAAACTAGCATTTTCAAGTTTAAGAGAGTCTACTTGGCTAAGACAATCATTTTTATCAATAAGCAAGCAAGAATTTGCATATTCAAGATCATCTAGTTCTATATGCAAATTATCAACAATTTTAGCAAGCTTTTTCTTTTTCTTTTTAGAAGACTTAAGAGATGCACAAATATCATGAATGAGATCAATCAAGGATTCTTTATCTAAAGAGTCTAGATTTACCTCATTTGAGTCTTCACTTGTTGATGCTATAAGGGCAAAATGGCATTCTCCTTCATCACTAGAGCTTGAGCTTGATCCTTCACATGAATCATCACTTGAGCTTGAGTTGGAGGAGCCGCTTGAGCTTGATTGCCATTTCTTCTTGTGAAGATGGGTCTTTTTGCCTTGTGGGCAATCTTCTTTGTAGTGACCCTTCTTCCCACATGTGAAGCACCGGATGGAGGAGGACTTGCCTTTGTAGAGTCGACCTTTGGAGTACATGGCATCTTCTTTAGCTTGAGAGGATGGAGAGACTTGTTCCATGATAGCTTCAATTTGAGCCTTCATTTCAGCCTTCTTCATTCTCTTTAGCTCTTTCTTCTCTTGTCTTTCTACTTCCTCCCTCTTGTCAAGTGTGGCTTCATGTGCTTGTAGATTTCCAATGAGCTCTTCAATAGGAATATCCCTAAGCGACCTTGCTTCTTCAATGGAAGTCACCTTGGATTCCCATCTCTTGGGGAGAGTTCTAAGGATCTTTGAGTTGATCTCTCCACTAGACATAGGATGTCCTAGAACAGCAAGACCATTCAAGATGGTGTTGAGCCTTGAGTACATGTTGGCTATGCTCTCCTCCTTTCCCATCTTGAAGTTCTCAAGCAACCCTTTGAGCATGTAGACCTTGCTTTCCTTCACTTGATCTGTCCCTTCATAAGTGATGCAAAGCTTTCTCCATACCTCATAGGCCGTCTCACAAGAAGAAATCCGGTTGAACTCGGTGGGGGTCATGGAGGCATATAGAATGTGCATGGCTCTAGCATTCAAGGTTGCTTTCATCAAGGTGGCTTCATCCCATTCTTCAATGTTTGTCTTTGGTAGAATGTATGGGCTGTTCACCATTTGCCACATCTCGAGACTTGATCCTTGGATGAAGAATTGAAGTCTTCTTCTCCAATAGAGGAAGTTGCTCCCATCAAAGATTGGAAGTCTAGTCGAGAGTCTCCCTCCTAGGTAGTCACCCATCTTCTCCTACTTGTTGAAGTATGCTTGGAGAAGACCTGCTCTGATACCACTTGTTGGATCCTGGATGGGTGACTTAGGTGCTCTAGAGGGGGGGTGAATAGAGCTGAAAGCACTTAAACAAAATTCATTAAACCTTCAAATTATATGACAAGATAAGGTTGCTAAATAGGTAATTTGAGTGCAACTAAATCATGCATAGCAAGGATAAGAGAGATTGAACATGCACCAATTAGACAAGCTATTTAGAGTGGTTCCACACTTCAAACTAGAAGTGTGTCAGTCCACTTGCCTAGAGAGGTCAACCTCTAGGACTTCAACCAATTGCACTCTTATATTCATTCATAAGACTTACAATACATGACCCAACAAAGGACTTACCTATCCAATACAAAGAGTCTTCAACCTTACCAAGGACTTACCCACTTTGCAAGAGTCTTCGGCCTTCTCCAAGGACTTACCCACTCTTGCACAAGTCTTCGGCCTTGTAGGAATTACCCACTCTTCTTGGATCTTCCGCCTTTGACTTCACCTTCACTCGGAGAAGCTTTCCACCAAGGACTTACCCACTTGAGCTTGAGTCTTCTGCCTTCTCCAAGGGCTTACCCACTCTAGCTCCAAGTCTTCGGCCTTGATCTTCACCAAGGGACTCCTTCCCTTGTTCTTCTTCACCTCTCTTGGACAAGAGAGAGAACCTTCATCTTCAATATAGGAAATGAGAGATGGGGAGGTGGTGGAAGTGAGAGCCTCACAAGATATACAAATGATACTAGCTCTCTTACAAATCTCCTACTCACTCTAATGGATGTAGCAAGTGATTAAGCTTAGAGAGAGAGAGGAGGCTGTAGGAAGCACTCAACTATAGAATAGGAACCTCACAAAGAGTTTGCAATGAATGCTCAACCTTGGAATGAAGCCCAAGGGGTCCTATTTATAGCTGGGGATGCCTCTTAGCCTTTGGGAACACTTGTGAACGAAAACTAGCCGTTTTGTGGCTTGCAACGGATCTATTTTCACTTGTTGCAACTCCACAACGGCTAGAATTGCTTTTTCTGCATTTCAGTACAGTCCGATCGGCCGAGTTTCTATAAAGGTAATTCGGCCGAACCACTAAGCGACAAGTCTGAAAGCTAGACTGTCGGCCGAGTTCCCTTGGAGAAACTCGGCCGATCGGTCGACTTTCAACTTGGACCGATCAGTGGATCGGCCGAGTTTCCCACCATAGAAACTCGACCGAACAGGGATCGGCTGAGTTGGTAACTCGGCCGATTGCCCAGAAAATTCCAGAATATATGGATCGGCCGAGTTTGGAATTCGGCCGACCAAATCCCTGTTATGGGTATTTTGGAATTTTCGTAAAACTGTACAAATGATGGATTTTTGTGTCCCAATAATTTTTCTAAGCTTAATTACAAGTCATACAATCATTACAAGTGATTACAAAGCAATTCTAAGGTCATTTACATAGAGATCCCAAATTGCACACTTGTAGCTATGTTGACTTGTCTTTTCTCCAATTTGATATGCGCAAGTTAGGGCATTTGGAGTGTGTCTAAACCTAACCTGAAATAACTCAATGTAGAAGCATTAGACACCAATGTGTGGAATGGTTAGTCATCATCAAAACAAGGGTTTAGTCAATTTAGACGTGAGTCAACATTGACCTAATTGACCTTGAGTCAACATTCTCCCCCTTTTTGAAGATGACAAACCATTCCATAAATGTATTGAAAGCTTGTAAGTAAAATCATACCTTCGGAGAAACCTAGGGGTTTCAGTAGAATTGAGTTCATATGCTCCCCCTCAATTGATGCTAGTGGAGTTTTCATACTCCCCCTCAATTGATGCTATTTCTCCTGCATGGTTAGCTTTCATAACATTTATAGAAACTATGTCTTCTACTCATATATGTTCTACACATATATGTCTTCTCCCATTTACCTTCTCCCCTTTACATGGACACGCTTCTTTGCTTCATGTAAGACATGCCTTCTCCCTGTTGTCAAAAGAAGACATATCTTTCTCCCCCTTTGTCATTTCAAAAAGGTGGGGGTATGAAGAAACTAAGAAACACCACTTGTTAAGAGAAAGAAGATAACAAAAGTTATATAAGGAGAGTAGAAGAGCACAGATAGGGGCTTGTCCAAGCATAGAAAGAAAAGCAAGTTAAAACATATACTTGAACAACCCAAAACATGCAAAATAGGGTGCTGCAGAAAAACAATAAATCGCAATTTTGACCCTCAAGATGATGGAATTTGACCAAAAACCATCGGAGCTCATGGCGTAGCGATGAGTCTTGCTCAGAAGGGTGTTTCTGCATAAAAAGCACTATACTTGCAGCAAAAACTGAAATTGGAGCAAAACCTGCATAAAAATCCAAAAAATACTCCAATTTCTACATATCATGTAGATCTATGAACCCTGCATCACAATGTTATGCAAGAAACTCAAGATAGTAGATAAGCAATTTAAAGAACAATCTTGAGCATGTATAAGATAAGATACAAACATAACATATAGATGATTAAGTATACCACTTATTGATAGGGTTAGAACTACATGTATGCGAACTACTAGTAGATGATATCACAAGTTAGGACTACTAGCAGGATCTAGATCATAGCAAAGAGATAAGCAACATAAAGCAAGCTATGATTAGATTTAGAGATATATCCAAACAAAGAGATATGCAAATTTAGAAGCATGAGAGGATATAACTCACTAGATATGCATTCTTACCATAAGATGATTACCCCTATGAACCTCAAAGTTGTATCAAAACAAGATATACACCTAGATAGATGTAGCAAGTTAGAGTACAACGGAAGCGATTTTAGACACAACCAAGAGATCCAAAGAGATCATCATCAAAACCTGCAAAACAACTCAAAGCAAGAAATTGCAAGATATAGATATACCAATTTAGAGCAATTAGAGAGATAGAGTTGTAAGCAAGATAGGCAATTTAGAACATGGCAATATGCATATATAAAGGTACCAAATGAGAGTGCCAAAGAATAAGGCTATTGGTTGAGAAAATCTAGTTGAGAGGGAAATTCTCACTCAATAAGCCAAATGTATATTCTGTGCACAGTGTAATCGGTCGAGTTCTGTGTATTGGCAACTCGGCCGATCGCAGCTGTTGGCAACACCCATTGGTGCCTATCGGTCGAGTTTCAATAGGGCAAACTCGGCCGACAAAACTATTGTAGAAAAAGCACATATTTTTCATAAAACATATCTAGAGGCATGCTAAAAGGTACAAACCATATCCAAACATGTCTAAGCAAGTTAGTAATGCACTATAGAAGCATTAGAAATAGTTTTTGAGCAAGAGTGTGAAGAGAAACACAAAATGCCACTTTTGACTCAAAAACCATATGTATAGTGCATACTAACTTGACAAAAAACAAGTTAGAACAGGTTATTAGCAATAAAAACATTACCTTCATGCTTACCATTTCTTTTCCACTTGTTGTCACCCTCTGCACATCTCACCTTTCTTCTTTTATGTGGATTGACAAGTCAATTTGCAATTCAATACCTCAAGTCAATCCATTTGCAAGTACCTACAAGAAGAAAGATGAAATGGTCCCCAATCATGTTTTTGGGTCCGGAGGAGTTAGCTTAGCAACCCAAATCCTATTGCTCTTGGGTGCTTTCCTAAAAGGACAACAAGTAGAATAATGACCTAATTCATTGCAATAGTTGCATGTGCCCATAGTCTTGGAACTAGAGGATTCTCCATGGAATAATGGAGGTCCTTTATCTTTGTTGTTCCCTTGACTACTATCATACCCTAAACCATGTCTACCAATTTGTTTAGTAGTATGGTCTAGGATTTGATTAAGATTCTTTTTACCAACTAAGAATCTTTGCAAAGAAGATCTTAAACTATCATTATCATGCTTAAGAGAAGCAATAGTAGAAGACAATTGATTAATGTTATCTCTAGCATGTAGAAGATCATTTTCTAGGCAAAGAGATTTAGTTAAATAAGAATCTCTATCAATATGAAGAGCAGCAACATCATTCTCTCTATTAGTAGAACTAGAACAAGATTCATGCCCATTGATTTTAGCAAGCAAGGAGGCATTTTCTAGTTCTAATTCATGCAAAACAAAATCTTTGTTTTTGTTTTCAGATTTAAGAGCATCAATGTCATGCATGAGAGAATCAACAATTAAAGTATGTTCTTCATTTGAACTAGGCATGAGAGGTTGAGCTTCTAGAAATTCAATCTTATCAAGTAAACTAGCATTTTCAAGTTTAAGAGAGTCTACTTGGCTAAGACAATCATTTTTATCAATAAGCAAGCAAGAATTTGCATATTCAAGATCATCTAGTTCTATATGCAAATTATCAACAATTTTAGCAAGCTTTTTCTTTTTCTTTTTAGAAGACTTAAGAGATGCACAAATATCATGAATGAGATCAATCAAGGATTCTTTATCTAAAGAGTCTAGATTTACCTCATTTGAGTCTTCACTTGTTGATGCTATAAGGGCAAAATGGCATTCTCCTTCATCACTAGAGCTTGAGCTTGATCCTTCACATGAATCATCACTTGAGCTTGAGTTGGAGGAGCCGCTTGAGCTTGATTGCCATTTCTTCTTGTGAAGATGGGTCTTTTTGCCTTGTGGGCAATCTTCTTTGTAGTGACCCTTCTTCCCACATGTGAAGCACCGGATGGAGGAGGACTTGCCTTTGTAGAGTCGACCTTTGGAGTACATGGCATCTTCTTTAGCTTGAGAGGATGGAGAGACTTGTTCCATGATAGCTTCAATTTGAGCCTTCATTTCAGCCTTCTTCATTCTCTTTAGCTCTTTCTTCTCTTGTCTTTCTACTTCCTCCCTCTTGTCAAGTGTGGCTTCATGTGCTTGTAGATTTCCAATGAGCTCTTCAATAGGAATATCCCTAAGCGACCTTGCTTCTTCAATGGAAGTCACCTTGGATTCCCATCTCTTGGGGAGAGTTCTAAGGATCTTTGAGTTGATCTCTCCACTAGACATAGGATGTCCTAGAACAGCAAGACCATTCAAGATGGTGTTGAGCCTTGAGTACATGTTGGCTATGCTCTCCTCCTTTCCCATCTTGAAGTTCTCAAGCAACCCTTTGAGCATGTAGACCTTGCTTTCCTTCACTTGATCTGTCCCTTCATAAGTGATGCAAAGCTTTCTCCATACCTCATAGGCCGTCTCACAAGAAGAAATCCGGTTGAACTCGGTGGGGGTCATGGAGGCATATAGAATGTGCATGGCTCTATCATTCAAGGTTGCTTTCATCAAGGTGGCTTCATCCCATTCTTCAATGTTTGTCTTTGGTAGAATGTATGGGCTGTTCACCATTTGCCACATCTCGAGACTTGATCCTTGGATGAAGAATTGAAGTCTTCTTCTCCAATAGAGGAAGTTGCTCCCATCAAAGATTGGAAGTCTAGTCGAGAGTCTCCCTCCTAGGTAGTCACCCATCTTCTCCTACTTGTTGAAGTATGCTTGGAGAAGACCTGCTCTGATACCACTTGTTGGATCCTGGATGGGTGACTTAGGTGCTCTAGAGGGGGGGTGAATAGAGCTGAAAGCACTTAAACAAAATTCATTAAACCTTCAAATTATATGACAAGATAAGGTTGCTAAATAGGTAATTTGAGTGCAACTAAATCATGCATAGCAAGGATAAGAGAGATTGAACATGCACCAATTAGACAAGCTATTTAGAGTGGTTCCACACTTCAAACTAGAAGTGTGTCAGTCCACTTGCCTAGAGAGGTCAACCTCTAGGACTTCAACCAATTGCACTCTTATATTCATTCATAAGACTTACAATACATGACCCAACAAAGGACTTACCTATCCAATACAAAGAGTCTTCAACCTTACCAAGGACTTACCCACTTTGCAAGAGTCTTCGGCCTTCTCCAAGGACTTACCCACTCTTGCACAAGTCTTCGGCCTTGTAGGAATTACCCACTCTTCTTGGATCTTCCGCCTTTGACTTCACCTTCACTCGGAGAAGCTTTCCACCAAGGACTTACCCACTTGAGCTTGAGTCTTCTGCCTTCTCCAAGGGCTTACCCACTCTAGCTCCAAGTCTTCGGCCTTGATCTTCACCAAGGGACTCCTTCCCTTGTTCTTCTTCACCTCTCTTGGACAAGAGAGAGAACCTTCATCTTCAATATAGGAAATGAGAGATGGGGAGGTGGTGGAAGTGAGAGCCTCACAAGATATACAAATGATACTAGCTCTCTTACAAATCTCCTACTCACTCTAATGGATGTAGCAAGTGATTAAGCTTAGAGAGAGAGAGGAGGCTGTAGGAAGCACTCAACTATAGAATAGGAACCTCACAAAGAGTTTGCAATGAATGCTCAACCTTGGAATGAAGCCCAAGGGGTCCTATTTATAGCTGGGGATGCCTCTTAGCCTTTGGGAACACTTGTGAACGAAAACTAGCCGTTTTGTGGCTTGCAACGGATCTATTTTCACTTGTTGCAACTCCACAACGGCTAGAATTGCTTTTTCTGCATTTCAGTACAGTCCGATCGGCCGAGTTTCTATAAAGGTAATTCGGCCGAACCACTAAGCGACAAGTCTGAAAGCTAGACTGTCGGCCGAGTTCCCTTGGAGAAACTCGGCCGATCGGTCGACTTTCAACTTGGACCGATCAGTGGATCGGCCGAGTTTCCCACCATAGAAACTCGACCGAACAGGGATCGGCTGAGTTGGTAACTCGGCCGATTGCCCAGAAAATTCCAGAATATATGGATCGGCCGAGTTTGGAATTCGGCCGACCAAATCCCTGTTATGGGTATTTTGGAATTTTCGTAAAACTGTACAAAAGATGGATTTTTGTGTCCCAATAATTTTTCTAAGCTTAATTACAAGTCATACAATCATTACAAGTGATTACAAAGCAATTCTAAGGTCATTTACATAGAGATCCCAAATTGCACACTTGTAGCTATGTTGACTTGTCTTTTCTCCAATTTGATATGCGCAAGTTAGGGCATTTGGAGTGTGTCTAAACCTAACCTGAAATAACTCAATGTAGAAGCATTAGACACCAATGTGTGGAATGGTTAGTCATCATCAAAACAAGGGTTTAGTCAATTTAGACGTGAGTCAACATTGACCTAATTGACCTTGAGTCAACATTCTCCCCCTTTTTGAAGATGACAAACCATTCCATAAATGTATTGAAAGCTTGTAAGTAAAATCATACCTTCGGAGAAACCTAGGGGTTTCAGTAGAATTGAGTTCATATGCTCCCCCTCAATTGATGCTAGTGGAGTTTTCATACTCCCCCTCAATTGATGCTATTTCTCCTGCATGGTTAGCTTTCATAACATTTATAGAAACTATGTCTTCTACTCATATATGTTCTACACATATATGTCTTCTCCCATTTACCTTCTCCCCTTTACATGGACACGCTTCTTTGCTTCATGTAAGACATGCCTTCTCCCTGTTGTCAAAAGAAGACATATCTTTCTCCCCCTTTGTCATTTCAAAAAGGTGGGGGTATGAAGAAACTAAGAAACACCACTTGTTAAGAGAAAGAAGATAACAAAAGTTATATAAGGAGAGTAGAAGAGCACAGATAGGGGCTTGTCCAAGCATAGAAAGAAAAGCAAGTTAAAACATATACTTGAACAACCCAAAACATGCAAGATAGGGTGCTGCAGAAAAACAATAAATCGCAATTTTGACCCTCAAGATGATGGAATTTGACCAAAAACCATCGGAGCTCATGGCATAGCGATGAGTCTTGCTCAGAAGGGTGTTTCTGCATAAAAAGCACTATACTTGCAGCAAAAACTGAAATTGGAGCAAAACCTGCATAAAAATCCAAAAAATACTCCAATTTCTACATATCATGTAGATCTATGAACCCTGCATCACAATGTTATGCAAGAAACTCAAGATAGTAGATAAGCAATTTAAAGAACAATCTTGAGCATGTATAAGATAAGATACAAACATAACATATAGATGATTAAGTATACCACTTATTGATAGGGTTAGAACTACATGTATGCGAACTACTAGTAGATGATATCACAAGTTAGGACTACTAGCAGGATCTAGATCATAGCAAAGAGATAAGCAACATAAAGCAAGCTATGATTAGATTTAGAGATATATCCAAACAAAGAGATATGCAAATTTAGAAGCATGAGAGGATATAACTCACTAGATATGCATTCTTACCATAAGATGATTACCCCTATGAACCTCAAAGTTGTATCAAAACAAGATATACACCTAGATAGATGTAGCAAGTTAGAGTACAACGGAAGCGATTTTAGACACAACCAAGAGATCCAAAGAGATCATCATCAAAACCTGCAAAACAACTCAAAGCAAGAAATTGCAAGATATAGATATACCAATTTAGAGCAATTAGAGAGATAGAGTTGTAAGCAAGATAGGCAATTTAGAACATGGCAATATGCATATATAAAGGTACCAAATGAGAGTGCCAAAGAATAAGGCTATTGGTTGAGAAAATCTAGTTGAGAGGGAAATTCTCACTCAATAAGCCAAATGTATATTCTGTGCACAGTGTAATCGGTCGAGTTCTGTGTATTGGCAACTCGGCCGATCGCAGCTGTTGGCAACACCCATTGGTGCCTATCGGTCGAGTTTCAATAGGGCAAACTCGGCCGACAAAACTACTGTAGAAAAAGCACATATTTTTCATAAAACATATCTAGAGGCATGCTAAAAGGTACAAACCATATCCAAACATGTCTAAGCAAGTTAGTAATGCACTATAGAAGCATTAGAAATAGTTTTTGAGCAAGAGTGTGAAGAGAAACACAAAATGCCACTTTTGACTCAAAAACCATATGTATAGTGCATACTAACTTGACAAAAAACAAGTTAGAACAGGTTATTAGCAATAAAAACATTACCTTCATGCTTACCATTTCTTTTCCACTTGTTGTCACCCTCTGCACATCTCACCTTTCTTCTTTTATGTGGATTGACAAGTCAATTTGCAATTCAATACCTCAAGTCAATCCATTTGCAAGTACCTACAAGAAGAAAGATGAAATGGTCCCCAATCATGTTTTTGGGTCCGGAGGAGTTAGCTTAGCAACCCAAATCCTATTGCTCTTGGGTGCTTTCCTAAAAGGACAACAAGTAGAATAATGACCTAATTCATTGCAATAGTTGCATGTGCCCATAGTCTTGGAACTAGAGGATTCTCCATGGAATAATGGAGGTCCTTTATCTTTGTTGTTCCCTTGACTACTATCATACCCTAAACCATGTCTACCAATTTGTTTAGTAGTATGGTCTAGGATTTGATTAAGATTCTTTTTACCAACTAAGAATCTTTGCAAAGAAGATCTTAAACTATCATTATCATGCTTAAGAGAAGCAATAGTAGAAGACAATTGATTAATGTTATCTCTAGCATGTAGAAGATCATTTTCTAGGCAAAGAGATTTAGTTAAATAAGAATCTCTATCAATATGAAGAGCAGCAACATCATTCTCTCTATTAGTAGAACTAGAACAAGATTCATGCCCATTGATTTTAGCAAGCAAGGAGGCATTTTCTAGTTCTAATTCATGCAAAACAAAATCTTTGTTTTTGTTTTCAGATTTAAGAGCATCAATGTCATGCATGAGAGAATCAACAATTAAAGTATGTTCTTCATTTGAACTAGGCATGAGAGGTTGAGCTTCTAGAAATTCAATCTTATCAAGTAAACTAGCATTTTCAAGTTTAAGAGAGTCTACTTGGCTAAGACAATCATTTTTATCAATAAGCAAGCAAGAATTTGCATATTCAAGATCATCTAGTTCTATATGCAAATTATCAACAATTTTAGCAAGCTTTTTCTTTTTCTTTTTAGAAGACTTAAGAGATGCACAAATATCATGAATGAGATCAATCAAGGATTCTTTATCTAAAGAGTCTAGATTTACCTCATTTGAGTCTTCACTTGTTGATGCTATAAGGGCAAAATGGCATTCTCCTTCATCACTAGAGCTTGAGCTTGATCCTTCACATGAATCATCACTTGAGCTTGAGTTGGAGGAGCTGCTTGAGCTTGATTGCCATTTCTTCTTGTGAAGATGGGTCTTTTTGCCTTGTGGGCAATCTTCTTTGTAGTGACCCTTCTTCCCACATGTGAAGCACCAGATGGAGGAGGACTTGCCTTTGTAGAGTCGACCTTTGGAGTACATGGCATCTTCTTTAGCTTGAGAGGATGGAGAGACTTGTTCCATGATAGCTTCAATTTGAGCCTTCATTTCAGCCTTCTTCATTCTCTTTAGCTCTTTCTTCTCTTGTCTTTCTACTTCCTCCCTCTTGTCAAGTGTGGCTTCATGTGCTTGTAGATTTCCAATGAGCTCTTCAATAGGAATATCCCTAAGCGACCTTGCTTCTTCAATGGAAGTCACCTTGGATTCCCATCTCTTGGGGAGAGTTCTAAGGATCTTTGAGTTGATCTCTCCACTAGACATAGGATGTCCTAGAACAGCAAGACCATTCAAGATGGTGTTGAGCCTTGAGTACATGTTGGCTATGCTCTCCTCCTTTCCCATCTTGAAGTTCTCAAGCAACCCTTTGAGCATGTAGACCTTGCTTTCCTTCACTTGATCTGTCCCTTCATAAGTGATGCAAAGCTTTCTCCATACCTCATAGGCCGTCTCACAAGAAGAAATCCGGTTGAACTCGGTGGGGGTCATGGAGGCATATAGAATGTGCATGGCTCTAGCATTCAAGGTTGCTTTCATCAAGGTGGCTTCATCCCATTCTTCAATGTTTGTCTTTGGTAGAATGTATGGGCTGTTCACCATTTGCCACATCTCGAGACTTGATCCTTGGATGAAGAATTGAAGTCTTCTTCTCCAATAGAGGAAGTTGCTCCCATCAAAGATTGGAAGTCTAGTCGAGAGTCTCCCTCCTAGGTAGTCACCCATCTTCTCCTACTTGTTGAAGTATGCTTGGAGAAGACCTGCTCTGATACCACTTGTTGGATCCTGGATGGGTGACTTAGGTGCTCTAGAGGGGGGGTGAATAGAGCTGAAAGCACTTAAACAAAATTCATTAAACCTTCAAATTATATGACAAGATAAGGTTGCTAAATAGGTAATTTGAGTGCAACTAAATCATGCATAGCAAGGATAAGAGAGATTGAACATGCACCAATTAGACAAGCTATTTAGAGTGGTTCCACACTTCAAACTAGAAGTGTGTCAGTCCACTTGCCTAGAGAGGTCAACCTCTAGGACTTCAACCAATTGCACTCTTATATTCATTCATAAGACTTACAATACATGACCCAACAAAGGACTTACCTATCCAATACAAAGAGTCTTCAACCTTACCAAGGACTTACCCACTTTGCAAGAGTCTTCGGCCTTCTCCAAGGACTTACCCACTCTTGCACAAGTCTTCGGCCTTGTAGGAATTACCCACTCTTCTTGGATCTTCCGCCTTTGACTTCACCTTCACTCGGAGAAGCTTTCCACCAAGGACTTACCCACTTGAGCTTGAGTCTTCTGCCTTCTCCAAGGGCTTACCCACTCTAGCTCCAAGTCTTCGGCCTTGATCTTCACCAAGGGACTCCTTCCCTTGTTCTTCTTCACCTCTCTTGGACAAGAGAGAGAACCTTCATCTTCAATATAGGAAATGAGAGATGGGGAGGTGGTGGAAGTGAGAGCCTCACAAGATATACAAATGATACTAGCTCTCTTACAAATCTCCTACTCACTCTAATGGATGTAGCAAGTGATTAAGCTTAGAGAGAGAGAGGAGGCTGTAGGAAGCACTCAACTATAGAATAGGAACCTCACAAAGAGTTTGCAATGAATGCTCAACCTTGGAATGAAGCCCAAGGGGTCCTATTTATAGCTGGGGATGCCTCTTAGCCTTTGGGAACACTTGTGAACGAAAACTAGCCGTTTTGTGGCTTGCAACGGATCTATTTTCACTTGTTGCAACTCCACAACGGCTAGAATTGCTTTTTCTGCATTTCAGTACAGTCCGATCGGCCGAGTTTCTATAAAGGTAATTCGGCCGAACCACTAAGCGACAAGTCTGAAAGCTAGACTGTCGGCCGAGTTCCCTTGGAGAAACTCGGCCGATCGGTCGACTTTCAACTTTGACCGATCAGTGGATCGGCCGAGTTTCCCACCATAGAAACTCGACCGAACAGGGATCGGCTGAGTTGGTAACTCGGCCGATTGCCCAGAAAATTCCAGAATATATGGATCGGCCGAGTTTGGAATTCGGCCGACCAAATCCCTGTTATGGGTATTTTGGAATTTTCGTAAAACTGTACAAATGATGGATTTTTGTGTCCCAATAATTTTTCTAAGCTTAATTACAAGTCATACAATCATTACAAGTGATTACAAAGCAATTCTAAGGTCATTTACATAGAGATCCCAAATTGCACACTTGTAACTATGTTGACTTGTCTTTTCTCCAATTTGATATGCGCAAGTTAGGGCATTTGGAGTGTGTCTAAACCTAACCTGAAATAACTCAATGTAGAAGCATTAGACACCAATGTGTGGAATGGTTAGTCATCATCAAAACAAGGGTTTAGTCAATTTAGACGTGAGTCAACATTGACCTAATTGACCTTGAGTCAACATTCTCCCCCTTTTTGAAGATGACAAACCATTCCATAAATGTATTGAAAGCTTGTAAGTAAAATCATACCTTCGGAGAAACCTAGGGGTTTCAGTAGAATTGAGTTCATATGCTCCCCCTCAATTGATGCTAGTGGAGTTTTCATACTCCCCCTCAATTGATGCTATTTCTCCTGCATGGTTAGCTTTCATAACATTTATAGAAACTATGTCTTCTACTCATATATGTTCTACACATATATGTCTTCTCCCATTTACCTTCTCCCCTTTACATGGACACGCTTCTTTGCTTCATGTAAGACATGCCTTCTCCCTGTTGTCAAAAGAAGACATATCTTTCTCCCCCTTTGTCATTTCAAAAAGGTGGGGGTATGAAGAAACTAAGAAACACCACTTGTTAAGAGAAAGAAGATAACAAAAGTTATATAAGGAGAGTAGAAGAGCACAGATAGGGGCTTGTCCAAGCATAGAAAGAAAAGCAAGTTAAAGCATATACTTGAACAACCCAAAACATGCAAGATAGGGTGCTGCAGAAAAACAATAAATCGCAATTTTGACCCTCAAGATGATGGAATTTGACCAAAAACCATCGGAGCTCATGGCGTAGCGATGAGTCTTGCTCAGAAGGGTGTTTCTGCATAAAAAGCACTATACTTGCAGCAAAAACTGAAATTGGAGCAAAACCTGCATAAAAATCCAAAAAATACTCCAATTTCTACATATCATGTAGATCTATGAACCCTGCATCACAATGTTATGCAAGAAACTCAAGATAGTAGATAAGCAATTTAAAGAACAATCTTGAGCATGTATAAGATAAGATACAAACATAACATATAGATGATTAAGTATACCACTTATTGATAGGGTTAGAACTACATGTATGCGAACTACTAGTAGATGATATCACAAGTTAGGACTACTAGCAGGATCTAGATCATAGCAAAGAGATAAGCAACATAAAGCAAGCTATGATTAGATTTAGAGATATATCCAAACAAAGAGATATGCAAATTTAGAAGCATGAGAGGATATAACTCACTAGATATGCATTCTTACCATAAGATGATTACCCCTATGAACCTCAAAGTTGTATCAAAACAAGATATACACCTAGATAGATGTAGCAAGTTAGAGTACAACGGAAGCGATTTTAGACACAACCAAGAGATCCAAAGAGATCATCATCAAAACCTGCAAAACAACTCAAAGCAAGAAATTGCAAGATATAGATATACCAATTTAGAGCAATTAGAGAGATAGAGTTGTAAGCAAGATAGGCAATTTAGAACATGGCAATATGCATATATAAAGGTACCAAATGAGAGTGCCAAAGAATAAGGCTATTGGTTGAGAAAATCTAGTTGAGAGGGAAATTCTCACTCAATAAGCCAAATGTATATTCTGTGCACAGTGTAATCGGTCGAGTTCTGTGTATTGGCAACTCGGCCGATCGCAGCTGTTGGCAACACCCATTGGTGCCTATCGGTCGAGTTTCAATAGGGCAAACTCGGCCGACAAAACTACTGTAGAAAAAGCACATATTTTTCATAAAACATATCTAGAGGCATGCTAAAAGGTACAAACCATATCCAAACATGTCTAAGCAAGTTAGTAATGCACTATAGAAGCATTAGAAATAGTTTTTGAGCAAGAGTGTGAAGAGAAACACAAAATGCCACTTTTGACTCAAAAACCATATGTATAGTGCATACTAACTTGACAAAAAACAAGTTAGAACAGGTTATTAGCAATAAAAACATTACCTTCATGCTTACCATTTCTTTTCCACTTGTTGTCACCCTCTGCACATCTCACCTTTCTTCTTTTATGTGGATTGACAAGTCAATTTGCAATTCAATACCTCAAGTCAATCCATTTGCAAGTACCTACAAGAAGAAAGATGAAATGGTCCCCAATCATGTTTTTGGGTCCGGAGGAGTTAGCTTAGCAACCCAAATCCTATTGCTCTTGGGTGCTTTCCTAAAAGGACAACAAGTAGAATAATGACCTAATTCATTGCAATAGTTGCATGTGCCCATAGTCTTGGAACTAGAGGATTCTCCATGGAATAATGGAGGTCCTTTATCTTTGTTGTTCCCTTGACTACTATCATACCCTAAACCATGTCTACCAATTTGTTTAGTAGTATGGTCTAGGATTTGATTAATATTCTTTTTACCAACTAAGAATCTTTGCAAAGAAGATCTTAAACTATCATTATCATGCTTAAGAGAAGCAATAGTAGAAGACAATTGATTAATGTTATCTCTAGCATGTAGAAGATCATTTTCTAGGCAAAGAGATTTAGTTAAATAAGAATCTCTATCAATATGAAGAGCAGCAACATCATTCTCTCTATTAGTAGAACTAGAACAAGATTCATGCCCATTGATTTTAGCAAGCAAGGAGGCATTTTCTAGTTCTAATTCATGCAAAACAAAATCTTTGTTTTTGTTTTCAGATTTAAGAGCATCAATGTCATGCATGAGAGAATCAACAATTAAAGTATGTTCTTCATTTGAACTAGGCATGAGAGGTTGAGCTTCTAGAAATTCAATCTTATCAAGTAAACTAGCATTTTCAAGTTTAAGAGAGTCTACTTGGCTAAGACAATCATTTTTATCAATAAGCAAGCAAGAATTTGCATATTCAAGATCATCTAGTTCTATATGCAAATTATCAACAATTTTAGCAAGCTTTTTCTTTTTCTTTTTAGAAGACTTAAGAGATGCACAAATATCATGAATGAGATCAATCAAGGATTCTTTATCTAAAGAGTCTAGATTTACCTCATTTGAGTCTTCACTTGTTGATGCTATAAGGGCAAAATGGCATTCTCCTTCATCACTAGAGCTTGAGCTTGATCCTTCACATGAATCATCACTTGAGCTTGAGTTGGAGGAGCTGCTTGAGCTTGATTGCCATTTCTTCTTGTGAAGATGGGTCTTTTTGCCTTGTGGGCAATCTTCTTTGTAGTGACCCTTCTTCCCACATGTGAAGCACCGGATGGAGGAGGACTTGCCTTTGTAGAGTCGACCTTTGGAGTACATGGCATCTTCTTTAGCTTGAGAGGATGGAGAGACTTGTTCCATGATAGCTTCAATTTGAGCCTTCATTTCAGCCTTCTTCATTCTCTTTAGCTCTTTCTTCTCTTGTCTTTCTACTTCCTCCCTCTTGTCAAGTGTGGCTTCATGTGCTTGTAGATTTCCAATGAGCTCTTCAATAGGAATATCCCTAAGCGACCTTGCTTCTTCAATGGAAGTCACCTTGGATTCCCATCTCTTGGGGAGAGTTCTAAGGATCTTTGAGTTGATCTCTCCACTAGACATAGGATGTCCTAGAACAGCAAGACCATTCAAGATGGTGTTGAGCCTTGAGTACATGTTGGCTATGCTCTCCTCCTTTCCCATCTTGAAGTTCTCAAGCAACCCTTTGAGCATGTAGACCTTGCTTTCCTTCACTTGATCTGTCCCTTCATAAGTGATGCAAAGCTTTCTCCATACCTCATAGGCCGTCTCACAAGAAGAAATCCGGTTGAACTCGGTGGGGGTCATGGAGGCATATAGAATGTGCATGGCTCTAGCATTCAAGGTTGCTTTCATCAAGGTGGCTTCATCCCATTCTTCAATGTTTGTCTTTGGTAGAATGTATGGGCTGTTCACCATTTGCCACATCTCGAGACTTGATCCTTGGATGAAGAATTGAAGTCTTCTTCTCCAATAGAGGAAGTTGCTCCCATCAAAGATTGGAAGTCTAGTCGAGAGTCTCCCTCCTAGGTAGTCACCCATCTTCTCCTACTTGTTGAAGTATGCTTGGAGAAGACCTGCTCTGATACCACTTGTTGGATCCTGGATGGGTGACTTAGGTGCTCTAGAGGGGGGGTGAATAGAGCTGAAAGCACTTAAACAAAATTCATTAAACCTTCAAATTATATGACAAGATAAGGTTGCTAAATAGGTAATTTGAGTGCAACTAAATCATGCATAGCAAGGATAAGAGAGATTGAACATGCACCAATTAGACAAGCTATTTAGAGTGGTTCCACACTTCAAACTAGAAGTGTGTCAGTCCACTTGCCTAGAGAGGTCAACCTCTAGGACTTCAACCAATTGCACTCTTATATTCATTCATAAGACTTACAATACATGACCCAACAAAGGACTTACCTATCCAATACAAAGAGTCTTCAACCTTACCAAGGACTTACCCACTTTGCAAGAGTCTTCGGCCTTCTCCAAGGACTTACCCACTCTTGCACAAGTCTTCGGCCTTGTAGGAATTACCCACTCTTCTTGGATCTTCCGCCTTTGACTTCACCTTCACTCGGAGAAGCTTTCCACCAAGGACTTACCCACTTGAGCTTGAGTCTTCTGCCTTCTCCAAGGGCTTACCCACTCTAGCTCCAAGTCTTCGGCCTTGATCTTCACCAAGGGACTCCTTCCCTTGTTCTTCTTCACCTCTCTTGGACAAGAGAGAGAACCTTCATCTTCAATATAGGAAATGAGAGATGGGGAGGTGGTGGAAGTGAGAGCCTCACAAGATATACAAATGATACTAGCTCTCTTACAAATCTCCTACTCACTCTAATGGATGTAGCAAGTGATTAAGCTTAGAGAGAGAGAGGAGGCTGTAGGAAGCACTCAACTATAGAATAGGAACCTCACAAAGAGTTTGCAATGAATGCTCAACCTTGGAATGAAGCCCAAGGGGTCCTATTTATAGCTGGGGATGCCTCTTAGCCTTTGGGAACACTTGTGAACGAAAACTAGCCGTTTTGTGGCTTGCAACGGATCTATTTTCACTTGTTGCAACTCCACAACGGCTAGAATTGCTTTTTCTGCATTTCAGTACAGTCCGATCGGCCGAGTTTCTATAAAGGTAATTCGGCCGAACCACTAAGCGACAAGTCTGAAAGCTAGACTGTCGGCCGAGTTCCCTTGGAGAAACTCGGCCGATCGGTCGACTTTCAACTTGGACCGATCAGTGGATCGGCCGAGTTTCCCACCATAGAAACTCGACCGAACAGGGATCGGCTGAGTTGGTAACTCGGCTGATTGCCCAGAAAATTCCAGAATATATGGATCGGCCGAGTTTGGAATTCGGCCGACCAAATCCCTGTTATGGGTATTTTGGAATTTTCGTAAAACTGTACAAATGATGGATTTTTGTGTCCCAATAATTTTTCTAAGCTTAATTACAAGTCATACAATCATTACAAGTGATTACAAAGCAATTCTAAGGTCATTTACATAGAGATCCCAAATTGCACACTTGTAGCTATGTTGACTTGTCTTTTCTCCAATTTGATATGCGCAAGTTAGGGCATTTGGAGTGTGTCTAAACCTAACCTGAAATAACTCAATGTAGAAGCATTAGACACCAATGTGTGGAATGGTTAGTCATCATCAAAACAAGGGTTTAGTCAATTTAGACGTGAGTCAACATTGACCTAATTGACCTTGAGTCAACATTCTCCCCCTTTTTGAAGATGACAAACCATTCCATAAATGTATTGAAAGCTTGTAAGTAAAATCATACCTTCGGAGAAACCTAGGGGTTTCAGTAGAATTGAGTTCATATGCTCCCCCTCAATTGATGCTAGTGGAGTTTTCATACTCCCCCTCAATTGATGCTATTTCTCCTGCATGGTTAGCTTTCATAACATTTATAGAAACTATGTCTTCTACTCATATATGTTCTACACATATATGTCTTCTCCCATTTACCTTCTCCCCTTTACATGGACACGCTTCTTTGCTTCATGTAAGACATGCCTTCTCCCTGTTGTCAAAAGAAGACATATCTTTCTCCCCCTTTGTCATTTCAAAAAGGTGGGGGTATGAAGAAACTAAGAAACACCACTTGTTAAGAGAAAGAAGATAACAAAAGTTATATAAGGAGAGTAGAAGAGCACAGATAGGGGCTTGTCCAAGCATAGAAAGAAAAGCAAGTTAAAGCATATACTTGAACAACCCAAAACATGCAAGATAGGGTGCTGCAGAAAAACAATAAATCGCAATTTTGACCCTCAAGATGATGGAATTTGACCAAAAACCATCGGAGCTCATGGCGTAGCGATGAGTCTTGCTCAGAAGGGTGTTTCTGCATAAAAAGCACTATACTTGCAGCAAAAACTGAAATTGGAGCAAAACCTGCATAAAAATCCAAAAAATACTCCAATTTCTACATATCATGTAGATCTATGAACCCTGCATCACAATGTTATGCAAGAAACTCAAGATAGTAGATAAGCAATTTAAAGAACAATCTTGAGCATGTATAAGATAAGATACAAACATAACATATAGATGATTAAGTATACCACTTATTGATAGGGTTAGAACTACATGTATGTGAACTACTAGTAGATGATATCACAAGTTAGGACTACTAGCAGGATCTAGATCATAGCAAAGAGATAAGCAACATAAAGCAAGCTATGATTAGATTTAGAGATATATCCAAACAAAGAGATATGCAAATTTAGAAGCATGAGAGGATATAACTCACTAGATATGCATTCTTACCATAAGATGATTACCCCTATGAACCTCAAAGTTGTATCAAAACAAGATATACACCTAGATAGATGTAGCAAGTTAGAGTACAACGGAAGCGATTTTAGACACAACCAAGAGATCCAAAGAGATCATCATCAAAACCTGCAAAACAACTCAAAGCAAGAAATTGCAAGATATAGATATACCAATTTAGAGCAATTAGAGAGATAGAGTTGTAAGCAAGATAGGCAATTTAGAACATGGCAATATGCATATATAAAGGTACCAAATGAGAGTGCCAAAGAATAAGGCTATTGGTTGAGAAAATCTAGTTGAGAGGGAAATTCTCACTCAATAAGCCAAATGTATATTCTGTGCACAGTGTAATCGGTCGAGTTCTGTGTATTGGCAACTCGGCCGATCGCAGCTGTTGGCAACACCCATTGGTGCCTATCGGTCGAGTTTCAATAGGGCAAACTCGGCCGACAAAACTACTGTAGAAAAAGCACATATTTTTCATAAAACATATCTAGAGGCATGCTAAAAGGTACAAACCATATCCAAACATGTCTAAGCAAGTTAGTAATGCACTATAGAAGCATTAGAAATAGTTTTTGAGCAAGAGTGTGAAGAGAAACACAAAATGCCACTTTTGACTCAAAAACCATATGTATAGTGCATACTAACTTGACAAAAAACAAGTTAGAACAGGTTATTAGCAATAAAAACATTACCTTCATGCTTACCATTTCTTTTCCACTTGTTGTCACCCTCTGCACATCTCACCTTTCTTCTTTTATGTGGATTGACAAGTCAATTTGCAATTCAATACCTCAAGTCAATCCATTTGCAAGTACCTACAAGAAGAAAGATGAAATGGTCCCCAATCATGTTTTTGGGTCCGGAGGAGTTAGCTTAGCAACCCAAATCCTATTGCTCTTGGGTGCTTTCCTAAAAGGACAACAAGTAGAATAATGACCTAATTCATTGCAATAGTTGCATGTGCCCATAGTCTTGGAACTAGAGGATTCTCCATGGAATAATGGAGGTCCTTTATCTTTGTTGTTCCCTTGACTACTATCATACCCTAAACCATGTCTACCAATTTGTTTAGTAGTATGGTCTAGGATTTGATTAATATTCTTTTTACCAACTAAGAATCTTTGCAAAGAAGATCTTAAACTATCATTATCATGCTTAAGAGAAGCAATAGTAGAAGACAATTGATTAATGTTATCTCTAGCATGTAGAAGATCATTTTCTAGGCAAAGAGATTTAGTTAAATAAGAATCTCTATCAATATGAAGAGCAGCAACATCATTCTCTCTATTAGTAGAACTAGAACAAGATTCATGCCCATTGATTTTAGCAAGCAAGGAGGCATTTTCTAGTTCTAATTCATGCAAAACAAAATCTTTGTTTTTGTTTTCAGATTTAAGAGCATCAATGTCATGCATGAGAGAATCAACAATTAAAGTATGTTCTTCATTTGAACTAGGCATGAGAGGTTGAGCTTCTAGAAATTCAATCTTATCAAGTAAACTAGCATTTTCAAGTTTAAGAGAGTCTACTTGGCTAAGACAATCATTTTTATCAATAAGCAAGCAAGAATTTGCATATTCAAGATCATCTAGTTCTATATGCAAATTATCAACAATTTTAGCAAGCTTTTTCTTTTTCTTTTTAGAAGACTTAAGAGATGCACAAATATCATGAATGAGATCAATCAAGGATTCTTTATCTAAAGAGTCTAGATTTACCTCATTTGAGTCTTCACTTGTTGATGCTATAAGGGCAAAATGGCATTCTCCTTCATCACTAGAGCTTGAGCTTGATCCTTCACATGAATCATCACTTGAGCTTGAGTTGGAGGAGCCGCTTGAGCTTGATTGCCATTTCTTCTTGTGAAGATGGGTCTTTTTGCCTTGTGGGCAATCTTCTTTGTAGTGACCCTTCTTCCCACATGTGAAGCACCGGATGGAGGAGGACTTGCCTTTGTAGAGTCGACCTTTGGAGTACATGGCATCTTCTTTAGCTTGAGAGGATGGAGAGACTTGTTCCATGATAGCTTCAATTTGAGCCTTCATTTCAGCCTTCTTCATTCTCTTTAGCTCTTTCTTCTCTTGTCTTTCTACTTCCTCCCTCTTGTCAAGTGTGGCTTCATGTGCTTGTAGATTTCCAATGAGCTCTTCAATAGGAATATCCCTAAGCGACCTTGCTTCTTCAATGGAAGTCACCTTGGATTCCCATCTCTTGGGGAGAGTTCTAAGGATCTTTGAGTTGATCTCTCCACTAGACATAGGATGTCCTAGAACAGCAAGACCATTCAAGATGGTGTTGAGCCTTGAGTACATGTTGGCTATGCTCTCCTCCTTTCCCATCTTGAAGTTCTCAAGCAACCCTTTGAGCATGTAGACCTTGCTTTCCTTCACTTGATCTGTCCCTTCATAAGTGATGCAAAGCTTTCTCCATACCTCATAGGCCGTCTCACAAGAAGAAATCCGGTTGAACTCGGTGGGGGTCATGGAGGCATATAGAATGTGCATGGCTCTAGCATTCAAGGTTGCTTTCATCAAGGTGGCTTCATCCCATTCTTCAATGTTTGTCTTTGGTAGAATGTATGGGCTGTTCACCATTTGCCACATCTCGAGACTTGATCCTTGGATGAAGAATTGAAGTCTTCTTCTCCAATAGAGGAAGTTGCTCCCATCAAAGATTGGAAGTCTAGTCGAGAGTCTCCCTCCTAGGTAGTCACCCATCTTCTCCTACTTGTTGAAGTATGCTTGGAGAAGACCTGCTCTGATACCACTTGTTGGATCCTGGATGGGTGACTTAGGTGCTCTAGAGGGGGGGTGAATAGAGCTGAAAGCACTTAAACAAAATTCATTAAACCTTCAAATTATATGACAAGATAAGGTTGCTAAATAGGTAATTTGAGTGCAACTAAATCATGCATAGCAAGGATAAGAGAGATTGAACATGCACCAATTAGACAAGCTATTTAGAGTGGTTCCACACTTCAAACTAGAAGTGTGTCAGTCCACTTGCCTAGAGAGGTCAACCTCTAGGACTTCAACCAATTGCACTCTTATATTCATTCATAAGACTTACAATACATGACCCAACAAAGGACTTACCTATCCAATACAAAGAGTCTTCAACCTTACCAAGGACTTACCCACTTTGCAAGAGTCTTCGGCCTTCTCCAAGGACTTACCCACTCTTGCACAAGTCTTCGGCCTTGTAGGAATTACCCACTCTTCTTGGATCTTCCGCCTTTGACTTCACCTTCACTCGGAGAAGCTTTCCACCAAGGACTTACCCACTTGAGCTTGAGTCTTCTGCCTTCTCCAAGGGCTTACCCACTCTAGCTCCAAGTCTTCGGCCTTGATCTTCACCAAGGGACTCCTTCCCTTGTTCTTCTTCACCTCTCTTGGACAAGAGAGAGAACCTTCATCTTCAATATAGGAAATGAGAGATGGGGAGGTGGTGGAAGTGAGAGCCTCACAAGATATACAAATGATACTAGCTCTCTTACAAATCTCCTACTCACTCTAATGGATGTAGCAAGTGATTAAGCTTAGAGAGAGAGAGGAGGCTGTAGGAAGCACTCAACTATAGAATAGGAACCTCACAAAGAGTTTGCAATGAATGCTCAACCTTGGAATGAAGCCCAAGGGGTCCTATTTATAGCTGGGGATGCCTCTTAGCCTTTGGGAACACTTGTGAACGAAAACTAGCCGTTTTGTGGCTTGCAACGGATCTATTTTCACTTGTTGCAACTCCACAACGGCTAGAATTGCTTTTTCTGCATTTCAGTACAGTCCGATCGGCCGAGTTTCTATAAAGGTAATTCGGCCGAACCACTAAGCGACAAGTCTGAAAGCTAGACTGTCGGCCGAGTTCCCTTGGAGAAACTCGGCCGATCGGTCGACTTTCAACTTGGACCGATCAGTGGATCGGCCGAGTTTCCCACCATAGAAACTCGACCGAACAGGGATCGGCTGAGTTGGTAACTCGGCCGATTGCCCAGAAAATTCCAGAATATATGGATCGGCCGAGTTTGGAATTCGGCCGACCAAATCCCTGTTATGGGTATTTTGGAATTTTCGTAAAACTGTACAAATGATGGATTTTTGTGTCCCAATAATTTTTCTAAGCTTAATTACAAGTCATACAATCATTACAAGTGATTACAAAGCAATTCTAAGGTCATTTACATAGAGATCCCAAATTGCACACTTGTAGCTATGTTGACTTGTCTTTTCTCCAATTTGATATGCGCAAGTTAGGGCATTTGGAGTGTGTCTAAACCTAACCTGAAATAACTCAATGTAGAAGCATTAGACACCAATGTGTGGAATGGTTAGTCATCATCAAAACAAGGGTTTAGTCAATTTAGACGTGAGTCAACATTGACCTAATTGACCTTGAGTCAACATTCTCCCCCTTTTTGAAGATGACAAACCATTCCATAAATGTATTGAAAGCTTGTAAGTAAAATCATACCTTCGGAGAAACCTAGGGGTTTCAGTAGAATTGAGTTCATATGCTCCCCCTCAATTGATGCTAGTGGAGTTTTCATACTCCCCCTCAATTGATGCTATTTCTCCTGCATGGTTAGCTTTCATAACATTTATAGAAACTATGTCTTCTACTCATATATGTTCTACACATATATGTCTTCTCCCATTTACCTTCTCCCCTTTACATGGACACGCTTCTTTGCTTCATGTAAGACATGCCTTCTCCCTGTTGTCAAAAGAAGACATATCTTTCTCCCCCTTTGTCATTTCAAAAAGGTGGGGGTATGAAGAAACTAAGAAACACCACTTGTTAAGAGAAAGAAGATAACAAAAGTTATATAAGGAGAGTAGAAGAGCACAGATAGGGGCTTGTCCAAGCATAGAAAGAAAAGCAAGTTAAAGCATATACTTGAACAACCCAAAACATGCAAGATAGGGTGCTGCAGAAAAACAATAAATCGCAATTTTGACCCTCAAGATGATGGAATTTGACCAAAAACCATCGGAGCTCATAGCATAGCGATGAGTCTTGCTCAGAAGGGTGTTTCTGCATAAAAAGCACTATACTTGCAGCAAAAACTGAAATTGGAGCAAAACCTGCATAAAAATCCAAAAAATACTCCAATTTCTACATATCATGTAGATCTATGAACCCTGCATCACAATGTTATGCAAGAAACTCAAGATAGTAGATAAGCAATTTAAAGAACAATCTTGAGCATGTATAAGATAAGATACAAACATAACATATAGATGATTAAGTATACCACTTATTGATAGGGTTAGAACTACATGTATGCGAACTACTAGTAGATGATATCACAAGTTAGGACTACTAGCAGGATCTAGATCATAGCAAAGAGATAAGCAACATAAAGCAAGCTATGATTAGATTTAGAGATATATCCAAACAAAGAGATATGCAAATTTAGAAGCATGAGAGGATATAACTCACTAGATATGCATTCTTACCATAAGATGATTACCCCTATGAACCTCAAAGTTGTATCAAAACAAGATATACACCTAGATAGATGTAGCAAGTTAGAGTACAACGGAAGCGATTTTAGACACAACCAAGAGATCCAAAGAGATCATCATCAAAACCTGCAAAACAACTCAAAGCAAGAAATTGCAAGATATAGATATACCAATTTAGAGCAATTAGAGAGATAGAGTTGTAAGCAAGATAGGCAATTTAGAACATGGCAATATGCATATATAAAGGTACCAAATGAGAGTGCCAAAGAATAAGGCTATTGGTTGAGAAAATCTAGTTGAGAGGGAAATTCTCACTCAATAAGCCAAATGTATATTCTGTGCACAGTGTAATCGGTCGAGTTCTGTGTATTGGCAACTCGGCCGATCGCAGCTGTTGGCAACACCCATTGGTGCCTATCGGTCGAGTTTCAATAGGGCAAACTCGGCCGACAAAACTACTGTAGAAAAAGCACATATTTTTCATAAAACATATCTAGAGGCATGCTAAAAGGTACAAACCATATCCAAACATGTCTAAGCAAGTTAGTAATGCACTATAGAAGCATTAGAAATAGTTTTTGAGCAAGAGTGTGAAGAGAAACACAAAATGCCACTTTTGACTCAAAAACCATATGTATAGTGCATACTAACTTGACAAAAAACAAGTTAGAACAGGTTATTAGCAATAAAAACATTACCTTCATGCTTACCATTTCTTTTCCACTTGTTGTCACCCTCTGCACATCTCACCTTTCTTCTTTTATGTGGATTGACAAGTCAATTTGCAATTCAATACCTCAAGTCAATCCATTTGCAAGTACCTACAAGAAGAAAGATGAAATGGTCCCCAATCATGTTTTTGGGTCCGGAGGAGTTAGCTTAGCAACCCAAATCCTATTGCTCTTGGGTGCTTTCCTAAAAGGACAACAAGTAGAATAATGACCTAATTCATTGCAATAGTTGCATGTGCCCATAGTCTTGGAACTAGAGGATTCTCCATGGAATAATGGAGGTCCTTTATCTTTGTTGTTCCCTTGACTACTATCATACCCTAAACCATGTCTACCAATTTGTTTAGTAGTATGGTCTAGGATTTGATTAAGATTCTTTTTACCAACTAAGAATCTTTGCAAAGAAGATCTTAAACTATCATTATCATGCTTAAGAGAAGCAATAGTAGAAGACAATTGATTAATGTTATCTCTAGCATGTAGAAGATCATTTTCTAGGCAAAGAGATTTAGTTAAATAAGAATCTCTATCAATATGAAGAGCAGCAACATCATTCTCTCTATTAGTAGAACTAGAACAAGATTCATGCCCATTGATTTTAGCAAGCAAGGAGGCATTTTCTAGTTCTAATTCATGCAAAACAAAATCTTTGTTTTTGTTTTCAGATTTAAGAGCATCAATGTCATGCATGAGAGAATCAACAATTAAAGTATGTTCTTCATTTGAACTAGGCATGAGAGGTTGAGCTTCTAGAAATTCAATCTTATCAAGTAAACTAGCATTTTCAAGTTTAAGAGAGTCTACTTGGCTAAGACAATCATTTTTATCAATAAGCAAGCAAGAATTTGCATATTCAAGATCATCTAGTTCTATATGCAAATTATCAACAATTTTAGCAAGCTTTTTCTTTTTCTTTTTAGAAGACTTAAGAGATGCACAAATATCATGAATGAGATCAATCAAGGATTCTTTATCTAAAGAGTCTAGATTTACCTCATTTGAGTCTTCACTTGTTGATGCTATAAGGGCAAAATGGCATTCTCCTTCATCACTAGAGCTTGAGCTTGATCCTTCACATGAATCATCACTTGAGCTTGAGTTGGAGGAGCCGCTTGAGCTTGATTGCCATTTCTTCTTGTGAAGATGGGTCTTTTTGCCTTGTGGGCAATCTTCTTTGTAGTGACCCTTCTTCCCACATGTGAAGCACCGGATGGAGGAGGACTTGCCTTTGTAGAGTCGACCTTTGGAGTACATGGCATCTTCTTTAGCTTGAGAGGATGGAGAGACTTGTTCCATGATAGCTTCAATTTGAGCCTTCATTTCAGCCTTCTTCATTCTCTTTAGCTCTTTCTTCTCTTGTCTTTCTACTTCCTCCCTCTTGTCAAGTGTGGCTTCATGTGCTTGTAGATTTCCAATGAGCTCTTCAATAGGAATATCCCTAAGCGACCTTGCTTCTTCAATGGAAGTCACCTTGGATTCCCATCTCTTGGGGAGAGTTCTAAGGATCTTTGAGTTGATCTCTCCACTAGACATAGGATGTCCTAGAACAGCAAGACCATTCAAGATGGTGTTGAGCCTTGAGTACATGTTGGCTATGCTCTCCTCCTTTCCCATCTTGAAGTTCTCAAGCAACCCTTTGAGCATGTAGACCTTGCTTTCCTTCACTTGATCTGTCCCTTCATAAGTGATGCAAAGCTTTCTCCATACCTCATAGGCCGTCTCACAAGAAGAAATCCGGTTGAACTCGGTGGGGGTCATGGAGGCATATAGAATGTGCATGGCTCTAGCATTCAAGGTTGCTTTCATCAAGGTGGCTTCATCCCATTCTTCAATGTTTGTCTTTGGTAGAATGTATGGGCTGTTCACCATTTGCCACATCTCGAGACTTGATCCTTGGATGAAGAATTGAAGTCTTCTTCTCCAATAGAGGAAGTTGCTCCCATCAAAGATTGGAAGTCTAGTCGAGAGTCTCCCTCCTAGGTAGTCACCCATCTTCTCCTACTTGTTGAAGTATGCTTGGAGAAGACCTGCTCTGATACCACTTGTTGGATCCTGGATGGGTGACTTAGGTGCTCTAGAGGGGGGGTGAATAGAGCTGAAAGCACTTAAACAAAATTCATTAAACCTTCAAATTATATGACAAGATAAGGTTGCTAAATAGGTAATTTGAGTGCAACTAAATCATGCATAGCAAGGATAAGAGAGATTGAACATGCACCAATTAGACAAGCTATTTAGAGTGGTTCCACACTTCAAACTAGAAGTGTGTCAGTCCACTTGCCTAGAGAGGTCAACCTCTAGGACTTCAACCAATTGCACTCTTATATTCATTCATAAGACTTACAATACATGACCCAACAAAGGACTTACCTATCCAATACAAAGAGTCTTCAACCTTACCAAGGACTTACCCACTTTGCAAGAGTCTTCGGCCTTCTCCAAGGACTTACCCACTCTTGCACAAGTCTTCGGCCTTGTAGGAATTACCCACTCTTCTTGGATCTTCCGCCTTTGACTTCACCTTCACTCGGAGAAGCTTTCCACCAAGGACTTACCCACTTGAGCTTGAGTCTTCTGCCTTCTCCAAGGGCTTACCCACTCTAGCTCCAAGTCTTCGGCCTTGATCTTCACCAAGGGACTCCTTCCCTTGTTCTTCTTCACCTCTCTTGGACAAGAGAGAGAACCTTCATCTTCAATATAGGAAATGAGAGATGGGGAGGTGGTGGAAGTGAGAGCCTCACAAGATATACAAATGATACTAGCTCTCTTACAAATCTCCTACTCACTCTAATGGATGTAGCAAGTGATTAAGCTTAGAGAGAGAGAGGAGGCTGTAGGAAGCACTCAACTATAGAATAGGAACCTCACAAAGAGTTTGCAATGAATGCTCAACCTTGGAATGAAGCCCAAGGGGTCCTATTTATAGCTGGGGATGCCTCTTAGCCTTTGGGAACACTTGTGAACGAAAACTAGCCGTTTTGTGGCTTGCAACGGATCTATTTTCACTTGTTGCAACTCCACAACGGCTAGAATTGCTTTTTCTGCATTTCAGTACAGTCCGATCGGCCGAGTTTCTATAAAGGTAATTCGGCCGAACCACTAAGCGACAAGTCTGAAAGCTAGACTGTCGGCCGAGTTCCCTTGGAGAAACTCGGCCGATCGGTCGACTTTCAACTTGGACCGATCAGTGGATCGGCCGAGTTTCCCACCATAGAAACTCGACCGAACAGGGATCGGCTGAGTTGGTAACTCGGCCGATTGCCCAGAAAATTCCAGAATATATGGATCGGCCGAGTTTGGAATTCGGCCGACCAAATCCCTGTTATGGGTATTTTGGAATTTTCGTAAAACTGTACAAATGATGGATTTTTGTGTCCCAATAATTTTTCTAAGCTTAATTACAAGTCATACAATCATTACAAGTGATTACAAAGCAATTCTAAGGTCATTTACATAGAGATCCCAAATTGCACACTTGTAGCTATGTTGACTTGTCTTTTCTCCAATTTGATATGCGCAAGTTAGGGCATTTGGAGTGTGTCTAAACCTAACCTGAAATAACTCAATGTAGAAGCATTAGACACCAATGTGTGGAATGGTTAGTCATCATCAAAACAAGGGTTTAGTCAATTTAGACGTGAGTCAACATTGACCTAATTGACCTTGAGTCAACATTCTCCCCCTTTTTGAAGATGACAAACCATTCCATAAATGTATTGAAAGCTTGTAAGTAAAATCATACCTTCGGAGAAACCTAGGGGTTTCAGTAGAATTGAGTTCATATGCTCCCCCTCAATTGATGCTAGTGGAGTTTTCATACTCCCCCTCAATTGATGCTATTTCTCCTGCATGGTTAGCTTTCATAACATTTATAGAAACTATGTCTTCTACTCATATATGTTCTACACATATATGTCTTCTCCCATTTACCTTCTCCCCTTTACATGGACACGCTTCTTTGCTTCATGTAAGACATGCCTTCTCCCTGTTGTCAAAAGAAGACATATCTTTCTCCCCCTTTGTCATTTCAAAAAGGTGGGGGTATGAAGAAACTAAGAAACACCACTTGTTAAGAGAAAGAAGATAACAAAAGTTATATAAGGAGAGTAGAAGAGCACAGATAGGGGCTTGTCCAAGCATAGAAAGAAAAGCAAGTTAAAGCATATACTTGAACAACCCAAAACATGCAAGATAGGGTGCTGCAGAAAAACAATAAATCGCAATTTTGACCCTCAAGATGATGGAATTTGACCAAAAACCATCGGAGCTCATGGCATAGCGATGAGTCTTGCTCAGAAGGGTGTTTCTGCATAAAAAGCACTATACTTGCAGCAAAAACTGAAATTGGAGCAAAACCTGCATAAAAATCCAAAAAATACTCCAATTTCTACATATCATGTAGATCTATGAACCCTGCATCACAATGTTATGCAAGAAACTCAAGATAGTAGATAAGCAATTTAAAGAACAATCTTGAGCATGTATAAGATAAGATACAAACATAACATATAGATGATTAAGTATACCACTTATTGATAGGGTTAGAACTACATGTATGCGAACTACTAGTAGATGATATCACAAGTTAGGACTACTAGCAGGATCTAGATCATAGCAAAGAGATAAGCAACATAAAGCAAGCTATGATTAGATTTAGAGATATATCCAAACAAAGAGATATGCAAATTTAGAAGCATGAGAGGATATAACTCACTAGATATGCATTCTTACCATAAGATGATTACCCCTATGAACCTCAAAGTTGTATCAAAACAAGATATACACCTAGATAGATGTAGCAAGTTAGAGTACAACGGAAGCGATTTTAGACACAACCAAGAGATCCAAAGAGATCATCATCAAAACCTGCAAAACAACTCAAAGCAAGAAATTGCAAGATATAGATATACCAATTTAGAGCAATTAGAGAGATAGAGTTGTAAGCAAGATAGGCAATTTAGAACATGGCAATATGCATATATAAAGGTACCAAATGAGAGTGCCAAAGAATAAGGCTATTGGTTGAGAAAATCTAGTTGAGAGGGAAATTCTCACTCAATAAGCCAAATGTATATTCTGTGCACAGTGTAATCGGTCGAGTTCTGTGTATTGGCAACTCGGCCGATCGCAGCTGTTGGCAACACCCATTGGTGCCTATCGGTCGAGTTTCAATAGGGCAAACTCGGCCGACAAAACTACTGTAGAAAAAGCACATATTTTTCATAAAACATATCTAGAGGCATGCTAAAAGGTACAAACCATATCCAAACATGTCTAAGCAAGTTAGTAATGCACTATAGAAGCATTAGAAATAGTTTTTGAGCAAGAGTGTGAAGAGAAACACAAAATGCCACTTTTGACTCAAAAACCATATGTATAGTGCATACTAACTTGACAAAAAACAAGTTAGAACAGGTTATTAGCAATAAAAACATTACCTTCATGCTTACCATTTCTTTTCCACTTGTTGTCACCCTCTGCACATCTCACCTTTCTTCTTTTATGTGGATTGACAAGTCAATTTGCAATTCAATACCTCAAGTCAATCCATTTGCAAGTACCTACAAGAAGAAAGATGAAATGGTCCCCAATCATGTTTTTGGGTCCGGAGGAGTTAGCTTAGCAACCCAAATCCTATTGCTCTTGGGTGCTTTCCTAAAAGGACAACAAGTAGAATAATGACCTAATTCATTGCAATAGTTGCATGTGCCCATAGTCTTGGAACTAGAGGATTCTCCATGGAATAATGGAGGTCCTTTATCTTTGTTGTTCCCTTGACTACTATCATACCCTAAACCATGTCTACCAATTTGTTTAGTAGTATGGTCTAGGATTTGATTAAGATTCTTTTTACCAACTAAGAATCTTTGCAAAGAAGATCTTAAACTATCATTATCATGCTTAAGAGAAGCAATAGTAGAAGACAATTGATTAATGTTATCTCTAGCATGTAGAAGATCATTTTCTAGGCAAAGAGATTTAGTTAAATAAGAATCTCTATCAATATGAAGAGCAGCAACATCATTCTCTCTATTAGTAGAACTAGAACAAGATTCATGCCCATTGATTTTAGCAAGCAAGGAGGCATTTTCTAGTTCTAATTCATGCAAAACAAAATCTTTGTTTTTGTTTTCAGATTTAAGAGCATCAATGTCATGCATGAGAGAATCAACAATTAAAGTATGTTCTTCATTTGAACTAGGCATGAGAGGTTGAGCTTCTAGAAATTCAATCTTATCAAGTAAACTAGCATTTTCAAGTTTAAGAGAGTCTACTTGGCTAAGACAATCATTTTTATCAATAAGCAAGCAAGAATTTGCATATTCAAGATCATCTAGTTCTATATGCAAATTATCAACAATTTTAGCAAGCTTTTTCTTTTTCTTTTTAGAAGACTTAAGAGATGCACAAATATCATGAATGAGATCAATCAAGGATTCTTTATCTAAAGAGTCTAGATTTACCTCATTTGAGTCTTCACTTGTTGATGCTATAAGGGCAAAATGGCATTCTCCTTCATCACTAGAGCTTGAGCTTGATCCTTCACATGAATCATCACTTGAGCTTGAGTTGGAGGAGCCGCTTGAGCTTGATTGCCATTTCTTCTTGTGAAGATGGGTCTTTTTGCCTTGTGGGCAATCTTCTTTGTAGTGACCCTTCTTCCCACATGTGAAGCACCGGATGGAGGAGGACTTGCCTTTGTAGAGTCGACCTTTGGAGTACATGGCATCTTCTTTAGCTTGAGAGGATGGAGAGACTTGTTCCATGATAGCTTCAATTTGAGCCTTCATTTCAGCCTTCTTCATTCTCTTTAGCTCTTTCTTCTCTTGTCTTTCTACTTCCTCCCTCTTGTCAAGTGTGGCTTCATGTGCTTGTAGATTTCCAATGAGCTCTTCAATAGGAATATCCCTAAACGACCTTGCTTCTTCAATGGAAGTCACCTTGGATTCCCATCTCTTGGGGAGAGTTCTAAGGATCTTTGAGTTGATCTCTCCACTAGACATAGGATGTCCTAGAACAGCAAGACCATTCAAGATGGTGTTGAGCCTTGAGTACATGTTGGCTATGCTCTCCTCCTTTCCCATCTTGAAGTTCTCAAGCAACCCTTTGAGCATGTAGACCTTGCTTTCCTTCACTTGATCTGTCCCTTCATAAGTGATGCAAAGCTTTCTCCATACCTCATAGGCCGTCTCACAAGAAGAAATCCGGTTGAACTCGGTGGGGGTCATGGAGGCATATAGAATGTGCATGGCTCTAGCATTCAAGGTTGCTTTCATCAAGGTGGCTTCATCCCATTCTTCAATGTTTGTCTTTGGTAGAATGTATGGGCTGTTCACCATTTGCCACATCTCGAGACTTGATCCTTGGATGAAGAATTGAAGTCTTCTTCTCCAATAGAGGAAGTTGCTCCCATCAAAGATTGGAAGTCTAGTCGAGAGTCTCCCTCCTAGGTAGTCACCCATCTTCTCCTACTTGTTGAAGTATGCTTGGAGAAGACCTGCTCTGATACCACTTGTTGGATCCTGGATGGGTGACTTAGGTGCTCTAGAGGGGGGGTGAATAGAGCTGAAAGCACTTAAACAAAATTCATTAAACCTTCAAATTATATGACAAGATAAGGTTGCTAAATAGGTAATTTGAGTGCAACTAAATCATGCATAGCAAGGATAAGAGAGATTGAACATGCACCAATTAGACAAGCTATTTAGAGTGGTTCCACACTTCAAACTAGAAGTGTGTCAGTCCACTTGCCTAGAGAGGTCAACCTCTAGGACTTCAACCAATTGCACTCTTATATTCATTCATAAGACTTACAATACATGACCCAACAAAGGACTTACCTATCCAATACAAAGAGTCTTCAACCTTACCAAGGACTTACCCACTTTGCAAGAGTCTTCGGCCTTCTCCAAGGACTTACCCACTCTTGCACAAGTCTTCGGCCTTGTAGGAATTACCCACTCTTCTTGGATCTTCCGCCTTTGACTTCACCTTCACTCGGAGAAGCTTTCCACCAAGGACTTACCCACTTGAGCTTGAGTCTTCTGCCTTCTCCAAGGGCTTACCCACTCTAGCTCCAAGTCTTCGGCCTTGATCTTCACCAAGGGACTCCTTCCCTTGTTCTTCTTCACCTCTCTTGGACAAGAGAGAGAACCTTCATCTTCAATATAGGAAATGAGAGATGGGGAGGTGGTGGAAGTGAGAGCCTCACAAGATATACAAATGATACTAGCTCTCTTACAAATCTCCTACTCACTCTAATGGATGTAGCAAGTGATTAAGCTTAGAGAGAGAGAGGAGGCTGTAGGAAGCACTCAACTATAGAATAGGAACCTCACAAAGAGTTTGCAATGAATGCTCAACCTTGGAATGAAGCCCAAGGGGTCCTATTTATAGCTGGGGATGCCTCTTAGCCTTTGGGAACACTTGTGAACGAAAACTAGCCGTTTTGTGGCTTGCAACGGATCTATTTTCACTTGTTGCAACTCCACAACGGCTAGAATTGCTTTTTCTGCATTTCAGTACAGTCCGATCGGCCGAGTTTCTATAAAGGTAATTCGGCCGAACCACTAAGCGACAAGTCTGAAAGCTAGACTGTCGGCCGAGTTCCCTTGGAGAAACTCGGCCGATCGGTCGACTTTCAACTTGGACCGATCAGTGGATCGGCCGAGTTTCCCACCATAGAAACTCGACCGAACAGGGATCGGCTGAGTTGGTAACTCGGCCGATTGCCCAGAAAATTCCAGAATATATGGATCGGCCGAGTTTGGAATTCGGCCGACCAAATCCCTGTTATGGGTATTTTGGAATTTTCGTAAAACTGTACAAATGATGGATTTTTGTGTCCCAATAATTTTTCTAAGCTTAATTACAAGTCATACAATCATTACAAGTGATTACAAAGCAATTCTAAGGTCATTTACATAGAGATCCCAAATTGCACACTTGTAGCTATGTTGACTTGTCTTTTCTCCAATTTGATATGCGCAAGTTAGGGCATTTGGAGTGTGTCTAAACCTAACCTGAAATAACTCAATGTAGAAGCATTAGACACCAATGTGTGGAATGGTTAGTCATCATCAAAACAAGGGTTTAGTCAATTTAGACGTGAGTCAACATTGACCTAATTGACCTTGAGTCAACATTCTCCCCCTTTTTGAAGATGACAAACCATTCCATAAATGTATTGAAAGCTTGTAAGTAAAATCATACCTTCGGAGAAACCTAGGGGTTTCAGTAGAATTGAGTTCATATGCTCCCCCTCAATTGATGCTAGTGGAGTTTTCATACTCCCCCTCAATTGATGCTATTTCTCCTGCATGGTTAGCTTTCATAACATTTATAGAAACTATGTCTTCTACTCATATATGTTCTACACATATATGTCTTCTCCCATTTACCTTCTCCCCTTTACATGGACACGCTTCTTTGCTTCATGTAAGACATGCCTTCTCCCTGTTGTCAAAAGAAGACATATCTTTCTCCCCCTTTGTCATTTCAAAAAGGTGGGGGTATGAAGAAACTAAGAAACACCACTTGTTAAGAGAAAGAAGATAACAAAAGTTATATAAGGAGAGTAGAAGAGCACAGATAGGGGCTTGTCCAAGCATAGAAAGAAAAGCAAGTTAAAGCATATACTTGAACAACCCAAAACATGCAAGATAGGGTGCTGCAGAAAAACAATAAATCACAATTTTGACCCTCAAGATGATGGAATTTGACCAAAAACCATCGGAGCTCATGGCGTAGCGATGAGTCTTTCTCAGAAGGGTGTTTCTGCATAAAAAGCACTATACTTGCAGCAAAAACTGAAATTGGAGCAAAACCTGCATAAAAATCCAAAAAATACTCCAATTTCTACATATCATGTAGATCTATGAACCCTGCATCACAATGTTATGCAAGAAACTCAAGATAGTAGATAAGCAATTTAAAGAACAATCTTGAGCATGTATAAGATAAGATACAAACATAACATATAGATGATTAAGTATACCACTTATTGATAGGGTTAGAACTACATGTATGCGAACTACTAGTAGATGATATCACAAGTTAGGACTACTAGCAGGATCTAGATCATAGCAAAGAGATAAGCAACATAAAGCAAGCTATGATTAGATTTAGAGATATATCCAAACAAAGAGATATGCAAATTTAGAAGCATGAGAGGATATAACTCACTAGATATGCATTCTTACCATAAGATGATTACCCCTATGAACCTCAAAGTTGTATCAAAACAAGATATACACCTAGATAGATGTAGCAAGTTAGAGTACAACGGAAGCGATTTTAGACACAACCAAGAGATCCAAAGAGATCATCATCAAAACCTGCAAAACAACTCAAAGCAAGAAATTGCAAGATATAGATATACCAATTTAGAGCAATTAGAGAGATAGAGTTGTAAGCAAGATAGGCAATTTAGAACATGGCAATATGCATATATAAAGGTACCAAATGAGAGTGCCAAAGAATAAGGCTATTGGTTGAGAAAATCTAGTTGAGAGGGAAATTCTCACTCAATAAGCCAAATGTATATTCTGTGCACAGTGTAATCGGTCGAGTTCTGTGTATTGGCAACTCGGCCGATCGCAGCTGTTGGCAACACCCATTGGTGCCTATCGGTCGAGTTTCAATAGGGCAAACTCGGCCGACAAAACTATTGTAGAAAAAGCACATATTTTTCATAAAACATATCTAGAGGCATGCTAAAAGGTACAAACCATATCCAAACATGTCTAAGCAAGTTAGTAATGCACTATAGAAGCATTAGAAATAGTTTTTGAGCAAGAGTGTGAAGAGAAACACAAAATGCCACTTTTGACTCAAAAACCATATGTATAGTGCATACTAACTTGACAAAAAACAAGTTAGAACAGGTTATTAGCAATAAAAACATTACCTTCATGCTTACCATTTCTTTTCCACTTGTTGTCACCCTCTGCACATCTCACCTTTCTTCTTTTATGTGGATTGACAAGTCAATTTGCAATTCAATACCTCAAGTCAATCCATTTGCAAGTACCTACAAGAAGAAAGATGAAATGGTCCCCAATCATGTTTTTGGGTCCGGAGGAGTTAGCTTAGCAACCCAAATCCTATTGCTCTTGGGTGCTTTCCTAAAAGGACAACAAGTAGAATAATGACCTAATTCATTGCAATAGTTGCATGTGCCCATAGTCTTGGAACTAGAGGATTCTCCATGGAATAATGGAGGTCCTTTATCTTTGTTGTTCCCTTGACTACTATCATACCCTAAACCATGTCTACCAATTTGTTTAGTAGTATGGTCTAGGATTTGATTAAGATTCTTTTTACCAACTAAGAATCTTTGCAAAGAAGATCTTAAACTATCATTATCATGCTTAAGAGAAGCAATAGTAGAAGACAATTGATTAATGTTATCTCTAGCATGTAGAAGATCATTTTCTAGGCAAAGAGATTTAGTTAAATAAGAATCTCTATCAATATGAAGAGCAGCAACATCATTCTCTCTATTAGTAGAACTAGAACAAGATTCATGCCCATTGATTTTAGCAAGCAAGGAGGCATTTTCTAGTTCTAATTCATGCAAAACAAAATCTTTGTTTTTGTTTTCAGATTTAAGAGCATCAATGTCATGCATGAGAGAATCAACAATTAAAGTATGTTCTTCATTTGAACTAGGCATGAGAGGTTGAGCTTCTAGAAATTCAATCTTATCAAGTAAACTAGCATTTTCAAGTTTAAGAGAGTCTACTTGGCTAAGACAATCATTTTTATCAATAAGCAAGCAAGAATTTGCATATTCAAGATCATCTAGTTCTATATGCAAATTATCAACAATTTTAGCAAGCTTTTTCTTTTTCTTTTTAGAAGACTTAAGAGATGCACAAATATCATGAATGAGATCAATCAAGGATTCTTTATCTAAAGAGTCTAGATTTACCTCATTTGAGTCTTCACTTGTTGATGCTATAAGGGCAAAATGGCATTCTCCTTCATCACTAGAGCTTGAGCTTGATCCTTCACATGAATCATCACTTGAGCTTGAGTTGGAGGAGCCGCTTGAGCTTGATTGCCATTTCTTCTTGTGAAGATGGGTCTTTTTGCCTTGTGGGCAATCTTCTTTGTAGTGACCCTTCTTCCCACATGTGAAGCACCGGATGGAGGAGGACTTGCCTTTGTAGAGTCGACCTTTGGAGTACATGGCATCTTCTTTAGCTTGAGAGGATGGAGAGACTTGTTCCATGATAGCTTCAATTTGAGCCTTCATTTCAGCCTTCTTCATTCTCTTTAGCTCTTTCTTCTCTTGTCTTTCTACTTCCTCCCTCTTGTCAAGTGTGGCTTCATGTGCTTGTAGATTTCCAATGAGCTCTTCAATAGGAATATCCCTAAGCGACCTTGCTTCTTCAATGGAAGTCACCTTGGATTCCCATCTCTTGGGGAGAGTTCTAAGGATCTTTGAGTTGATCTCTCCACTAGACATAGGATGTCCTAGAACAGCAAGACCATTCAAGATGGTGTTGAGCCTTGAGTACATGTTGGCTATGCTCTCCTCCTTTCCCATCTTGAAGTTCTCAAGCAACCCTTTGAGCATGTAGACCTTGCTTTCCTTCACTTGATCTGTCCCTTCATAAGTGATGCAAAGCTTTCTCCATACCTCATAGGCCGTCTCACAAGAAGAAATCCGGTTGAACTCGGTGGGGGTCATGGAGGCATATAGAATGTGCATGGCTCTAGCATTCAAGGTTGCTTTCATCAAGGTGGCTTCATCCCATTCTTCAATGTTTGTCTTTGGTAGAATGTATGGGCTGTTCACCATTTGCCACATCTCGAGACTTGATCCTTGGATGAAGAATTGAAGTCTTCTTCTCCAATAGAGGAAGTTGCTCCCATCAAAGATTGGAAGTCTAGTCGAGAGTCTCCCTCCTAGGTAGTCACCCATCTTCTCCTACTTGTTGAAGTATGCTTGGAGAAGACCTGCTCTGATACCACTTGTTGGATCCTGGATGGGTGACTTAGGTGCTCTAGAGGGGGGGTGAATAGAGCTGAAAGCACTTAAACAAAATTCATTAAACCTTCAAATTATATGACAAGATAAGGTTGCTAAATAGGTAATTTGAGTGCAACTAAATCATGCATAGTAAGGATAAGAGAGATTGAACATGCACCAATTAGACAAGCTATTTAGAGTGGTTCCACACTTCAAACTAGAAGTGTGTCAGTCCACTTGCCTAGAGAGGTCAACCTCTAGGACTTCAACCAATTGCACTCTTATATTCATTCATAAGACTTACAATACATGACCCAACAAAGGACTTACCTATCCAATACAAAGAGTCTTCAACCTTACCAAGGACTTACCCACTTTGCAAGAGTCTTCGGCCTTCTCCAAGGACTTACCCACTCTTGCACAAGTCTTCGGCCTTGTAGGAATTACCCACTCTTCTTGGATCTTCCGCCTTTGACTTCACCTTCACTCGGAGAAGCTTTCCACCAAGGACTTACCCACTTGAGCTTGAGTCTTTTGCCTTCTCCAAGGGCTTACCCACTCTAGCTCCAAGTCTTCGGCCTTGATCTTCACCAAGGGACTCCTTCCCTTGTTCTTCTTCACCTCTCTTGGACAAGAGAGAGAACCTTCATCTTCAATATAGGAAATGAGAGATGGGGAGGTGGTGGAAGTGAGAGCCTCACAAGATATACAAATGATACTAGCTCTCTTACAAATCTCCTACTCACTCTAATGGATGTAGCAAGTGATTAAGCTTAGAGAGAGAGAGGAGGCTGTAGGAAGCACTCAACTATAGAATAGGAACCTCACAAAGAGTTTGCAATGAATGCTCAACCTTGGAATGAAGCCCAAGGGGTCCTATTTATAGCTGGGGATGCCTCTTAGCCTTTGGGAACACTTGTGAACGAAAACTAGCCGTTTTGTGGCTTGCAACGGATCTATTTTCACTTGTTGCAACTCCACAACGGCTAGAATTGCTTTTTCTGCATTTCAGTACAGTCCGATCGGCCGAGTTTCTATAAAGGTAATTCGGCCGAACCACTAAGCGACAAGTCTGAAAGCTAGACTGTCGGCCGAGTTCCCTTGGAGAAACTCGGCCGATCGGTCGACTTTCAACTTGGACCGATCAGTGGATCGGCCGAGTTTCCCACCATAGAAACTCGACCGAACAGGGATCGGCTGAGTTGGTAACTCGGCTGATTGCCCAGAAAATTCCAGAATATATGGATCGGCCGAGTTTGGAATTCGGCCGACCAAATCCCTGTTATGGGTATTTTGGAATTTTCGTAAAACTGTACAAATGATGGATTTTTGTGTCCCAATAATTTTTCTAAGCTTAATTACAAGTCATACAATCATTACAAGTGATTACAAAGCAATTCTAAGGTCATTTACATAGAGATCCCAAATTGCACACTTGTAGCTATGTTGACTTGTCTTTTCTCCAATTTGATATGCGCAAGTTAGGGCATTTGGAGTGTGTCTAAACCTAACCTGAAATAAATCAATGTAGAAGCATTAGACACCAATGTGTGGAATGGTTAGTCATCATCAAAACAAGGGTTTAGTCAATTTAGACGTGAGTCAACATTGACCTAATTGACCTTGAGTCAACATTCTCCCCCTTTTTGAAGATGACAAACCATTCCATAAATGTATTGAAAGCTTGTAAGTAAAATCATACCTTCGGAGAAACCTAGGGGTTTCAGTAGAATTGAGTTCATATGCTCCCCCTCAATTGATGCTAGTGGAGTTTTCATACTCCCCCTCAATTGATGCTATTTCTCCTGCATGGTTAGCTTTCATAACATTTATAGAAACTATGTCTTCTACTCATATATGTTCTACACATATATGTCTTCTCCCATTTACCTTCTCCCCTTTACATGGACACGCTTCTTTGCTTCATGTAAGACATGCCTTCTCCCTGTTGTCAAAAGAAGACATATCTTTCTCCCCCTTTGTCATTTCAAAAAGGTGGGGGTATGAAGAAACTAAGAAACACCACTTGTTAAGAGAAAGAAGATAACAAAAGTTATATAAGGAGAGTAGAAGAGCACAGATAGGGGCTTGTCCAAGCATAGAAAGAAAAGCAAGTTAAAGCATATACTTGAACAACCCAAAACATGCAAGATAGGGTGCTGCAGAAAAACAATAAATCGCAATTTTGACCCTCAAGATGATGGAATTTGACCAAAAACCATCGGAGCTCATGGCGTAGCGATGAGTCTTGCTCAGAAGGGTGTTTCTGCATAAAAAGCACTATACTTGCAGCAAAAACTGAAATTGGAGCAAAACCTGCATAAAAATCCAAAAAATACTCCAATTTCTACATATCATGTAGATCTATGAACCCTGCATCACAATGTTATGCAAGAAACTCAAGATAGTAGATAAGCAATTTAAAGAACAATCTTGAGCATGTATAAGATAAGATACAAACATAACATATAGATGATTAAGTATACCACTTATTGATAGGGTTAGAACTACATGTATGCGAACTACTAGTAGATGATATCACAAGTTAGGACTACTAGCAGGATCTAGATCATAGAAAAGAGATAAGCAACATAAAGCAAGCTATGATTAGATTTAGAGATATATCCAAACAAAGAGATATGCAAATTTAGAAGCATGAGAGGATATAACTCACTAGATATGCATTCTTACCATAAGATGATTACCCCTATGAACCTCAAAGTTGTATCAAAACAAGATATACACCTAGATAGATGTAGCAAGTTAGAGTACAACGGAAGCGATTTTAGACACAACCAAGAGATCCAAAGAGATCATCATCAAAACCTGCAAAACAACTCAAAGCAAGAAATTGCAAGATATAGATATACCAATTTAGAGCAATTAGAGAGATAGAGTTGTAAGCAAGATAGGCAATTTAGAACATGGCAATATGCATATATAAAGGTACCAAATGAGAGTGCCAAAGAATAAGGCTATTGGTTGAGAAAATCTAGTTGAGAGGGAAATTCTCACTCAATAAGCCAAATGTATATTCTGTGCACAGTGTAATCGGTCGAGTTCTGTGTATTGGCAACTCGGCCGATCGCAGCTGTTGGCAACACCCATTGGTGCCTATCGGTCGAGTTTCAATAGGGCAAACTCGGCCGACAAAACTACTGTAGAAAAAGCACATATTTTTCATAAAACATATCTAGAGGCATGCTAAAAGGTACAAACCATATCCAAACATGTCTAAGCAAGTTAGTAATGCACTATAGAAGCATTAGAAATAGTTTTTGAGCAAGAGTGTGAAGAGAAACACAAAATGCCACTTTTGACTCAAAAACCATATGTATAGTGCATACTAACTTGACAAAAAACAAGTTAGAACAGGTTATTAGCAATAAAAACATTACCTTCATGCTTACCATTTCTTTTCCACTTGTTGTCACCCTCTGCACATCTCACCTTTCTTCTTTTATGTGGATTGACAAGTCAATTTGCAATTCAATACCTCAAGTCAATCCATTTGCAAGTACCTACAAGAAGAAAGATGAAATGGTCCCCAATCATGTTTTTGGGTCCGGAGGAGTTAGCTTAGCAACCCAAATCCTATTGCTCTTGGGTGCTTTCCTAAAAGGACAACAAGTAGAATAATGACCTAATTCATTGCAATAGTTGCATGTGCCCATAGTCTTGGAACTAGAGGATTCTCCATGGAATAATGGAGGTCCTTTATCTTTGTTGTTCCCTTGACTACTATCATACCCTAAACCATGTCTACCAATTTGTTTAGTAGTATGGTCTAGGATTTGATTAAGATTCTTTTTACCAACTAAGAATCTTTGCAAAGAAGATCTTAAACTATCATTATCATGCTTAAGAGAAGCAATAGTAGAAGACAATTGATTAATGTTATCTCTAGCATGTAGAAGATCATTTTCTAGGCAAAGAGATTTAGTTAAATAAGAATCTCTATCAATATGAAGAGCAGCAACATCATTCTCTCTATTAGTAGAACTAGAACAAGATTCATGCCCATTGATTTTAGCAAGCAAGGAGGCATTTTCTAGTTCTAATTCATGCAAAACAAAATCTTTGTTTTTGTTTTCAGATTTAAGAGCATCAATGTCATGCATGAGAGAATCAACAATTAAAGTATGTTCTTCATTTGAACTAGGCATGAGAGGTTGAGCTTCTAGAAATTCAATCTTATCAAGTAAACTAGCATTTTCAAGTTTAAGAGAGTCTACTTGGCTAAGACAATCATTTTTATCAATAAGCAAGCAAGAATTTGCATATTCAAGATCATCTAGTTCTATATGCAAATTATCAACAATTTTAGCAAGCTTTTTCTTTTTCTTTTTAGAAGACTTAAGAGATGCACAAATATCATGAATGAGATCAATCAAGGATTCTTTATCTAAAGAGTCTAGATTTACCTCATTTGAGTCTTCACTTGTTGATGCTATAAGGGCAAAATGGCATTCTCCTTCATCACTAGAGCTTGAGCTTGATCCTTCACATGAATCATCACTTGAGCTTGAGTTGGAGGAGCCGCTTGAGCTTGATTGCCATTTCTTCTTGTGAAGATGGGTCTTTTTGCCTTGTGGGCAATCTTCTTTGTAGTGACCCTTCTTCCCACATGTGAAGCACCGGATGGAGGAGGACTTGCCTTTGTAGAGTCGACCTTTGGAGTACATGGCATCTTCTTTAGCTTGAGAGGATGGAGAGACTTGTTCCATGATAGCTTCAATTTGAGCCTTCATTTCAGCCTTCTTCATTCTCTTTAGCTCTTTCTTCTCTTGTCTTTCTACTTCCTCCCTCTTGTCAAGTGTGGCTTCATGTGCTTGTAGATTTCCAATGAGCTCTTCAATAGGAATATCCCTAAGCGACCTTGCTTCTTCAATGGAAGTCACCTTGGATTCCCATCTCTTGGGGAGAGTTCTAAGGATCTTTGAGTTGATCTCTCCACTAGACATAGGATGTCCTAGAACAGCAAGACCATTCAAGATGGTGTTGAGCCTTGAGTACATGTTGGCTATGCTCTCCTCCTTTCCCATCTTGAAGTTCTCAAGCAACCCTTTGAGCATGTAGACCTTGCTTTCCTTCACTTGATCTGTCCCTTCATAAGTGATGCAAAGCTTTCTCCATACCTCATAGGCCGTCTCACAAGAAGAAATCCGGTTGAACTCGGTGGGGGTCATGGAGGCATATAGAATGTGCATGGCTCTAGCATTCAAGGTTGCTTTCATCAAGGTGGCTTCATCCCATTCTTCAATGTTTGTCTTTGGTAGAATGTATGGGCTGTTCACCATTTGCCACATCTCGAGACTTGATCCTTGGATGAAGAATTGAAGTCTTCTTCTCCAATAGAGGAAGTTGCTCCCATCAAAGATTGGAAGTCTAGTCGAGAGTCTCCCTCCTAGGTAGTCACCCATCTTCTCCTACTTGTTGAAGTATGCTTGGAGAAGACCTGCTCTGATACCACTTGTTGGATCCTGGATGGGTGACTTAGGTGCTCTAGAGGGGGGGTGAATAGAGCTGAAAGCACTTAAACAAAATTCATTAAACCTTCAAATTATATGACAAGATAAGGTTGCTAAATAGGTAATTTGAGTGCAACTAAATCATGCATAGCAAGGATAAGAGAGATTGAACATGCACCAATTAGACAAGCTATTTAGAGTGGTTCCACACTTCAAACTAGAAGTGTGTCAGTCCACTTGCCTAGAGAGGTCAACCTCTAGGACTTCAACCAATTGCACTCTTATATTCATTCATAAGACTTACAATACATGACCCAACAAAGGACTTACCTATCCAATACAAAGAGTCTTCAACCTTACCAAGGACTTACCCACTTTGCAAGAGTCTTCGGCCTTCTCCAAGGACTTACCCACTCTTGCACAAGTCTTCGGCCTTGTAGGAATTACCCACTCTTCTTGGATCTTCCGCCTTTGACTTCACCTTCACTCGGAGAAGCTTTCCACCAAGGACTTACCCACTTGAGCTTGAGTCTTCTGCCTTCTCCAAGGGCTTACCCACTCTAGCTCCAAGTCTTCGGCCTTGATCTTCACCAAGGGACTCCTTCCCTTGTTCTTCTTCACCTCTCTTGGACAAGAGAGAGAACCTTCATCTTCAATATAGGAAATGAGAGATGGGGAGGTGGTGGAAGTGAGAGCCTCACAAGATATACAAATGATACTAGCTCTCTTACAAATCTCCTACTCACTCTAATGGATGTAGCAAGTGATTAAGCTTAGAGAGAGAGAGGAGGCTGTAGGAAGCACTCAACTATAGAATAGGAACCTCACAAAGAGTTTGCAATGAATGCTCAACCTTGGAATGAAGCCCAAGGGGTCCTATTTATAGCTGGGGATGCCTCTTAGCCTTTGGGAACACTTGTGAACGAAAACTAGCCGTTTTGTGGCTTGCAACGGATCTATTTTCACTTGTTGCAACTCCACAACGGCTAGAATTGCTTTTTCTGCATTTCAGTACAGTCCGATCGGCCGAGTTTCTATAAAGGTAATTCGGCCGAACCACTAAGCGACAAGTCTGAAAGCTAGACTGTCGGCCGAGTTCCCTTGGAGAAACTCGGCCGATCGGTCGACTTTCAACTTGGACCGATCAGTGGATCGGCCGAGTTTCCCACCATAGAAACTCGACCGAACAGGGATCGGCTGAGTTGGTAACTCGGCCGATTGCCCAGAAAATTCCAGAATATATGGATCGGCCGAGTTTGGAATTCGGCCGACCAAATCCCTGTTATGGGTATTTTGGAATTTTCGTAAAACTGTACAAATGATGGATTTTTGTGTCCCAATAATTTTTCTAAGCTTAATTACAAGTCATACAATCATTACAAGTGATTACAAAGCAATTCTAAGGTCATTTACATAGAGATCCCAAATTGCACACTTGTAGCTATGTTGACTTGTCTTTTCTCCAATTTGATATGCGCAAGTTAGGGCATTTGGAGTGTGTCTAAACCTAACCTGAAATAACTCAATGTAGAAGCATTAGACACCAATGTGTGGAATGGTTAGTCATCATCAAAACAAGGGTTTAGTCAATTTAGACGTGAGTCAACATTGACCTAATTGACCTTGAGTCAACATTCTCCCCCTTTTTGAAGATGACAAACCATTCCATAAATGTATTGAAAGCTTGTAAGTAAAATCATACCTTCGGAGAAACCTAGGGGTTTCAGTAGAATTGAGTTCATATGCTCCCCCTCAATTGATGCTAGTGGAGTTTTCATACTCCCCCTCAATTGATGCTATTTCTCCTGCATGGTTAGCTTTCATAACATTTATAGAAACTATGTCTTCTACTCATATATGTTCTACACATATATGTCTTCTCCCATTTACCTTCTCCCCTTTACATGGACACGCTTCTTTGCTTCATGTAAGACATGCCTTCTCCCTGTTGTCAAAAGAAGACATATCTTTCTCCCCCTTTGTCATTTCAAAAAGGTGGGGGTATGAAGAAACTAAGAAACACCACTTGTTAAGAGAAAGAAGATAACAAAAGTTATATAAGGAGAGTAGAAGAGCACAGATAGGGGCTTGTCCAAGCATAGAAAGAAAAGCAAGTTAAAGCATATACTTGAACAACCCAAAACATGCAAGATAGGGTGCTGCAGAAAAACAATAAATCGCAATTTTGACCCTCAAGATGATGGAATTTGACCAAAAACCATCGGAGCTCATGGCGTAGCGATGAGTCTTGCTCAGAAGGGTGTTTCTGCATAAAAAGCACTATACTTGCAGCAAAAACTGAAATTGGAGCAAAACCTGCATAAAAATCCAAAAAATACTCCAATTTCTACATATCATGTAGATCTATGAACCCTGCATCACAATGTTATGCAAGAAACTCAAGATAGTAGATAAGCAATTTAAAGAACAATCTTGAGCATGTATAAGATAAGATACAAACATAACATATAGATGATTAAGTATACCACTTATTGATAGGGTTAGAACTACATGTATGCGAACTACTAGTAGATGATATCACAAGTTAGGACTACTAGCAGGATCTAGATCATAGCAAAGAGATAAGCAACATAAAGCAAGCTATGATTAGATTTAGAGATATATCCAAACAAAGAGATATGCAAATTTAGAAGCATGAGAGGATATAACTCACTAGATATGCATTCTTACCATAAGATGATTACCCCTATGAACCTCAAAGTTGTATCAAAACAAGATATACACCTAGATAGATGTAGCAAGTTAGAGTACAACGGAAGCGATTTTAGACACAACCAAGAGATCCAAAGAGATCATCATCAAAACCTGCAAAACAACTCAAAGCAAGAAATTGCAAGATATAGATATACCAATTTAGAGCAATTAGAGAGATAGAGTTGTAAGCAAGATAGGCAATTTAGAACATGGCAATATGCATATATAAAGGTACCAAATGAGAGTGCCAAAGAATAAGGCTATTGGTTGAGAAAATCTAGTTGAGAGGGAAATTCTCACTCAATAAGCCAAATGTATATTCTGTGCACAGTGTAATCGGTCGAGTTCTGTGTATTGGCAACTCGGCCGATCGCAGCTGTTGGCAACACCCATTGGTGCCTATCGGTCGAGTTTCAATAGGGCAAACTCGGCCGACAAAACTACTGTAGAAAAAGCACATATTTTTCATAAAACATATCTAGAGGCATGCTAAAAGGTACAAACCATATCCAAACATGTCTAAGCAAGTTAGTAATGCACTATAGAAGCATTAGAAATAGTTTTTGAGCAAGAGTGTGAAGAGAAACACAAAATGCCACTTTTGACTCAAAAACCATATGTATAGTGCATACTAACTTGACAAAAAACAAGTTAGAACAGGTTATTAGCAATAAAAACATTACCTTCATGCTTACCATTTCTTTTCCACTTGTTGTCACCCTCTGCACATCTCACCTTTCTTCTTTTATGTGGATTGACAAGTCAATTTGCAATTCAATACCTCAAGTCAATCCATTTGCAAGTACCTACAAGAAGAAAGATGAAATGGTCCCCAATCATGTTTTTGGGTCCGGAGGAGTTAGCTTAGCAACCCAAATCCTATTGCTCTTGGGTGCTTTCCTAAAAGGACAACAAGTAGAATAATGACCTAATTCATTGCAATAGTTGCATGTGCCCATAGTCTTGGAACTAGAGGATTCTCCATGGAATAATGGAGGTCCTTTATCTTTGTTGTTCCCTTGACTACTATCATACCCTAAACCATGTCTACTAATTTGTTTAGTAGTATGGTCTAGGATTTGATTAAGATTCTTTTTACCAACTAAGAATCTTTGCAAAGAAGATCTTAAACTATCATTATCATGCTTAAGAGAAGCAATAGTAGAAGACAATTGATTAATGTTATCTCTAGCATGTAGAAGATCATTTTCTAGGCAAAGAGATTTAGTTAAATAAGAATCTCTATCAATATGAAGAGCAGCAACATCATTCTCTCTATTAGTAGAACTAGAACAAGATTCATGCCCATTGATTTTAGCAAGCAAGGAGGCATTTTCTAGTTCTAATTCATGCAAAACAAAATCTTTGTTTTTGTTTTCAGATTTAAGAGCATCAATGTCATGCATGAGAGAATCAACAATTAAAGTATGTTCTTCATTTGAACTAGGCATGAGAGGTTGAGCTTCTAGAAATTCAATCTTATCAAGTAAACTAGCATTTTCAAGTTTAAGAGAGTCTACTTGGCTAAGACAATCATTTTTATCAATAAGCAAGCAAGAATTTGCATATTCAAGATCATCTAGTTCTATATGCAAATTATCAACAATTTTAGCAAGCTTTTTCTTTTTCTTTTTAGAAGACTTAAGAGATGCACAAATATCATGAATGAGATCAATCAAGGATTCTTTATCTAAAGAGTCTAGATTTACCTCATTTGAGTCTTCACTTGTTGATGCTATAAGGGCAAAATGGCATTCTCCTTCATCACTAGAGCTTGAGCTTGATCCTTCACATGAATCATCACTTGAGCTTGAGTTGGAGGAGCCGCTTGAGCTTGATTGCCATTTCTTCTTGTGAAGATGGGTCTTTTTGCCTTGTGGGCAATCTTCTTTGTAGTGACCCTTCTTCCCACATGTGAAGCACCGGATGGAGGAGGACTTGCCTTTGTAGAGTCGACCTTTGGAGTACATGGCATCTTCTTTAGCTTGAGAGGATGGAGAGACTTGTTCCATGATAGCTTCAATTTGAGCCTTCATTTCAGCCTTCTTCATTCTCTTTAGCTCTTTCTTCTCTTGTCTTTCTACTTCCTCCCTCTTGTCAAGTGTGGCTTCATGTGCTTGTAGATTTCCAATGAGCTCTTCAATAGGAATATCCCTAAGCGACCTTGCTTCTTCAATGGAAGTCACCTTGGATTCCCATCTCTTGGGGAGAGTTCTAAGGATCTTTGAGTTGATCTCTCCACTAGACATAGGATGTCCTAGAACAGCAAGACCATTCAAGATGGTGTTGAGCCTTGAGTACATGTTGGCTATGCTCTCCTCCTTTCCCATCTTGAAGTTCTCAAGCAACCCTTTGAGCATGTAGACCTTGCTTTCCTTCACTTGATCTGTCCCTTCATAAGTGATGCAAAGCTTTCTCCATACCTCATAGGCCGTCTCACAAGAAGAAATCCGATTGAACTCGGTGGGGGTCATGGAGGCATATAGAATGTGCATGGCTCTAGCATTCAAGGTTGCTTTCATCAAGGTGGCTTCATCCCATTCTTCAATGTTTGTCTTTGGTAGAATGTATGGGCTGTTCACCATTTGCCACATCTCGAGACTTGATCCTTGGATGAAGAATTGAAGTCTTCTTCTCCAATAGAGGAAGTTGCTCCCATCAAAGATTGGAAGTCTAGTCGAGAGTCTCCCTCCTAGGTAGTCACCCATCTTCTCCTACTTGTTGAAGTATGCTTGGAGAAGACCTGCTCTGATACCACTTGTTGGATCCTGGATGGGTGACTTAGGTGCTCTAGAGGGGGGGTGAATAGAGCTGAAAGCACTTAAACAAAATTCATTAAACCTTCAAATTATATGACAAGATAAGGTTGCTAAATAGGTAATTTGAGTGCAACTAAATCATGCATAGCAAGGATAAGAGAGATTGAACATGCACCAATTAGACAAGCTATTTAGAGTGGTTCCACACTTCAAACTAGAAGTGTGTCAGTCCACTTGCCTAGAGAGGTCAACCTCTAGGACTTCAACCAATTGCACTCTTATATTCATTCATAAGACTTACAATACATGACCCAACAAAGGACTTACCTATCCAATACAAAGAGTCTTCAACCTTACCAAGGACTTACCCACTTTGCAAGAGTCTTCGGCCTTCTCCAAGGACTTACCCACTCTTGCACAAGTCTTCGGCCTTGTAGGAATTACCCACTCTTCTTGGATCTTCCGCCTTTGACTTCACCTTCACTCGGAGAAGCTTTCCACCAAGGACTTACCCACTTGAGCTTGAGTCTTCTGCCTTCTCCAAGGGCTTACCCACTCTAGCTCCAAGTCTTCGGCCTTGATCTTCACCAAGGGACTCCTTCCCTTGTTCTTCTTCACCTCTCTTGGACAAGAGAGAGAACCTTCATCTTCAATATAGGAAATGAGAGATGGGGAGGTGGTGGAAGTGAGAGCCTCACAAGATATACAAATGATACTAGCTCTCTTACAAATCTCCTACTCACTCTAATGGATGTAGCAAGTGATTAAGCTTAGAGAGAGAGAGGAGGCTGTAGGAAGCACTCAACTATAGAATAGGAACCTCACAAAGAGTTTGCAATGAATGCTCAACCTTGGAATGAAGCCCAAGGGGTCCTATTTATAGCTGGGGATGCCTCTTAGCCTTTGGGAACACTTGTGAACGAAAACTAGCCGTTTTGTGGCTTGCAACGGATCTATTTTCACTTGTTGCAACTCCACAACGGCTAGAATTGCTTTTTCTGCATTTCAGTACAGTCCGATCGGCCGAGTTTCTATAAAGGTAATTCGGCCGAACCACTAAGCGACAAGTCTGAAAGCTAGACTGTCGGCCGAGTTCCCTTGGAGAAACTCGGCCGATCGGTCGACTTTCAACTTGGACCGATCAGTGGATCGGCCGAGTTTCCCACCATAGAAACTCGACCGAACAGGGATCGGCTGAGTTGGTAACTCGGCCGATTGCCCAGAAAATTCCAGAATATATGGATCGGCCGAGTTTGGAATTCGGCCGACCAAATCCCTGTTATGGGTATTTTGGAATTTTCGTAAAACTGTACAAATGATGGATTTTTGTGTCCCAATAATTTTTCTAAGCTTAATTACAAGTCATACAATCATTACAAGTGATTACAAAGCAATTCTAAGGTCATTTACATAGAGATCCCAAATTGCACACTTGTAGCTATGTTGACTTGTCTTTTCTCCAATTTGATATGCGCAAGTTAGGGCATTTGGAGTGTGTCTAAACCTAACCTGAAATAACTCAATGTAGAAGCATTAGACACCAATGTGTGGAATGGTTAGTCATCATCAAAACAAGGGTTTAGTCAATTTAGACGTGAGTCAACATTGACCTAATTGACCTTGAGTCAACATTCTCCCCCTTTTTGAAGATGACAAACCATTCCATAAATGTATTGAAAGCTTGTAAGTAAAATCATACCTTCGGAGAAACCTAGGGGTTTCAGTAGAATTGAGTTCATATGCTCCCCCTCAATTGATGCTAGTGGAGTTTTCATACTCCCCCTCAATTGATGCTATTTCTCCTGCATGGTTAGCTTTCATAACATTTATAGAAACTATGTCTTCTACTCATATATGTTCTACACATATATGTCTTCTCCCATTTACCTTCTCCCCTTTACATGGACACGCTTCTTTGCTTCATGTAAGACATGCCTTCTCCCTGTTGTCAAAAGAAGACATATCTTTCTCCCCCTTTGTCATTTCAAAAAGGTGGGGGTATGAAGAAACTAAGAAACACCACTTGTTAAGAGAAAGAAGATAACAAAAGTTATATAAGGAGAGTAGAAGAGCACAGATAGGGGCTTGTCCAAGCATAGAAAGAAAAGCAAGTTAAAGCATATACTTGAACAACCCAAAACATGCAAGATAGGGTGCTGCAGAAAAACAATAAATCGCAATTTTGACCCTCAAGATGATGGAATTTGACCAAAAACCATCGGAGCTCATGGCATAGCGATGAGTCTTGCTCAGAAGGGTGTTTCTGCATAAAAAGCACTATACTTGCAGCAAAAACTGAAATTGGAGCAAAACCTGCATAAAAATCCAAAAAATACTCCAATTTCTACATATCATGTAGATCTATGAACCCTGCATCACAATGTTATGCAAGAAACTCAAGATAGTAGATAAGCAATTTAAAGAACAATCTTGAGCATGTATAAGATAAGATACAAACATAACATATAGATGATTAAGTATACCACTTATTGATAGGGTTAGAACTACATGTATGCGAACTACTAGTAGATGATATCACAAGTTAGGACTACTAGCAGGATCTAGATCATAGCAAAGAGATAAGCAACATAAAGCAAGCTATGATTAGATTTAGAGATATATCCAAACAAAGAGATATGCAAATTTAGAAGCATGAGAGGATATAACTCACTAGATATGCATTCTTACCATAAGATGATTACCCCTATGAACCTCAAAGTTGTATCAAAACAAGATATACACCTAGATAGATGTAGCAAGTTAGAGTACAACGGAAGCGATTTTAGACACAACCAAGAGATCCAAAGAGATCATCATCAAAACCTGCAAAACAACTCAAAGCAAGAAATTGCAAGATATAGATATACCAATTTAGAGCAATTAGAGAGATAGAGTTGTAAGCAAGATAGGCAATTTAGAACATGGCAATATGCATATATAAAGGTACCAAATGAGAGTGCCAAAGAATAAGGCTATTGGTTGAGAAAATCTAGTTGAGAGGGAAATTCTCACTCAATAAGCCAAATGTATATTCTGTGCACAGTGTAATCGGTCGAGTTCTGTGTATTGGCAACTCGGCCGATCGCAGCTGTTGGCAACACCCATTGGTGCCTATCGGTCGAGTTTCAATAGGGCAAACTCGGCCGACAAAACTACTGTAGAAAAAGCACATATTTTTCATAAAACATATCTAGAGGCATGCTAAAAGGTACAAACCATATCCAAACATGTCTAAGCAAGTTAGTAATGCACTATAGAAGCATTAGAAATAGTTTTTGAGCAAGAGTGTGAAGAGAAACACAAAATGCCACTTTTGACTCAAAAACCATATGTATAGTGCATACTAACTTGACAAAAAACAAGTTAGAACAGGTTATTAGCAATAAAAACATTACCTTCATGCTTACCATTTCTTTTCCACTTGTTGTCACCCTCTGCACATCTCACCTTTCTTCTTTTATGTGGATTGACAAGTCAATTTGCAATTCAATACCTCAAGTCAATCCATTTGCAAGTACCTACAAGAAGAAAGATGAAATGGTCCCCAATCATGTTTTTGGGTCCGGAGGAGTTAGCTTAGCAACCCAAATCCTATTGCTCTTGGGTGCTTTCCTAAAAGGACAACAAGTAGAATAATGACCTAATTCATTGCAATAGTTGCATGTGCCCATAGTCTTGGAACTAGAGGATTCTCCATGGAATAATGGAGGTCCTTTATCTTTGTTGTTCCCTTGACTACTATCATACCCTAAACCATGTCTACCAATTTGTTTAGTAGTATGGTCTAGGATTTGATTAAGATTCTTTTTACCAACTAAGAATCTTTGCAAAGAAGATCTTAAACTATCATTATCATGCTTAAGAGAAGCAATAGTAGAAGACAATTGATTAATGTTATCTCTAGCATGTAGAAGATCATTTTCTAGGCAAAGAGATTTAGTTAAATAAGAATCTCTATCAATATGAAGAGCAGCAACATCATTCTCTCTATTAGTAGAACTAGAACAAGATTCATGCCCATTGATTTTAGCAAGCAAGGAGGCATTTTCTAGTTCTAATTCATGCAAAACAAAATCTTTGTTTTTGTTTTCAGATTTAAGAGCATCAATGTCATGCATGAGAGAATCAACAATTAAAGTATGTTCTTCATTTGAACTAGGCATGAGAGGTTGAGCTTCTAGAAATTCAATCTTATCAAGTAAACTAGCATTTTCAAGTTTAAGAGAGTCTACTTGGCTAAGACAATCATTTTTATCAATAAGCAAGCAAGAATTTGCATATTCAAGATCATCTAGTTCTATATGCAAATTATCAACAATTTTAGCAAGCTTTTTCTTTTTCTTTTTAGAAGACTTAAGAGATGCACAAATATCATGAATGAGATCAATCAAGGATTCTTTATCTAAAGAGTCTAGATTTACCTCATTTGAGTCTTCACTTGTTGATGCTATAAGGGCAAAATGGCATTCTCCTTCATCACTAGAGCTTGAGCTTGATCCTTCACATGAATCATCACTTGAGCTTGAGTTGGAGGAGCCGCTTGAGCTTGATTGCCATTTCTTCTTGTGAAGATGGGTCTTTTTGCCTTGTGGGCAATCTTCTTTGTAGTGACCCTTCTTCCCACATGTGAAGCACCGGATGGAGGAGGACTTGCCTTTGTAGAGTCGACCTTTGGAGTACATGGCATCTTCTTTAGCTTGAGAGGATGGAGAGACTTGTTCCATGATAGCTTCAATTTGAGCCTTCATTTCAGCCTTCTTCATTCTCTTTAGCTCTTTCTTCTCTTGTCTTTCTACTTCCTCCCTCTTGTCAAGTGTGGCTTCATGTGCTTGTAGATTTCCAATGAGCTCTTCAATAGGAATATCCCTAAGCGACCTTGCTTCTTCAATGGAAGTCACCTTGGATTCCCATCTCTTGGGGAGAGTTCTAAGGATCTTTGAGTTGATCTCTCCACTAGACATAGGATGTCCTAGAACAGCAAGACCATTCAAGATGGTGTTGAGCCTTGAGTACATGTTGGCTATGCTCTCCTCCTTTCCCATCTTGAAGTTCTCAAGCAACCCTTTGAGCATGTAGACCTTGCTTTCCTTCACTTGATCTGTCCCTTCATAAGTGATGCAAAGCTTTCTCCATACCTCATAGGCCGTCTCACAAGAAGAAATCCGGTTGAACTCGGTGGGGGTCATAGAGGCATATAGAATGTGCATGGCTCTAGCATTCAAGGTTGCTTTCATCAAGGTGGCTTCATCCCATTCTTCAATGTTTGTCTTTGGTAGAATGTATGGGCTGTTCACCATTTGCCACATCTCGAGACTTGATCCTTGGATGAAGAATTGAAGTCTTCTTCTCCAATAGAGGAAGTTGCTCCCATCAAAGATTGGAAGTCTAGTCGAGAGTCTCCCTCCTAGGTAGTCACCCATCTTCTCCTACTTGTTGAAGTATGCTTGGAGAAGACCTGCTCTGATACCACTTGTTGGATCCTGGATGGGTGACTTAGGTGCTCTAGAGGGGGGGTGAATAGAGCTGAAAGCACTTAAACAAAATTCATTAAACCTTCAAATTATATGACAAGATAAGGTTGCTAAATAGGTAATTTGAGTGCAACTAAATCATGCATAGCAAGGATAAGAGAGATTGAACATGCACCAATTAGACAAGCTATTTAGAGTGGTTCCACACTTCAAACTAGAAGTGTGTCAGTCCACTTGCCTAGAGAGGTCAACCTCTAGGACTTCAACCAATTGCACTCTTATATTCATTCATAAGACTTACAATACATGACCCAACAAAGGACTTACCTATCCAATACAAAGAGTCTTCAACCTTACCAAGGACTTACCCACTTTGCAAGAGTCTTCGGCCTTCTCCAAGGACTTACCCACTCTTGCACAAGTCTTCGGCCTTGTAGGAATTACCCACTCTTCTTGGATCTTCCGCCTTTGACTTCACCTTCACTCGGAGAAGCTTTCCACCAAGGACTTACCCACTTGAGCTTGAGTCTTCTGCCTTCTCCAAGGGCTTACCCACTCTAGCTCCAAGTCTTCGGCCTTGATCTTCACCAAGGGACTCCTTCCCTTGTTCTTCTTCACCTCTCTTGGACAAGAGAGAGAACCTTCATCTTCAATATAGGAAATGATAGATGGGGAGGTGGTGGAAGTGAGAGCCTCACAAGATATACAAATGATACTAGCTCTCTTACAAATCTCCTACTCACTCTAATGGATGTAGCAAGTGATTAAGCTTAGAGAGAGAGAGGAGGCTGTAGGAAGCACTCAACTATAGAATAGGAACCTCACAAAGAGTTTGCAATGAATGCTCAACCTTGGAATGAAGCCCAAGGGGTCCTATTTATAGCTGGGGATGCCTCTTAGCCTTTGGGAACACTTGTGAACGAAAACTAGCCGTTTTGTGGCTTGCAACGGATCTATTTTCACTTGTTGCAACTCCACAACGGCTAGAATTGCTTTTTCTGCATTTCAGTACAGTCCGATCGGCCGAGTTTCTATAAAGGTAATTCGGCCGAACCACTAAGCGACAAGTCTGAAAGCTAGACTGTCGGCCGAGTTCCCTTGGAGAAACTCGGCCGATCGGTCGACTTTCAACTTGGACCGATCAGTGGATCGGCCGAGTTTCCCACCATAGAAACTCGACCGAACAGGGATCGGCTGAGTTGGTAACTCGGCCGATTGCCCAGAAAATTCCAGAATATATGGATCGGCCGAGTTTGGAATTCGGCCGACCAAATCCCTGTTATGGGTATTTTGGAATTTTCGTAAAACTGTACAAATGATGGATTTTTGTGTCCCAATAATTTTTCTAAGCTTAATTACAAGTCATACAATCATTACAAGTGATTACAAAGCAATTCTAAGGTCATTTACATAGAGATCCCAAATTGCACACTTGTAGCTATGTTGACTTGTCTTTTCTCCAATTTGATATGCGCAAGTTAGGGCATTTGGAGTGTGTCTAAACCTAACCTGAAATAACTCAATGTAGAAGCATTAGACACCAATGTGTGGAATGGTTAGTCATCATCAAAACAAGGGTTTAGTCAATTTAGACGTGAGTCAACATTGACCTAATTGACCTTGAGTCAACATTCTCCCCCTTTTTGAAGATGACAAACCATTCCATAAATGTATTGAAAGCTTGTAAGTAAAATCATACCTTCGGAGAAACCTAGGGGTTTCAGTAGAATTGAGTTCATATGCTCCCCCTCAATTGATGCTAGTGGAGTTTTCATACTCCCCCTCAATTGATGCTATTTCTCCTGCATGGTTAGCTTTCATAACATTTATAGAAACTATGTCTTCTACTCATATATGTTCTACACATATATGTCTTCTCCCATTTACCTTCTCCCCTTTACATGGACACGCTTCTTTGCTTCATGTAAGACATGCCTTCTCCCTGTTGTCAAAAGAAGACATATCTTTCTCCCCCTTTGTCATTTCAAAAAGGTGGGGGTATGAAGAAACTAAGAAACACCACTTGTTAAGAGAAAGAAGATAACAAAAGTTATATAAGGAGAGTAGAAGAGCACAGATAGGGGCTTGTCCAAGCATAGAAAGAAAAGCAAGTTAAAGCATATACTTGAACAACCCAAAACATGCAAGATAGGGTGCTGCAGAAAAACAATAAATCGCAATTTTGACCCTCAAGATGATGGAATTTGACCAAAAACCATCGGAGCTCATGGCATAGCGATGAGTCTTGCTCAGAAGGGTGTTTCTGCATAAAAAGCACTATACTTGCAGCAAAAACTGAAATTGGAGCAAAACCTGCATAAAAATCCAAAAAATACTCCAATTTCTACATATCATGTAGATCTATGAACCCTGCATCACAATGTTATGCAAGAAACTCAAGATAGTAGATAAGCAATTTAAAGAACAATCTTGAGCATGTATAAGATAAGATACAAACATAACATATAGATGATTAAGTATACCACTTATTGATAGGGTTAGAACTACATGTATGCGAACTACTAGTAGATGATATCACAAGTTAGGACTACTAGCAGGATCTAGATCATAGCAAAGAGATAAGCAACATAAAGCAAGCTATGATTAGATTTAGAGATATATCCAAACAAAGAGATATGCAAATTTAGAAGCATGAGAGGATATAACTCACTAGATATGCATTCTTACCATAAGATGATTACCCCTATGAACCTCAAAGTTGTATCAAAACAAGATATACACCTAGATAGATGTAGCAAGTTAGAGTACAACGGAAGCGATTTTAGACACAACCAAGAGATCCAAAGAGATCATCATCAAAACCTGCAAAACAACTCAAAGCAAGAAATTGCAAGATATAGATATACCAATTTAGAGCAATTAGAGAGATAGAGTTGTAAGCAAGATAGGCAATTTAGAACATGGCAATATGCATATATAAAGGTACCAAATGAGAGTGCCAAAGAATAAGGCTATTGGTTGAGAAAATCTAGTTGAGAGGGAAATTCTCACTCAATAAGCCAAATGTATATTCTGTGCACAGTGTAATCGGTCGAGTTCTGTGTATTGGCAACTCGGCCGATCGCAGCTGTTGGCAACACCCATTGGTGCCTATCGGTCGAGTTTCAATAGGGCAAACTCGGCCGACAAAACTACTGTAGAAAAAGCACATATTTTTCATAAAACATATCTAGAGGCATGCTAAAAGGTACAAACCATATCCAAACATGTCTAAGCAAGTTAGTAATGCACTATAGAAGCATTAGAAATAGTTTTTGAGCAAGAGTGTGAAGAGAAACACAAAATGCCACTTTTGACTCAAAAACCATATGTATAGTGCATACTAACTTGACAAAAAACAAGTTAGAACAGGTTATTAGCAATAAAAACATTACCTTCATGCTTACCATTTCTTTTCCACTTGTTGTCACCCTCTGCACATCTCACCTTTCTTCTTTTATGTGGATTGACAAGTCAATTTGCAATTCAATACCTCAAGTCAATCCATTTGCAAGTACCTACAAGAAGAAAGATGAAATGGTCCCCAATCATGTTTTTGGGTCCGGAGGAGTTAGCTTAGCAACCCAAATCCTATTGCTCTTGGGTGCTTTCCTAAAAGGACAACAAGTAGAATAATGACCTAATTCATTGCAATAGTTGCATGTGCCCATAGTCTTGGAACTAGAGGATTCTCCATGGAATAATGGAGGTCCTTTATCTTTGTTGTTCCCTTGACTACTATCATACCCTAAACCATGTCTACCAATTTGTTTAGTAGTATGGTCTAGGATTTGATTAAGATTCTTTTTACCAACTAAGAATCTTTGCAAAGAAGATCTTAAACTATCATTATCATGCTTAAGAGAAGCAATAGTAGAAGACAATTGATTAATGTTATCTCTAGCATGTAGAAGATCATTTTCTAGGCAAAGAGATTTAGTTAAATAAGAATCTCTATCAATATGAAGAGCAGCAACATCATTCTCTCTATTAGTAGAACTAGAACAAGATTCATGCCCATTGATTTTAGCAAGCAAGGAGGCATTTTCTAGTTCTAATTCATGCAAAACAAAATCTTTGTTTTTGTTTTCAGATTTAAGAGCATCAATGTCATGCATGAGAGAATCAACAATTAAAGTATGTTCTTCATTTGAACTAGGCATGAGAGGTTGAGCTTCTAGAAATTCAATCTTATCAAGTAAACTAGCATTTTCAAGTTTAAGAGAGTCTACTTGGCTAAGACAATCATTTTTATCAATAAGCAAGCAAGAATTTGCATATTCAAGATCATCTAGTTCTATATGCAAATTATCAACAATTTTAGCAAGCTTTTTCTTTTTCTTTTTAGAAGACTTAAGAGATGCACAAATATCATGAATGAGATCAATCAAGGATTCTTTATCTAAAGAGTCTAGATTTACCTCATTTGAGTCTTCACTTGTTGATGCTATAAGGGCAAAATGGCATTCTCCTTCATCACTAGAGCTTGAGCTTGATCCTTCACATGAATCATCACTTGAGCTTGAGTTGGAGGAGCCGCTTGAGCTTGATTGCCATTTCTTCTTGTGAAGATGGGTCTTTTTGCCTTGTGGGCAATCTTCTTTGTAGTGACCCTTCTTCCCACATGTGAAGCACCGGATGGAGGAGGACTTGCCTTTGTAGAGTCGACCTTTGGAGTACATGGCATCTTCTTTAGCTTGAGAGGATGGAGAGACTTGTTCCATGATAGCTTCAATTTGAGCCTTCATTTCAGCCTTCTTCATTCTCTTTAGCTCTTTCTTCTCTTGTCTTTCTACTTCCTCCCTCTTGTCAAGTGTGGCTTCATGTGCTTGTAGATTTCCAATGAGCTCTTCAATAGGAATATCCCTAAGCGACCTTGCTTCTTCAATGGAAGTCACCTTGGATTCCCATCTCTTGGGGAGAGTTCTAAGGATCTTTGAGTTGATCTCTCCACTAGACATAGGATGTCCTAGAACAGCAAGACCATTCAAGATGGTGTTGAGCCTTGAGTACATGTTGGCTATGCTCTCCTCCTTTCCCATCTTGAAGTTCTCAAGCAACCCTTTGAGCATGTAGACCTTGCTTTCCTTCACTTGATCTGTCCCTTCATAAGTGATGCAAAGCTTTCTCCATACCTCATAGGCCGTCTCACAAGAAGAAATCCGGTTGAACTCGGTGGGGGTCATAGAGGCATATAGAATGTGCATGGCTCTAGCATTCAAGGTTGCTTTCATCAAGGTGGCTTCATCCCATTCTTCAATGTTTGTCTTTGGTAGAATGTATGGGCTGTTCACCATTTGCCACATCTCGAGACTTGATCCTTGGATGAAGAATTGAAGTCTTCTTCTCCAATAGAGGAAGTTGCTCCCATCAAAGATTGGAAGTCTAGTCGAGAGTCTCCCTCCTAGGTAGTCACCCATCTTCTCCTACTTGTTGAAGTATGCTTGGAGAAGACCTGCTCTGATACCACTTGTTGGATCCTGGATGGGTGACTTAGGTGCTCTAGAGGGGGGGTGAATAGAGCTGAAAGCACTTAAACAAAATTCATTAAACCTTCAAATTATATGACAAGATAAGGTTGCTAAATAGGTAATTTGAGTGCAACTAAATCATGCATAGCAAGGATAAGAGAGATTGAACATGCACCAATTAGACAAGCTATTTAGAGTGGTTCCACACTTCAAACTAGAAGTGTGTCAGTCCACTTGCCTAGAGAGGTCAACCTCTAGGACTTCAACCAATTGCACTCTTATATTCATTCATAAGACTTACAATACATGACCCAACAAAGGACTTACCTATCCAATACAAAGAGTCTTCAACCTTACCAAGGACTTACCCACTTTGCAAGAGTCTTCGGCCTTCTCCAAGGACTTACCCACTCTTGCACAAGTCTTCGGCCTTGTAGGAATTACCCACTCTTCTTGGATCTTCCGCCTTTGACTTCACCTTCACTCGGAGAAGCTTTCCACCAAGGACTTACCCACTTGAGCTTGAGTCTTCTGCCTTCTCCAAGGGCTTACCCACTCTAGCTCCAAGTCTTCGGCCTTGATCTTCACCAAGGGACTCCTTCCCTTGTTCTTCTTCACCTCTCTTGGACAAGAGAGAGAACCTTCATCTTCAATATAGGAAATGATAGATGGGGAGGTGGTGGAAGTGAGAGCCTCACAAGATATACAAATGATACTAGCTCTCTTACAAATCTCCTACTCACTCTAATGGATGTAGCAAGTGATTAAGCTTAGAGAGAGAGAGGAGGCTGTAGGAAGCACTCAACTATAGAATAGGAACCTCACAAAGAGTTTGCAATGAATGCTCAACCTTGGAATGAAGCCCAAGGGGTCCTATTTATAGCTGGGGATGCCTCTTAGCCTTTGGGAACACTTGTGAACGAAAACTAGCCGTTTTGTGGCTTGCAACGGATCTATTTTCACTTGTTGCAACTCCACAACGGCTAGAATTGCTTTTTCTGCATTTCAGTACAGTCCGATCGGCCGAGTTTCTATAAAGGTAATTCGGCCGAACCACTAAGCGACAAGTCTGAAAGCTAGACTGTCGGCCGAGTTCCCTTGGAGAAACTCGGCCGATCGGTCGACTTTCAACTTGGACCGATCAGTGGATCGGCCGAGTTTCCCACCATAGAAACTCGACCGAACAGGGATCGGCTGAGTTGGTAACTCGGCCGATTGCCCAGAAAATTCCAGAATATATGGATCGGCCGAGTTTGGAATTCGGCCGACCAAATCCCTGTTATGGGTATTTTGGAATTTTCGTAAAACTGTACAAATGATGGATTTTTGTGTCCCAATAATTTTTCTAAGCTTAATTACAAGTCATACAATCATTACAAGTGATTACAAAGCAATTCTAAGGTCATTTACATAGAGATCCCAAATTGCACACTTGTAGCTATGTTGACTTGTCTTTTCTCCAATTTGATATGCGCAAGTTAGGGCATTTGGAGTGTGTCTAAACCTAACCTGAAATAACTCAATGTAGAAGCATTAGACACCAATGTGTGGAATGGTTAGTCATCATCAAAACAAGGGTTTAGTCAATTTAGACGTGAGTCAACATTGACCTAATTGACCTTGAGTCAACATTCTCCCCCTTTTTGAAGATGACAAACCATTCCATAAATGTATTGAAAGCTTGTAAGTAAAATCATACCTTCGGAGAAACCTAGGGGTTTCAGTAGAATTGAGTTCATATGCTCCCCCTCAATTGATGCTAGTGGAGTTTTCATACTCCCCCTCAATTGATGCTATTTCTCCTGCATGGTTAGCTTTCATAACATTTATAGAAACTATGTCTTCTACTCATATATGTTCTACACATATATGTCTTCTCCCATTTACCTTCTCCCCTTTACATGGACACGCTTCTTTGCTTCATGTAAGACATGCCTTCTCCCTGTTGTCAAAAGAAGACATATCTTTCTCCCCCTTTGTCATTTCAAAAAGGTGGGGGTATGAAGAAACTAAGAAACACCACTTGTTAAGAGAAAGAAGATAACAAAAGTTATATAAGGAGAGTAGAAGAGCACAGATAGGGGCTTGTCCAAGCATAGAAAGAAAAGCAAGTTAAAGCATATACTTGAACAACCCAAAACATGCAAGATAGGGTGCTGCAGAAAAACAATAAATCGCAATTTTGACCCTCAAGATGATGGAATTTGACCAAAAACCATCGGAGCTCATGGCGTAGCGATGAGTCTTGCTCAGAAGGGTGTTTCTGCATAAAAAGCACTATACTTGCAGCAAAAACTGAAATTGGAGCAAAACCTGCATAAAAATCCAAAAAATACTCCAATTTCTACATATCATGTAGATCTATGAACCCTGCATCACAATGTTATGCAAGAAACTCAAGATAGTAGATAAGCAATTTAAAGAACAATCTTGAGCATGTATAAGATAAGATACAAACATAACATATAGATGATTAAGTATACCACTTATTGATAGGGTTAGAACTACATGTATGCGAACTACTAGTAGATGATATCACAAGTTAGGACTACTAGCAGGATCTAGATCATAGCAAAGAGATAAGCAACATAAAGCAAGCTATGATTAGATTTAGAGATATATCCAAACAAAGAGATATGCAAATTTAGAAGCATGAGAGGATATAACTCACTAGATATGCATTCTTACCATAAGATGATTACCCCTATGAACCTCAAAGTTGTATCAAAACAAGATATACACCTAGATAGATGTAGCAAGTTAGAGTACAACGGAAGCGATTTTAGACACAACCAAGAGATCCAAAGAGATCATCATCAAAACCTGCAAAACAACTCAAAGCAAGAAATTGCAAGATATAGATATACCAATTTAGAGCAATTAGAGAGATAGAGTTGTAAGCAAGATAGGCAATTTAGAACATGGCAATATGCATATATAAAGGTACCAAATGAGAGTGCCAAAGAATAAGGCTATTGGTTGAGAAAATCTAGTTGAGAGGGAAATTCTCACTCAATAAGCCAAATGTATATTCTGTGCACAGTGTAATCGGTCGAGTTCTGTGTATTGGCAACTCGGCCGATCGCAGCTGTTGGCAACACCCATTGGTGCCTATCGGTCGAGTTTCAATAGGGCAAACTCGGCCGACAAAACTACTGTAGAAAAAGCACATATTTTTCATAAAACATATCTAGAGGCATGCTAAAAGGTACAAACCATATCCAAACATGTCTAAGCAAGTTAGTAATGCACTATAGAAGCATTAGAAATAGTTTTTGAGCAAGAGTGTGAAGAGAAACACAAAATGCCACTTTTGACTCAAAAACCATATGTATAGTGCATACTAACTTGACAAAAAACAAGTTAGAACAGGTTATTAGCAATAAAAACATTACCTTCATGCTTACCATTTCTTTTCCACTTGTTGTCACCCTCTGCACATCTCACCTTTCTTCTTTTATGTGGATTGACAAGTCAATTTGCAATTCAATACCTCAAGTCAATCCATTTGCAAGTACCTACAAGAAGAAAGATGAAATGGTCCCCAATCATGTTTTTGGGTCCGGAGGAGTTAGCTTAGCAACCCAAATCCTATTGCTCTTGGGTGCTTTCCTAAAAGGACAACAAGTAGAATAATGACCTAATTCATTGCAATAGTTGCATGTGCCCATAGTCTTGGAACTAGAGGATTCTCCATGGAATAATGGAGGTCCTTTATCTTTGTTGTTCCCTTGACTACTATCATACCCTAAACCATGTCTACCAATTTGTTTAGTAGTATGGTCTAGGATTTGATTAAGATTCTTTTTACCAACTAAGAATCTTTGCAAAGAAGATCTTAAACTATCATTATCATGCTTAAGAGAAGCAATAGTAGAAGACAATTGATTAATGTTATCTCTAGCATGTAGAAGATCATTTTCTAGGCAAAGAGATTTAGTTAAATAAGAATCTCTATCAATATGAAGAGCAGCAACATCATTCTCTCTATTAGTAGAACTAGAACAAGATTCATGCCCATTGATTTTAGCAAGCAAGGAGGCATTTTCTAGTTCTAATTCATGCAAAACAAAATCTTTGTTTTTGTTTTCAGATTTAAGAGCATCAATGTCATGCATGAGAGAATCAACAATTAAAGTATGTTCTTCATTTGAACTAGGCATGAGAGGTTGAGCTTCTAGAAATTCAATCTTATCAAGTAAACTAGCATTTTCAAGTTTAAGAGAGTCTACTTGGCTAAGACAATCATTTTTATCAATAAGCAAGCAAGAATTTGCATATTCAAGATCATCTAGTTCTATATGCAAATTATCAACAATTTTAGCAAGCTTTTTCTTTTTCTTTTTAGAAGACTTAAGAGATGCACAAATATCATGAATGAGATCAATCAAGGATTCTTTATCTAAAGAGTCTAGATTTACCTCATTTGAGTCTTCACTTGTTGATGCTATAAGGGCAAAATGGCATTCTCCTTCATCACTAGAGCTTGAGCTTGATCCTTCACATGAATCATCACTTGAGCTTGAGTTGGAGGAGCCGCTTGAGCTTGATTGCCATTTCTTCTTGTGAAGATGGGTCTTTTTGCCTTGTGGGCAATCTTCTTTGTAGTGACCCTTCTTCCCACATGTGAAGCACCGGATGGAGGAGGACTTGCCTTTGTAGAGTCGACCTTTGGAGTACATGGCATCTTCTTTAGCTTGAGAGGATGGAGAGACTTGTTCCATGATAGCTTCAATTTGAGCCTTCATTTCAGCCTTCTTCATTCTCTTTAGCTCTTTCTTCTCTTGTCTTTCTACTTCCTCCCTCTTGTCAAGTGTGGCTTCATGTGCTTGTAGATTTCCAATGAGCTCTTCAATAGGAATATCCCTAAGCGACCTTGCTTCTTCAATGGAAGTCACCTTGGATTCCCATCTCTTGGGGAGAGTTCTAAGGATCTTTGAGTTGATCTCTCCACTAGACATAGGATGTCCTAGAACAGCAAGACCATTCAAGATGGTGTTGAGCCTTGAGTACATGTTGGCTATGCTCTCCTCCTTTCCCATCTTGAAGTTCTCAAGCAACCCTTTGAGCATGTAGACCTTGCTTTCCTTCACTTGATCTGTCCCTTCATAAGTGATGCAAAGCTTTCTCCATACCTCATAGGCCGTCTCACAAGAAGAAATCCGGTTGAACTCGGTGGGGGTCATGGAGGCATATAGAATGTGCATGGCTCTAGCATTCAAGGTTGCTTTCATCAAGGTGGCTTCATCCCATTCTTCAATGTTTGTCTTTGGTAGAATGTATGGGCTGTTCACCATTTGCCACATCTCGAGACTTGATCCTTGGATGAAGAATTGAAGTCTTCTTCTCCAATAGAGGAAGTTGCTCCCATCAAAGATTGGAAGTCTAGTCGAGAGTCTCCCTCCTAGGTAGTCACCCATCTTCTCCTACTTGTTGAAGTATGCTTGGAGAAGACCTGCTCTGATACCACTTGTTGGATCCTGGATGGGTGACTTAGGTGCTCTAGAGGGGGGGTGAATAGAGCTGAAAGCACTTAAACAAAATTCATTAAACCTTCAAATTATATGACAAGATAAGGTTGCTAAATAGGTAATTTGAGTGCAACTAAATCATGCATAGCAAGGATAAGAGAGATTGAACATGCACCAATTAGACAAGCTATTTAGAGTGGTTCCACACTTCAAACTAGAAGTGTGTCAGTCCACTTGCCTAGAGAGGTCAACCTCTAGGACTTCAACCAATTGCACTCTTATATTCATTCATAAGACTTACAATACATGACCCAACAAAGGACTTACCTATCCAATACAAAGAGTCTTCAACCTTACCAAGGACTTACCCACTTTGCAAGAGTCTTCGGCCTTCTCCAAGGACTTACCCACTCTTGCACAAGTCTTCGGCCTTGTAGGAATTACCCACTCTTCTTGGATCTTCCGCCTTTGACTTCACCTTCACTCGGAGAAGCTTTCCACCAAGGACTTACCCACTTGAGCTTGAGTCTTCTGCCTTCTCCAAGGGCTTACCCACTCTAGCTCCAAGTCTTCGGCCTTGATCTTCACCAAGGGACTCCTTCCCTTGTTCTTCTTCACCTCTCTTGGACAAGAGAGAGAACCTTCATCTTCAATATAGGAAATGAGAGATGGGGAGGTGGTGGAAGTGAGAGCCTCACAAGATATACAAATGATACTAGCTCTCTTACAAATCTCCTACTCACTCTAATGGATGTAGCAAGTGATTAAGCTTAGAGAGAGAGAGGAGGCTGTAGGAAGCACTCAACTATAGAATAGGAACCTCACAAAGAGTTTGCAATGAATGCTCAACCTTGGAATGAAGCCCAAGGGGTCCTATTTATAGCTGGGGATGCCTCTTAGCCTTTGGGAACACTTGTGAACGAAAACTAGCCATTTTGTGGCTTGCAACGGATCTATTTTCACTTGTTGCAACTCCACAACGGCTAGAATTGCTTTTTCTGCATTTCAGTACAGTCCGATCGGCCGAGTTTCTATAAAGGTAATTCGGCCGAACCACTAAGCGACAAGTCTGAAAGCTAGACTGTCGGCCGAGTTCCCTTGGAGAAACTCGGCCGATCGGTCGACTTTCAACTTGGACCGATCAGTGGATCGGCCGAGTTTCCCACCATAGAAACTCGACCGAACAGGGATCGGCTGAGTTGGTAACTCGGCCGATTGCCCAGAAAATTCCAGAATATATGGATCGGCCGAGTTTGGAATTCGGCCGACCAAATCCCTGTTATGGGTATTTTGGAATTTTCGTAAAACTGTACAAATGATGGATTTTTGTGTCCCAATAATTTTTCTAAGCTTAATTACAAGTCATACAATCATTACAAGTGATTACAAAGCAATTCTAAGGTCATTTACATAGAGATCCCAAATTGCACACTTGTAGCTATGTTGACTTGTCTTTTCTCCAATTTGATATGCGCAAGTTAGGGCATTTGGAGTGTGTCTAAACCTAACCTGAAATAACTCAATGTAGAAGCATTAGACACCAATGTGTGGAATGGTTAGTCATCATCAAAACAAGGGTTTAGTCAATTTAGACGTGAGTCAACATTGACCTAATTGACCTTGAGTCAACAGCCATATCTTATCTGACATCCTTCGCAGTGTACATGAACCAGTCCTTTGTTCTTCATATATCTTCTACATTAAAATACCACACTGTTTAACTGCATTCACCTGACAGGCCACCAGATCTTCCTTATTATTGAAGATGTAATTGTTTCTACTCTTCCATATCTGCCAGCAGGTTAAGGCAAAAAGGGTTCTTTTGGTATTAGTAAGCTTTACCCCATTCACAAACCAGCGTTCCAAGTTCTCAGTTTAATCATACTGCATTCCCATTGTTCCATCCCATACAACCTTTGCAAGTCTGCAGTCTCTAAGGGCATGAACAATGGTCTCGTCATGTTGATGGCATCTAGGACATGTAGCATCACTTGTAAAGTTCCTGTGTTTTCTTTTGTAGTTAGTCATTATGGCTTGATGCCACACCAACCACAAGAAGAACTTTACCTTATTTGGAATCTGTAAATTCCAAATAATCCTCCAAGGGCCACTTCTAACTCCTTCACTATCCCGAGATATGATCTTATATGCCGAGTTAGTACTGAAGTTGCCATTCTCAGACTCAGACCAATACCACTCATCTTCTTCCTCAAAATTAGCTGGTGGTGGTATAGTTTTGATTGCTCTAATCACTCTTTCTGGAAGATACTCGTGCATGAATTCCACATTCCAATCACCATTCAGATCAACTAAGCTGGATACTGTCATATCAGAAAGCTCTGCAAGAATCTCCTGGATAGTGATGTCATTCAATATATCATCAGTCGGGCACCAACGGTCCGTCTAGACTTGTGTCTGTTGTCCATTCAGAATAACTTTAACAGAATGTGTTTCAACTATATCTTGAGTCAGAGCCACTCCTCTCCAAAACTTAGTTGTCCACCCTCCTTTCATCAACCTGAATCCTTTGTACTTCCTTTGCACACCTTGTACCCAGGGCCTGTCACGTTCGATTTTGACCTCCCATGCATTCTTCATAAGCAAGGCTTTGTTCCAATCTCGCATTCGTTTGATCCCTAACCCACCTTCCATTACCGACTTCATCACCTGCTTCCATCCGACTAACGACATAGCTTTATCGTCGTTTTCATTCCATAGAAATCTTCGGATAATTCTATCAATGTTATCACACAAACTAGCTGGAAGAAGACTGGAACCCCAATCTTCAGTTTCATATTCCTTCCAGTTTGATTTGATGAAGTACATATCAGTTCCATCGGGGCCTGCGGCTTTGAAAGGGTCTGCTGCCTTAATGATTTTCCAGACTTCATTTTCAGTAGCTGCAGCATCGAGGTTCCTAAGATGCCTCAGTTGTAGGTGCTTAAAATTTGCCGGAATGCTATCCAAAGTTTCTATAGTTGGGGGATGGTTCTCTGTAAACATCTCTTCAAAGTGGTTAGATACTAGTGTCTTGAGATCAGATACATTCACCAGTCACTCTCCTTGGTTATTTTGCAGGCTTCTGATAATGTTAATTCTTCTTCTGTTGTTGACATAAGTATGATAAAATCTCATGTTGTTGTCCCCCTCAATGAGCCAGTTGAGGTGGCTCTTCTGCTTCCAATCTTCCTCTTCTCTCGCAAGGAACTCTTCAAGCTTCCTTTCAAGATTCAAGCATTCACAATCATACTCCTCAGTGTAGTTTATTTCCATCATACATTCAGATGGGTTATTCTAGAGATGAGTTTTTGCTTGGCTTTGCCATAGAGATGTTTGGTGTTGGTGTCCCACTTTGATATGTGGGGTTTTTCTTGTTGAAGTGCAATATGAAACTGAACATTGGGGTTCCAGTGAAGTTCAAGAAGATTGTGGAAGTTCAGGTCTTTGTTCCATGATGCTCGAGTTTTGAATCTTGCGGGTTGTATCGAGGTAGAGGAATTAAGCATAGCTATTGGATTGTGGTCTGAGATGAACCGGGGTAAATTTTCACAGATGAAGGTGGGATACTTTTGTATCCACTCCCTATTGGCCAAAGCTCTGTCGATTATTTCATGGAGAAGGCCTTTCTTATAAATAAATGCATAGCCTGTGCTACCGAGGTCAGTGAGGCCGGCTTGAAGGATGGCATTGCTGAACCATGCTGCTTCGGCTACATTAAATCTGTTGGTGCCCAGTTTCTCATCAGGATTGAGCATAAAGTTGAAGTCCCCCAGAGTGATCCAAGGCATGGTGATGGACTGACTCAGTCGAATCAAATGTTCCCAGAGAATAGGGCATCCCCCGGGGCTAGGTGAAGTGTAGATGAAGGTACAAAAGGTGTTACTATCAATGCAGTAGTGAATAAAGTATTTGTGACTTTGAAGGATCTGTACATCGCACTCGTCTTCATTCTTGAGAATCCAAGTCCCTCCCGAGAAACCATTGGCCTCTACTCTATGAGAGCTAGAGAAACCAATGTCTTTAATAGCACTTTGCGCTTCTTTACCAGAGATACAAGGTTCAGATACAGAAACAAGCTTGACTTTATGTTTAGCCACGAGGTGTTTGAGGAATTGCCTGGCCTTCTTCTTGCCAGCACCCCTAATGTTCAAAGCTATTGTATTAATCATAAAGAAAGAGGGGTTTATTTGGAGGAGGAAGCGCCTCCCTCGCTAACTTCAGGGCCTCTTCTCATTCTATTCCTTATTACATATGGACTATGTGGGCTACCTGTGCCCAGTTGGTTCTCCTTTTCTTTGGCTTTCCTTCCAGGAAGTTATGGTTTCTTTGCCCCATCACTGGCAATGTTGTTGTCTATAATAACTTCACCTTTCTTATTAGTGCTAGGGACATCTGTATTCTTTTCTACAGTGGCGTCATCTGGTCTGCCAGTGAGGACTTCATTGCCCACATGTTTAACCACTATGTGAGTGGGGATAGGGTTGGGTTGGGATGATGCTTCCTGCCTGGGTTGGCCTTCATCATTTACAGGTGGACTCTCAGTGTCCTTCTTCGACGAGACATCAACGTCCTCATTCCTTCTCTGTTTCTTCCTCTAGATCTTTAGTTCACGAGTATCCTCTTGAGTGGTTGGCTCTGATTGATCGTCGTTCTTGTCCTCTATAGTGATGATAATTCCTTCTTCATCCTCATCTAGGGCTTGGAATTTGTTTGCCGAGCCCTTGGTCTGGTTTTTCTTTGGGTTTTCTTTGTTACGTTGTGGCCTTTGAGCAGTGATGTTTTTCCCATAATAGACTTGCCATTTCTCTTCATCCTCCATTCATCAGACTCCTACATCATCCTCGGATGGGTCAGTGTTAGGTTTTGCAGGTTCTTTATCGGGTTCCTTGCAGTCAACCGCATCGTGTCCACACTTCCCGCACTTGAGACACATGATCGGCAACGATTCATATTCAATCTTGTATTCATGACCATTAATCAAAATTGTCAGTTGGATAGGCTTAGACATTTCAATTTCAATAGCTAGCCTCACAAACCTACTTCTAGTGCGATTAGTAGAGTGATCATCGACTCTCACAAGCCGCCCAACAGCTTCACCAATTCTCTAGAACATTTCTTGATTGTAGTAATGGATTGGGAGTCCAATGACTCGAATCCATGTTACTAGATGGCTCGGGAGGCCCTTGGAAGGTTCGAAGTACCCATCCCAAGGCCAAACTACAAGACATTTGCCAAACAAGGACCACGACTCCTTTGTTAGGGCATTTTCTTGGTTCAGTCCGCTGTAAAATTGCACCACGTAATGTTGCTCAACAAGTTCATAGAGTTCAAAGCGACCCGCCGGTTGCCAGAGAAGCTTTAGTCTTTCATCCATGGTTAGGAATCCCACATGTCTGTCGATGAGTTTTACAATGACTGCGTATTTGAAAGGCTTGCTTATTATTTCTTCCACTTCAGGGGCTACGTAGATTTCAGGGAATCCTCTCTCGTAGACAAGTTCGATGTCTTCAGGGTTGACGATCTCCTCCGGTTTGTCGTCTATAAAGAAAGAATCCGTTGTTGCGCCGCCGCCGTTGCCTGTCACGACTTGTTTGAAGGATTCTGTCTTGGCTGATGGCGCGTCGTCCGGTAGGAAAGGGTTGCCATCGTCGTGCGTGCTCTGGTCCACCTCCATCTGGTTAGTATCGCCCGTCTTCTCATTAGGGTTCCCCCTCTCATCCCCTTATACGTGAGGTTATTACCAACCTTCTGCAGACTCGCCTGACCCGCCGTTCTGGTCGAGTTAGAGGCTGGTATGGATCTAGGATCCTTGTTTCTTGTTCCCTTGCGGTCGTCTTCTAGGGTTGTTCACAAATGGCCTGTTGCGCTACCGCCCCCGGCACTCCCCTCGTTTGGAGTCAATATTTTCCGACTCTACTGATTGTATAGAAACAATATATTCTTAGTTTAATGAAAATATTGAGAGAATAACATAAACTGTCGTTTTCTTGCACGCCACAATAAGACAATCAGGAATCCATTAAGAGCAAAACATATTAATTCCGGCGACTTTGGCATGTACGTTTGAAGTAACCATCAAATCAAGTACACACGTCTTTTACTTTGACTTTTTGAGCAAGCTGTCTGTGATTCCACCATTAAGACTAGCCAGCTAACTGAAAAGGTCTCACACAGCGCCAACGAAATGTCACCCCAGAAATATATAATTCAAATCTTTTGGTCTAAAATGGTCGCATGTTTTGAAGAAAGGGCTCCTGGAGGATTAACTCTCTAAGAACTGAAAGTCTATTACATAAGGGATATGAATTTAGTTGGACTCAGATTTGCTTTGTCCATTGGAAACTGCTTCGGATCATACCATATCCGGTGTACCATTTGGAATTACTTGATGAATGGAATTCCAGCTGGCTTACAATTTGATGGACCTACGGTTAGTGCTTTGTGGGGTGTGGCTACAGTTTTCTCCACTTCCATTGGAAGGACTAGCATAAGTGCGGTAGCCAAAACCAAGAGGGCAGAATATGAAAAATAATACTGATAACACAAGAATATGCTTGACCTACTTTAGGTTCGTCTCAGTCCAAAAGATGCGTTCTAACTTCAGAAAGTGGTCGGATAAGGCATGTTTGATTAGAAGTAATTTAGATGGATTGGATAGGATGTAGCATTTGGATCATCCAAATAAGAGAGATTTATGGTTTGAAAAGATCCAGCGGAACCAAACTTAATGTTAGGCTTACTGTATAGACGGCTTCCAAATCTGTTGTATCCGAGAAAATCTCTACCACATATTTATCCAAAAACTTAACCGTAAAAAAATTAATGTAGTGGTGTATGATCGAGATTAGAAGGGACACGTCGGAATAGCGTACTCAGAACAACAGATTTGAACCCGTAACAAATAATATTGCAAAAGACATTACACACTACTTCCCCCCCATTATCTTTTATTCTGATAAAATCATTGTATCTATAAAAAAATTCACATTTGTCCTTTCTCATTTTGGCCCGTATTAGAGAACATAATGAATAATATTTAATCTCTATTTGCTAAAAAAAAGACGCTCTATGCCTTCACCCTACAACACAAGCTTCCAAATCTATTGTACCGGACTTGCTGTCCTGGTTGTGTCCCAAAAAATTCCTACCATACATTTATCCAAAAACCCAACCTTAAAAAAAAATTAATGTAGTGTGTGTATGATCGAGATTGGAAGGGACATGTCGGGATAGCGTACTCGGAGCAGCAGATTTGGACCCATTGGGCATCCGCCACGTCTGTACGGGTTCAAATCGGTTGTCCCGAGCACGCCGTCCCGACGTGTCCCTTCCAATCTCGATCAAACACACACTGTGTTACTTTTTTTAAAGGTTGGATTTTTGGATAAATGTGTGGTAGGGATTTTTTGGGACACAACCATGACAACAAGTTCGATACAGCAGATTTGAAAGCTTGTGTTCCAGGGTAAAGGCATAGAGCGTCTTTTGAAAGCTTGTGTTGTAGGGTGAAGGCATAGAGCATCTTTTTTTAGAAAATATAGATTAAATATATTTCATTATGTTCTCTAATACGGGCCAAAACGAGAAAGGACAAGTGTGAATGTTTTATCATAGACACAATGATTTTATCAGAATGAAAGATAATTGTTGGATTGGTGGTGGTGGTGGTGGTGTGGGGGGGAGGGGGTTTGTTGAGATTGAAAGGTTCCGGCCCATGTCCTATTGTGATTTGGACTTATTAGGAGTTGGCTTGTGTTTCCAATCCTATTGGAAGTTAAATCCAAGAAGGAAAGAAGATGGCTCCTTACGTACACCTTTAGAATTGGATTAGGATTTAATTGGAGTTGGTATTTTGTGTTGGCGATCCTAATATGAGTTGAGTCCAAGAAGAAAAGAAGGTGGCTATGCGCAACATGCAGTTGGACTAGGATTCGAACTAGGACTAGAATTCTTGGTTGCAATCACATGCATGGAGGCCTATAAATAGAGGCCCTTGGGGAGGTCATGGATATCATCCCACCGGTTGGTGTGTGATCCCACCAGTTGTTGGTTTTTGGTGCCTTCTGTGGTAGAAGAGCCAGAAAACAATAACAACTGGTGGTGCTCTCTTGTGGTAAGAGAGGGTCAACGACTTTGCCTTGAAGCAAAGTAGCGGTTGACAGTTGGTGGCATATTGGGTGCACCAACAATGCATCTCTCTTATGGATGAGAGAGGGCCAATGACTTTGTCTTGAGGCAAAGTAGCGGTTGGCAGTCGGCAACACAACAACAGTGCATCGACAACGGAGGCGGGTCCGAGTAGCGGAGGACGCACATCAGTTGGTGGTACTTTGTTGGTGTTGTGACATTGACATCGACTACGGCAGTGGATCCGAGTAGAGGAAGACGCTCATCGGTCGGTGGCTACTGAAACGATGGCGGACTGTCCAGTCAGTGGAAGATGCATATCAGACGACGACACATAGGTGGTGCATCAACTACGACGGCGGATCCGAGCAGCAGAAGACGCACATCAGTTGGTGGCACACTATTGGTGATGCGACAACGACAACGGTCTGTCCGATCAGCAAAGGACGCGTATCGACTCTCTTAGGTGGAGAGAGTTGTGGTGGTATGTCGGAATCCTAGTTGGAGGAGCCAGCTAGAACGAGTACCGCAGACAACGGTAGAAGAGGCGACCCGGTCAACTGTCACAGTGACAACAAGCAGTCCCAGCAGCGGCAGTGGTGTCGTGAGGAGATAAAGTTAAGAGAGGGTTTGTACACATTGGGTGTAATTATGTTCTTCCTTATCTTTGTTCTCGGGCAGGGGGAGCCTCCCAGATTTAGGGGCGATTAAATCTGGGTAGTGTGAGTTGTAATTCAGATTACATAGTGCTTGTTGGTCGGTATTGCCCCGTGGTTTTACTCTCCTTAACTTGGGGAGAGTTTTCCACGTTAAATCTTGTTCCTTTAGTCTTGCAGAGCATCGTCACTTACCCACCACAATTCCTAACAAGTGGTATCAGAGCAAAGTTTGAAGGATTTCGTGGGCGTAGTGAGATGGCATCTGAAGATAGGAAGGGCAACGTTGACAAGAAGCGATCACAGAATAGCCGCATGTTTGAGATGTGAGATTCAATCTAGATGACAACAATATGCAGCAAGGACGGCTCCCAGTTAGAGAAGGTCGCTCCAAAACTTTCTCGAGACAACGCACATGTGAGGAAGGAGGGCAATACATTGAAGATGGAGTTGCTACACCCAGGCTGGAGGATCAGACTCTTGATGTAGAGTTACATCGACAGGGGGAGCGTCATAAGAAGGTTTCTGAAGCTTACTACAGAAGGTCAGAAATATGGTTTTCATCCAGGAGGGCTCGACTGACCGATCAGGGGGAGCCGACAAAGTTCCAGGTGTGGGCATGGAGAGAGAAGCAGCGTGGCCAAGATACTTTTCTCTGTTGCTTGGAAACAAAGTGAAGTCAAGGTAGGACTTCAAGAAGAGGGATGAAAACAACATGGTGTTGACATATTTGAGGAGATTGTATCTATCAGATGTGGTGGTAGGATACAGAAGATATTCCAGATGATCGCTGAAGACAAAATCTCCCTCATGGGCCAAAGGGGGAGATTGTTGGGATTGAAAGGTTCCGACCCATGTCCTATTGTGATTTGGACTTATTAGGAGTTGGCTTGTGTTTCCAATCCTATTGGAAGTTAAATCCAAGAAGGAAAGAAGATGGATCCTTACGTACACCTTTAGAATTGGATTAGGATTTAATTGGAGTTGGTATTTTGTGTTGCCAATCCTAATATGAGTTGAGTCCAAGAAGAAAAGAAGGTGGCTATGCGCAACATGCAGTTGGAGTAGGATTCGAACTAGGACTAGAATTTATGGTTACAATCACATGCATGGAGGCCTATAAATAGAGGCCCTTGGGGAGGCCATGGATATCATCCCACCGGTTGGTATGTGATCCCACCAGTTGTTGGTTGTTGGTGCCTTCTGTGGTAGAAGAGCCAGAAAACAATAACAACTGGTGGTGCTCTCTTGTGGTAAGAGAGGGTCAGCGACTTTGCCTTAAAGTAAAGTAGCGGTTGACAGTTGGTGGCACATTGGGTGCACCAACAGTGCAGCTCTCTTGTGGATGAGAGAGGGCCAATGACTTTGTCTTGAGGCAAAGTATCGGTTGGTAGTCGGCAACACAACAACAGTGCATCGACAACGGAGGCGGGTCCGAGTAGTGGAGGACGCACATCAGTTGGTGGTACTTTGTTGGTGTTGTGACATTGACATCGACTACGGCAGTGGATCCGAGCAGAGGAAGACGCTCATCAGTCGGTGGCTACTGAAACGATGGCGGACTGTCCAGTCAGTGGAGGACGCACATCAGTCGACGACACATAGGTGGTGCATCAACTACGACGGCGGATCCGAGCAGCGGAAGACGCACATCAGTTGGTGGCACACTGTTGGTGACGCGACAACGACAACGGTCTGTCCGATCAGCGGAGGACGCGTATCGACTCTCTCAAGCGGAGAGAGTTGTGGTGGTATGTCGGAATCCTAGTTGGAGGAACCAACTAGAACGAGTACCACAGACAACTGCAGAAGAGGCGACCCGGTCAATGGTCGCAGTGACAACAAGCAGTCCCAGCAGCGGCAGTAGTGTCGTGAGGAGATAAAGTTAAGAGAGGGTTTGTACACATTGGGTGTAATTATGTTCTTCTTTATCTTTGTTCTCGGGCAGGGGGAGCCTCCCAGATTTAGGGGCGATTAAATCTGGGCAGTGTGAGTTGTAATTTAGATTATATAGTGCGTGTTGGTCGGTATTGCCCCGTGGTTTTACTCTCCTTAACTTGGGGAGAGTTTTCCACGTTAAATCTTGTGCCTTTAGTCTTGCAGAGCATCGTCACTTATCCACCACAATTCCTTATAGGGTTGTGGGAGATGGAGTGTGTAATGTGTTTTGCAATATTGTCAGTTATAATATTATAGCTGCGGGGGATAAAAGGGAGTTGTATGCTGGTGAAATCCAGCAAAAAGATGATAATTACCTTCGGTGGAGTTCGAGTTTGCTAGTGGGCAGATTGCAATTCTTTAGAATAGTAATGGCTCAGTTTGCATCACAGTAGGCTGCAGGAGAGCTCCAACCCTTTTCTTTGCATATAAGCAACACTTCGAGAATACCATTGACTTCAGCTTGGCCGATGAATCCAGCCCCCATGATGGAGTATCATATGCTATCAACGATGTGAATGCCGCTACTTGTTATTTGGGAGTGGCGCGCCTTGGAATGCTGCATCCAGAAAGACTATAGTTTGGCGTCCATGATGAGGGTATTTGGTCATAGCACCCTCTATGGTGACGATGAGGTGGCTATGGAAATTGTAAGATTGAATTCGCTCTCTCCTTCATGAATGCAGCAGCTAGTGAAAGGGATACGCTTCATAGTTCCATGTGTAAATTCATTACGATTTTGCCAGATTGCCTAGCACCCTACACGATGTAGTATTTTCTACTCGACGTTTCCAGTTTTAGAAACAATCATGCTAATCCATTCAGCCTTCAAGGTACTGAAGAACGAGCTTCTTTCTCTCTTAATTTTTTAGGACAGCGCAGTGGTTGAGCAACCATAGAAACATATGATATTTATGTGGGAGTGGTGAGGCCCAAATGTCCTTCTGGTGACAAGATGAGCCAGTAGGGGTTTGATGTTCGAGCCAGGAGTATGTTGATCTTGCTGGGAACTCACCATTAGCTTCATATGGCCAAGACCACGTAACAGCTATGTCCAGGTTGGCAAGGGGCCTAACACTTCGAATAAGCGTCAGGATACTGGGGGATATGGGCATGGATGAACTCCCAATCCCAACTATGAGGTGTTTGTGCCATAGAGTGCATTGTTAAGTATTCAAGTCCAGAAGGTATGTTGGTGGTCGGTTCAATATCCAGAACTGATTTGCCCAGTATCTAGTGGTCTCGCCAAGCGTTTGTGTTGAGGCCTGAATTGATAGTCCTGTAGCTGATATATTGTATAGTGGTGATATTACGCTTGATAAAATCCCAAGCAGATGAATAAGGACATTTGTTGAATGTATCATTGCACATATGGTTGTCTCTCATCACTCTTGCCCAAAGAGTCGAGGGTTGATATATGAACTGTCATAGATTCTTAAGCATCACAGATTTGTTCTGATCTTGTGCCTCTTTGATTCCAAGGCCGCCACAGTCTTTAGACATGGTCACCTTCTTCCACGGTACTAGCAAAGTTTTCCACTGTTAACGTCCTCCTAAGCATATTAAATCCGAGATGTGTCTGTCAATATCGATGCGCAGCGATGGCGAGAGCTTGGCAGATTGCATCGTGTATGATGGTATCGATTGTAGAGTAGTCTTTGCTAGAGTGATGCATCCAGCCAGAGATAAGTGTCGAGCGGATCAACTACTCATCCTGTTCTTGATTGAGTGAACTATACTTGCATGTGTTGCTTTGTTTAAACGATGATGTAAAATAGGAACTCCCATATAGCGACCTAGATCATTTGTACTTCTAATCCTATTTTTTCTGTAGAAAGATCATTTCTCTACTTTAGTTGTGTTGTGGGAGAAATACCATCTTGATTTTTCCTTTGATAGTATATGTCCCAACACACAAGCATATTCCTCGAGCACCTCGGCGATGATAGAGGCTTGTAGAGTTGAGACTTTTGCCATTAGCAAGATATCATCAGCAAACATGAAATGTGTGAGAGGAATACCATCAAGGGATAAGAGGATGTGTTTCCATTGTGCAGTAGCAGTAGAAAGAGATATGGCCTGACTTAGGCGTTCCATTGAGAATGAACAGGTATAGGTTGATTGGGTCACCCTGTCGAATACCTTGGCTAGCCTTAAAGGCCTCAAGAGGTACACCTTCCCACATGATAAAGATTTGCCCAGAGGAAATGATTTGCATAATCAAAGTAATCAATTTGTCTGGAAGTCCAACCTTTGTCAGGGTGTCTTTTATGAATAGCCAACACATTCTATGGAATGCCTTAGTTAGATGGATCTTAATGCACATTCATTCCTTCCCACTCTTATTAGTCTTCATAGAATGGATGACCTCCTAAACCAGTAGGATATTATGACTAATATGACAGCTAGGGATAAAACTTGATTGGTGTTCAAATATCCAGGAGCTGAGAAGGGGTTTCATCCACTCCACAATTATTGTAGATATGATCTTGAAGTAGCAATTATTTAGGGGAATTGGCCTGAGGTCACTACAGGTTTGTGGATGATGCACTTTGGGAATAAGAACAATGAGGGAATCAGCTAGCCTTGGGTCGATCCAGATGGTTTGGAAAGCTTTATGCTTTGTAATTGTAATTGTAATTGAATTGCCAGCATGATGCCAGTTGGTCTGAATGAGATTATTGTGGATGTTGTATGGACATGGTGCTTTCTCTGGGGCCATCTAGAAGACTACATACCTTATCTAGTTTGAGTCAGGGATCGTTAAAAGCTCATGTATATTCATGATCCCAAGGAATATGCCAATGTAATTGGGAATCTTCAATAAAGTAGAAGTGGAAACTATTGAAGCGTTAAGAAAATCTCTGAAGAAATTTGGACATATTTTATGATGTCTGGTGAGGAGGAGATATATATATCCTACTAGTATCATGAAGTCTGATTACGAAGAGCTTTGACGAAGGTGTGAAAAAATTGTTCTCTCTTTCTCCATATTGAAGCCATATGATATTGGCTCTTTGCTTCTAGTCAGCTTCTTTCGGTCGTAGGATAGCATTATATTGTTCTTGTAAATCAATTGAATGAAGCTTGTTAGAGAGACTAATAGAAGAGAAAGTTTGTACTTGACATTTATCAAGCCGCCTTAAAATGGAGTTCTTTTTCCAGTGTTACAACTTCATGTGGTTTAAGTCCCACTTGGTAGCAATATCTTGAAACGTATGGAGGGCATCAAGGAAAGTAGTTGTGCCATCCCATGTTGGAAGAAGATCCATTTTGAGGTTAGGGACCTAGCTCCAACTCATCCTAGTCCTGAGATGAACATGATGTCAATGAGTAGATCTATTTTGAGAGATCAAAATGGGATTATGATCACTATGGAGGTGGGATAGGACATTGATGTTCATGTCACCCTCAATAGATAACAACCTATCATTAGAAATAACTCGACATAGCTTCTCAAGAAGGTGGCCTATTTTGAGTATAAATAAATGTTCCTATGGTCGAGTATCAACAAGACTCAATGAGAGAAGAAGAGAACTAAATATAAGGATAGAACAATGATCAAATCCTCAACCTCCTTATTTTTTTAGAAATTTTAAGCATTGTATTGAAGTCTCCAACAACTACCCAAGATTCATGTATAGATGAAGACATACTAGTCTATCAATTCCACAATAAGTCCATCTTCTGAGGGTTGGGACTACCACAGATGATGGTGATATACAATTTGTTATTCATTATATAATGAATGAATTATCAGTGGTTTTGTTGTAGTTCAAGGCTTCAAATGTGGTTATCATAGAGGATCCAAATTCCTCTTGAGAAATCCAGAGCCTCGACCCTATGGGAAGAGGTGTCTCTAAACTTTTTGATGATGTTATTTTCTTTGATTTCATTGTAGTGAAGTTCAACTATTGTAAATAATATGGAGTTTATTCTTGTATTTGTATTATGTAAGGAGATTGATTTTATCCTTGGAGAAAACTGCTTGGATATTCTAGCATTAGGAAACTAATGTGGCTAGGTTGATGATGGGACCTTGTTGATGGTGACATGAAGCCCCGACATCTAGTTCTCTTCTAACATGTCATCCTTGTTGGCTTCATCTTTGTAAAAGGAGAGAAACTTCCTTGCATATTGCATGTAGTCGAATCCTCCCAGGAGTTGGGCAAGCTTACCCTTCTAACACTCCCTTCTCATACTGGTTGTTTGGTAAATAATCTTTCCGTTTTGGAGGATGAAACCCCTATTACTACTACTCATTCCTCGGCTGACTGGAGAGTTCAAGATGGGTGCCTATGGTACCTCATTTTCTTGGAAATGGAATGATGATGTCGTGTTCATGTTGTTAGAGTGACCATCACAAGTTTCATCATCAATGAGGATGACAACCGTATCATCCTGGACTGAGACCATGTTGGCCTTTTTTGAATTGGGAATATGTTGTGGGTTTGGCTAGGTGTCCATGGTTGGATCTTTCTATTTCTTGTGGGCTTTCTTCTTATGATTTCTATTGACCACCATTTCCCACTTCACCTAGTTTTTTTCATCAATAGGGTTGGGAATGGGGTTGTTCTGGACTGGTTCTTTTGGGGACATAGACTTCTACCAACATTCTCTTGTCTGGTTTCTATTGATGTGGATGTTGTTCTTCTTTGAAGTTTGTGGCCTTCTTTCTGGCATCTTAGCATGGATAGCATTGTGTAGAGACCCTGAACTGGGAGGGTGGGAGTTATCGAGGAAGATGAATCCACATATGGGAATATGGGAATGAATTTGCAATGTGCTTTAACATGTCCTGAGTGGTAACAACACATATAGATGGTAGGGAGATTCTCATACTCCAATCTATAATGCTCCCCATTGAGGTAGATCATTGGTACTGGTGATGTTGCAATGTCGAATTCTATTGCTATATGTATGAATTTTTCGTGGTGGCCAGATTGGGTGGTGTGTCGATCTTATTTGTCCTTCAGATCAGGTTTGTGATGCAAGTAAGGAGTCGATTCTGATATAGGTAGGTCGGCATTTTCACAATATCTACCCAAACAACAAGCTTACAGGGGATCGGGTCTGATGACATGAATGCCACCGACCAAGATTAAACAAATAGGTAATGGTTCAAGATCATCCATGGACCTCGAGTCATCACTCACACAAATTCATTATTGTTTGTGAGTTTCACTACAAAAAAATGATGTTCTAGCTACATTTATTTTAATTACATATAATTTATTTATAGCCAATGCTAGTTTTGATTACAAAAATTAAAATATAAAGAATAAAATGTAGTCAATTCATATAATTACCTAGCTACACTTTCCCCTTCTAAATTTCAATTGTAAAAAAGTTTATGTAGCCAAGCATTGGAACATATTAACATATTAGACTAAAAATCAAAATTTTAGTGCCTAAAAATTTCAGCACTAATTCCTCCCACCCCCTCTGCCGCACTCTTCTCTTCTTTCCCAACCAAAAAAGTGATCTGATCAATTTCTCCCCACTCAAACTGGCCAGCCATTCTGCGCCCTCTCCCGTGACGTGCCCTACCACTTCCATCCCCATTCAGACTCGGTCGTTCTTCCCGTCTCCCATCACACGCCCTACCGTCCCATCACGTACCCTACCGCCATCATCAGAGGCGTCAACAAATCATCAGAGGTGTCAATAGCTACCTGTTCTCATCGGCTGGCTATTGATTGGTGTCTAGGAGGTCTCCCTCAAGTCGTTGATCCTTTGCTCCTCCTCTTTGCTCTCCCGGTGCTACTTTCCTATGCCCCGACGACCTCTGTTCTTCCCCGTGCCCAGGATCACAACCGCCCCTTCAAGACACGGCTAGGTGTTCTCTAGGCATCATGATCCTTGCTGATTGCATGTCTTATCTAGGTGATTCAAAGCTCATATATGCATCTCACTATTTTGAACTCTTAACTTCCATACCGCTGCAACAAGCTTTCCTATATGCTCATGCTGTTGTCTTGGTCCTTGATCTAAAATCTTTGTTTTGTGATATGAATTTCTTGATGGGTCTATCCAAAAGTATAATTTCTTAATTGGTCTCCAGGTGGAAGAGGTATGAATTTATGGTCTAGAAATTCAGTCACCACCATAGTTTGTATGTCATCAAGTACATATGTCCCTTCAACATGGGTGCATGGACATTTTCCATTGGACAGTCACCCTGGTTCTCTCCTTACCATGGGCCCTGGTTGGGACATTTCTTGATATCATGCTCCACATATAGAGAGCATAACTAACAAACTCGTATAGCAAGTAGTCACAATGTTTATGAAAAAAATATGTGTCAAGAAACCATGTTAACCTAAATGTGAGAATAGAGGGTTGGGGAGCACTATAAGGGAGCCAATAGACGGGGTAGGTTACTAGAGAAGGCTGATGTTATGTCTGCAAGAAATAAGGTGAGCTAATTTGTTGAAGAGCACATGGGTAGGATAGCAAGTCATTTAGATGGATGGATGGGTAAGACGTCCATGAGAACCTTGAAGGTTCATTCCAGAACATGAAAAATTGGAAGCATTATGTGAAAAATGGTGAGGTAGGACTGTACTTCAGTTATTTATTTCAATGGACAAGGTGGCTTGTCCCAGTCTCACACAGTGCACTGACCTTGGATTCTGACCTTCACTCCATATAATGGGATTGGCAAATTACCTCTATGCAAAGATTATGGTTTATGTGACAGGTAGTAGATGAGGAAGTAGTGAATTTCAGTTGATTCATTCCCATGAGTGCCCCCATATTAGTAATGTGCAGTGCACAATACATGGCTCTAGTGTGTATTCCATATGATGGACATATCAACATACTCTCATCATTGAAAAAAACAAGCTTGGGTCGAAAAAAATACTAAACAAACTTCTGTAAGCATGAAGTGTTCTTGGTAAAGGCCACTTGGTTTAGCTATTTTCATGACCACAGGGCATCACAAGCAAAGTGTGTTCAATTGAGTGTTGATTTTGATGGATCTGAACCAGAAATAGAAGAGACGCAACTAGTAGATTTATCACTATTCCTGGATGATACTTGAAAGTGGTGGTAAGTAGATTGGAAAAATCATTCTAAGCTATAAAATGCAGAAAACTGACCTACTAGATTATTCATTGCTAGTTATATGTGTAATGCTTGATGCTTATTTATACTCAAGCATAATGAGTAGAAAAAAATAGACTAAGAAGTGATCCACATCAACAAGAAGACCAAATTAAGGCAATTTGTTTGACTGGGAAGTATCATACATGAAAATGAACTAATGATGACAGTTGTGAATTAGCTAGTTAACAAAGCCAACCAGGGGAATAGATGGGTGGATGGTGTAAGTTACTTATTGTCCACTTTTAAACAATGCATAAACAAAGAGAAAAGACATTCATAGGTCCAGATGGACCAAATAATCATCTATCTCACTTTAGACATAATAGAAATCTATAAATAGTTTAATTCCACAAATAAAATGCAGCAAACACAACATCCATTTTATAAGACATGGCACAACTTGACTTTGTACTCATCTTGAGGAATGTAGGCATAGCAAGGTTAAAGTTTTTTAGGGACATGTTGAGCCACCTAATGGTATAAGAAAGGATATCATAGTTGGGATGGTAGGAGTTCATATCAGTGATCAGGTTGATGCAATTTTCTACACAACATTGTAGGTCATCCACTTAATCTCGAAGAAGGAGGTGAAGGAGATGCAACGTGGTTCTCAGAACCTTGGTACCAATGTCATAAGGTTTTGTAGCCACAAGAACAACATACTAATTCATTGAAGGTTTTATAAATAACTATCACAACTTCCGGGATAACAAAATAAAAGAAAAAACATACAAATTCAAACTTCATGTTTAGATTATAGATGTTAAGGAGTTCACATAAACTACTATGAACTGAGGGGAGAAATTTATCCCTCAAACCTCATAAATTCACAAAGGAAACTTGGTTATGAACCTTGAAGCACCTAAGAAAACATCAAAAATCCATGTGCAGTCAATTATTTTACATTGAACTTTATTTGTATATTTTTCAGCATACAGTAGCTTCTATAACACTCTTACTTGTTACTTTACAGTATAGGACATCAGATAAACCCATGTTATATCTCAAACCTACAAAACATATACTATATGGAGTGTGAATAAAAAAGGAAACACCCAAAGACATCCATCCCTAAATCAGCGTTTTTAAAGAAGCACAGATAATATAGAAGGGGTCTAAGATACATATTTTTTTCAGTTATTCATGATCTATTATGTAGGGAAATTCTTTGGTGGCTATACTATAAGGCCTCATTTTGACACTGGTGTTATATATACCAGTAAAATCAAAAGAAAATGAGAACAAGGGAGGGTGATCTAGTGGTTAGATACATACTATTTAGCACTTAGTACAGCTGAATGGAGACACTATGACTTGAGAGGCATTTCCATAAGCAATAAAATCTACAACTTGTATCCATAAGCCTAACATCTTGTGTTGTACGAAATGGGAAAAAGCCTAGGTCTGAAGTGGATTGACCAACTAGTTTCTTCCCTATCCAGTGGGCATTGCAGCCACTGCCCTTGTGCCAGAATGCCACTTCCATTCCAACTTAATCAAAGGACCAAGTTGAATCACAATTGTGTATTACTCAACCATGGTTATTATACACAAGAAGTCATGATTCTAAAATCCTATTCTAAATAATATACATAAACTCCTTATAGAAGAACCAACCAGAATTTATGTAAGCTGAGAGATCCAGAGCTAAAAGATGTTTGGTAGGCTAATGGAAAATGCAGAAAAATGCTTACATATAACTGCTCATTCCATTCATGAGATGACTCTTCACATAATAGACTACCACTCCCCTAAAAGATATGAGTCTCTACATAACCATTGAGCTCAGGTTTTTCATGTGCTTGTATAACAACCTATATGTATTTGGTATGCATGCATAGCTTAAGTTTTTACATGCTAACTCAATTGTATTTTGTACAAGACAAAACTATTTTGATATTTATTGCCAATATATCATAGATAAATAGATATATACATGGCTTGTCAAAGTATTATGTAGTATATAATGTATAATATGATTGGTATTATACTTTATTGATTTTTTACTTATTTATATATTTAATTTTTCATTGTGGTTAATTATGTATACTTTTTTCCTTCTTTATTATTAATTTTTTTTAATCATTCTGTTTGATTAAAAATTTCTATGTATTTATATATTTATTTTATTTATGTGTTTACTTACATTTATCTAGGGAAGATGATAGACAAAAGTTGGATTATTAAGGAAGACAGAACCAACACAAAGTACTTAACTGGGGTAGTCAAATTCATAGAGGACGCTTTCAAAAAATGTAGTAGGAATGAGACTATCTTATGCCCTTCTAAAAAGTGTCTAAATATACAAAGACAGAATTGTCAAGTGACAATCGAGCACCTGTTATGGAATGGTTTTTTCAGCAGATACACTGATTGGATTTTTCATGGTGAGACTTCTTCTGATGCCAATGAAGATTCTTCTATGCAATACAACATGTCATTTGATGATATGAAAGATGTGTTGCATGATGCATATGGAGTCCAAAATTGTCGAGAAACTATGGACAGTGGCGATGATGATGTATTTGTATTTATTGACGATGAAGAAGCGGAGCAATTCTACAAATTGTTAGAGATTGCTCCACAAGAGTTGTATCCTGGAAATAAGAAGTATTCCAAGTTGTATACCATTGTGAGGTTGTTCCATATAAAATGTAGTAATCGTTGGAGCAATGAATCATTTACTGAGCTACTTGAACTTTTGAAGATTTGCTTCCTGAGGGTGACACGTTGCCTGGCTCATACTATGTAGTAAGGAAAATAATTAGGGACCTTGATCTTAACTATGAGAAAATTGATGCTTGTATAAATGATTGCATTTTGTATCGCAAGGAGTTTGCATATAATACTTCATGCCCATGTTGTACTGCTTCTAGATATATAGAGATTGAAACTGATGTAGACGGTGCACAAAGTATGGGAATTAAAAAGAAAAGAGTTCCTTGTAAAGTTATGCGCTACTTTCTCTTTAATCCTAGATTGAAGAGATTGTTTATGTCCTCTAGAGTCGCACCACTAATTCGGTGGCACGATGAAAGTCACACCAAGGATGGAGTTTTAAGACATCCAACAGATTCACCCGCATGTAATACATTTGATAGCATGCATGCTGATTTTGCATCTGATTCTCGTAATGTGCATCTTGGTTTAGCATCTAACAGATTTAATCCCTTTGTCATGATGATTCAATCATATAGTATTTTGCTAGTTATATTGATTCCGTACAATTTTCCACCATGGTTATGCATGAAGACACCTAATTTTATCCTTTCTATGATTATTCTTGGTCCAACTCAACTAGGAATGAAGATAGATATCTACTTACAACCTCTGATTGAAGACTTGAAAGAACTATGGGAAGTTGGTGTTGATACCTACGATGCTGATCATAAAGCTGTATTCAAATTGCGTGTTGCCTTACTATGGACGATAAGTGACTTCCCTTCCTATGGTTATTTATCTGGTTGGTAAACTAGTGGATATGATGCATGCCCTTTTTGCAATAAGGACACATGGTATATTATACTACCACATAGTAGGAAACAATGTTTCATGGGCCACAGGAGGTTCCTTCTGCTGGATCATAAATTTCGTAGGGATATGTCCTCATTTGATAGAAAAGAAGAACTAAGAACTACTCTAAAGAAGTGGTTTGGAAATCAAGTTTTAGTTCAAACCAGAGATGTAGATAATATATGTCAAAGAATGGCGAACCCTAGGGGAGGCGGGGAGTCGGGTGACGGCGGAGACGATCTGTGTGGGAAACGTCACTCGTCGGTGCGGACCAAAGATGGAGGCACCAATCAGATACCGGTCGACGGGTCGAGGGGAGGAAATAGAGACAAGACGGGATCAAACCAGAGCAAAGGTTCGAACACCAGTTTCACCATACCAGTGGTATGTCTACAATTCTACTATGCAGGGCTTATAGGGAACTCTGCGGAGGCAATACCAACTGGAGCACACAATGAAAAAGAGGACGACAATCAGAAGACCCGAAATATTTTAACTGGTGAGAACGAAAACCAGATTCAGGGGGAACAAACCAGATCATCAGAAGTAGATGCTCAACTCGAGAAAGGAAATGACGCTAGCGAGAAGGCAACATCCTATAGATCAGTGGCTGCGAACGGGGTTATACCGGAAACACAAGGCAAAGACTCCTTGTTCCTAGAGAAACTCTTTGAATAGAAACTATCGGTGCCAAATGTTATGCTAGGAGTAGAAGAAGGTCATCCCACAATACGGATTAACCCGGTAGCTGAGGAAAAATTGGCATGGCCATGGCAATACGCCATAGTCGTGAGACTAGTGGGGGATGACATTGGGTACATGACACTCCGAGATCGAATCAAAATACTCTGGAACATTACTGGGAGGTCCAATATGTATGAACTTGAACTTGGTCATTTCATCATCTAGTTATCGTGCGAAAAAGACTATCATACTGCTCGAACAGGAGGCCCATGGAAGGTTTTTGGGTGCAATCTAGCGGTCTCGGATTGGTCCCCAGAGTTCGTTCCCACTGAGGAATTGCCAGAGACGTTGGTCATGTGAGTGAGGGTGATGAACCTCCCACTGCACCTATATGTCTCAACCATATTTGAATATGTGGGTCTAGCACTGTGAAGATTGATTAAAGTGGACTCCCACACAGTAAGGAGAATGAGGAGTAAGTTCGCCAGATTGGCAGTTGAAGTTAACACCAAGAGGAGCCTCCACCCATCCATCCTTATTAATGGTAGGGAGTATGAAATAGAGTATGAGGGCATCCCTACAACTTGCAAGGTGTGTGGCAAAGAAGGCCACACCTCTAATACGTGTACATATGACTCACTGGAAATGGAAACGAGGGCAAACAACACTGCTAATAATACTATTGAGCGAGAACAACCATCACTTGTTGAGGAAGGGGAATGGCAGACACAGAGAAGAGTACATCGTAATAGGGGAACCTACAAACCAAGAGGATGAGAACAAGAAGATAACAGGGCGACGAACAATAGATATGCCAGTCTATTTGAGGAAGACGAACAATATGTGCTGGGGACACATACAGGAGAGAAGGAGACTGTCACCAGGCAGCAGAAGACAAGCACTAAGACTACAAAAGTCTGATGAAAGAAGAAGAAAGTGCAGACCAATACAACAGAAGTGAGAATAATCTTGAAAGATATTTCAAATGAAATGATGGAAGAAAAGGGAAAGGAAGTCATGCAGGTGGAAGAAATGAGAAACAAGGGCTCAAACCATGTAGCGGTTTCTCTTGCAATAGACAAGGTTATAGAAATCTTTGATGAATGTCACGATGTAGAATCTGGAGGTATTTCAGACACCACAATCCAGGAGTTATCGTTCCCCACACTGCCAAACAAGTCAGACAAAGCCAAAAGTCGTAGGAAAGACAAAACCAAAACTGTTGGCAAGACTATCAAGGGTAGTGACGCCTAATGAAGAGGATCGACAAATCATCTAGAAGCCATAGTAAGCGGAGGCAAAGTCTGACACTGTTAGAAAGCCTGGTCGATGAAGAAACGTCTGGGGACGTTGATAGAGGGGATATGAACAAGGAGAATCAAACTCCCATTCCATGCACACTCAATCAAAATTGAGTTACTTTCCCTCTCACATAATAAAGATGGTTAGACTTATCAGTTGGAATGTTTGAGGTATTGGAAACTAGGATACTTGTCGCACTTTAAAGGAGAAAACACGGACACATAAACCCAATCTGGTTAGCATTTTAGAACCCCGCATCAGCTCAACCAAAGCATTAGCAACCATTAAATGGCTTGGGTTCAACAACTCGCATCGCTCTGAGGCAAGGGGTTTTGTAGGGGGCATATGGGTCTGTTGGAATGAGGAAAAGTGCATCGTTAAAGTTATTAATACCCATAGATAGTTTGTGACCTGTAGGGTTAACAACTCTTCAATATCTACTTTCGTATATGCCAGCCCCCATATTATTGTGAGGTCACTTCTATGGAAACATCTTATTTACATGGGCAACACTTTTTCTGATCCTTAGACTATGCTAGGAGACTTTAATACTATGTTGGAATCGAATGAGAAAATGGGAGGCATCTCATTCAACTGGACAGAGGCTAGTTTGTTCAACAACACACTCCTGGATGTAGGCCTATCTAACTTGGGATTCTCTAGATAGAGATTTACTTACATGCATGGTATGCTCCATGAACATCTGGATAGGGCTGTAGCCAATGCTGAGTTCATCATAAAGTTCCCTAATCTTGTGGTCACACATTTACCTAGAGTTGAATCTGACCATTGCCCTATCCTCATTACTGTTGGGTTTTAGGGGAGACAGAGAAGGCAACAGAAATAAAAAAAAATCTCTCCCCATAACCCAAAACGAAGGAAACGTGTCAACGTCTATACAATAGGAAGGATGGTTTGTAGAGGCGTACCTTGTGCCGAGGCATGCTCAGCGATGTTACCTCATGGCTTGCACGGTCTTCACCTCTAATCTTGGACGGTGTCTGTACAGCTCCTGGTCTCACTGGGACTGTCGGGTTTGACAGCTATCCTCCGAGCAGCAGAAGTCTCCCGCCTCTAAAGTAGTCCACACGGACCACCTAGAACTCTGATCTCCTTGTCCCACAAGGAATCATAAGGAGTCGCACCCTCCTGTCAGCGTACTAGTCACCGACACACTCTCCTGCCACCAGTCACTTTCTACAGTTGTCTTTCCCTTGTTGTGCCTCCCTTATCGGGTAGCACTTGCTCGGTCTCTCTCTCAGTTACCAAAACCAGAGAGAACGACAACTTTACAGAGCAACTGGTGCACGGAGTTGTTCACCAGAGAAGCCCCTAATACCCCTATATATAAGAGGGTCATGGGATAGGGTTCTCTATCCCGGGAAATGCGAGATTAATGTAGGAGTAGAAGGGTTTGAGATTTTCCACAAAACAACCAACTGCGCCACCTGAATCGATCGTTTCATACATGAAACGGTCGGTTGGGCAGTTGAGCCGATCAGTTCACACCTCAACCGATCGGTTGGGGCACCTGAGCCGATCGGTTCAGTTCTGCGCCGATCGGTTCGAGGTCCTGATCCAACTCAAATTGACTTCCAAATTTGTTTTCGATTAATCAAATATTAATCCTTGTCCAAATCGAATTTGTACAAGTGAAACAAATTATATTTGCAAAATAGTCTTCTCACTTTCCAAACGATCTCGGTTAGACCAGTTGAGTCGATTGGTTCAACCCCTGAATCGGTCATCTCAGCCTGTCTTGAGCCGATTGGTTCATCACATGAGCTGATCGATTCACCAACCTGAGTCGATCGGTTCAACTCTTGAGCCAATTGGTTGGAGCAATAGAATGTGCAAATCAGTCAATTGCAGTTTCAATCAATCTGATACTCTAATCAATTGGTCCAACACCTTGAACACTATGATATTGAGCTATCAATTGATTGGGTGTTTAATTGAACTACTAAACTCCTTTAGTAATCAATCTAAACATCATTTGTGGATAAAATCCTCTTCCAGGTTAAATCCTATGTGTGTGACCCTACAGGTCCATTTCACGTTGGCAGTGAAAGTCTATAACACTTATGACTTCACAAGCAAAGAGCGGTGCTTAGTCGCACATCAGTGCTACCAAAGTGAAATAGAAAGTTGGAGAACAACTTTCAATCCTACAATTCATGAATGGTGTTACAACGAATGTATAATTCCTTTATCACTGATATCTTGAATAAACTCAAGGCATGGAACAGTCATCCTGTCAACGTTCATTCACTTTCTTGATCTCAGAGTAGATTGGAGGAGATATGTATGACATCAATATCACATACTGATTCACACATGTGTGTGCACGCCTATCTCAATCCTACTCATCAAGTGGCCATGGATATCAAACTCCCTCAGGAGGGACAAATCCCATATCTATCACTCACCCCTCAAAAGCCCCATGTGTCAAAGCCACCCAATCATCACCTTTATAACAACCCATGTTTCAGGACTGCATTTGATGATGTCAAAGTGTACCCAACGACATGTGTTGAGTGTAGTGATTTCAGGTCAAAGAATCACACTCACCACCATCACTGTGAGAACTGACTGTGACTACCATGTCATGGTTCCATGTGTCACACTCATGGTGGGTCTGTCTGGTAAACTTGTTCTCCAACAAGTACCTATGTGTTTGGTTTGATATCTCCATATCATGACTAATGAGATTCTATCATCAACCAACACCACAATCTAGTCTTGTGTGTCATTGTTGCCTATCTACCTTCCACAATGACATCCGAGTAGGGACATAACAAGAATGTACAAACTCTTAGCATCCATATGATCTCGTCGTTCAGGTCGTCAACCTAAAAGCATATGTCATTGAGTATTGTCATTCTCTAGACATTCAATATGTTTTATCACTATGTCATATGACTGAACCAGAAAGAATTGGAAGCTTGCCTTTGATCTTTATCAAATCAATCTTAATGTATCCCACCAATAATCCCATGATTGGCTCTCAGGGCATACATACCAACAGACTCCCACTTGCACTGCGAGCCAATCACCCTTGAATCATATTCTTAGTGATCTTCAAACATGTCCCACATGTTTTTGTACTCAAGTGCTAACATAGTGAGTTATGAAAACACCTTGCCAAAGTCGGTATTAACTGCATGTCTCTCATGTCTTCACTGTACGTCACACGTATGAGATGGAATTGTTGTAATATGCAATCTAGTATTCCTTTGCTAACCTTTAGCTACATTGCATGATCAAGCGTACCTTACTTGTCATCAATGACCGGAATAACTATAAGTTCATCTTATGAACTTCCAGATCCATATAGTATCCACTAATGTTCTCTAACACACAGATACTCGGTTTTTCCTTTTAAATGACTTTATTGGAACATTTCCAATTATCAACAAACATTCACTTTTATATATCCCATATATATATTGCGATTAATTTTTTGTCCTTTTTAGAAGTTCGCATCAATGTTACTCTTATAGTGAACCCTTCCTTATTTCCATAGAACTAGTACTTCTCAAGTACTTGTCAAGTTCTTATGGTATTCCAGTAACCCTTACTGGAACTAGATAGACATCCGCTCGTCATGTCCCACATACGAGTCATCAAGATGAGCATATCATATTGTTATGTCCTACATACAAGATGATGAATGCATTTGGGATAGATCCATATCTATTCTTAGTGTTTCCATTCTTCATAAGAATTGGACACTTGGCTTTGGGATACCAACTCCATGTAACATGGACAAGTTTTCTCCCACTGAATCTATGCATACTGAACTCTTCAGTGTAGATTGCCAATATATGCTCTCTCTTTTCAGGTCAAGAGGTTTTTTGAGAACTATCTCTATAGATCTATATTCCTATCTCATAGAAAATGTCTCTATCTTCCTTAAAGATAATTTCCACTTTGGATTTCCATTCTAGAACATTTCCATTTCACATCAACATGTGGAATGTGAATACGCTCCCACTAAATCATAGATCCCTTCTTTATCTTTGACATATGAATCAAACCCTTTGACTATATCATCAAAGTAAAGATCCAACTCTGAGTTTCTTGTACTTAATCAATCACATTGATTAGTCCATTGTAACTTATAGACTTCATTTGCATTAATGGATTCATAAACCTTATAGGTTGTGTCACGTACACATCCTTGTTTTATTCCTCATAGGAATGTGGTTTTAGTATCCATATGCCAAATATCTTAGTCATTAAGTTGCAATTAACAATCATCATTCTTTTCAAAATGTTATCCATGTGTCTTAACACTTAAGACTCATTCGCACTTATGGATTTTATCCCAATGGGTGCTATCATCAAGGTCATACCTTATGGTTTACATGGAAGTCATTTAGGATGTAATGGTCATAAACCATAACTCAAAATCTGGTTCCTCATATTCATCTAGATAGTTGAATCATCACATGACCAATTTATCACATAGATAATTGAGGTGTATCTGTCAAGGATATAAGAACTCACAACTCTTTGTGATTCTTAATGTCCTTTATTAGTGTGGGGTATTCTTTATTTAAGAAGAATTTAGTTATTTTATAATCATCCTCTAACTCCTTAGAGTATGAATCCTTTTGATTTAGACATCACCATGCCTTAATCATGAGTTCACTATGATACTCTATCATAATCACTCACAAGGTTCTCAAAAATTTGGTCCAAGTATTTCATTCATTGATCTCATCAAGAATTAACACTTTACCAAATTCGTACTTCATCTATGATATTCTTGAACACTTCAAGATATTCATATTGGTATTTCTCTAAACACCATTTGAAGTACTAGCATTAACTCCAATAGGTATGTAAATACATCACATGTATTATACCTAATAGGATAATCATTCTCCCACTACCACTAGTGAAGATTGATTAATCATGTCTAAGAGATTCATGTCTCTTACTAGTTCTCTAACCAAAAGAGTCTAGCTTATCCATCATATGGAAACTAGAAATGAATTTCTCATGATTTATGCTAATTAGATTGTTTGAGTTATCAATAACCTTTAGGTATCATTTTATCTTATGCATACCAAGTACCACAAGATAAACAAGGCATTGCCACAAGGAAATATCAACTTTATTAATTGCCATCATTGTTATACAATATGCAAAAATTAAGTGTTTCTATCCATTGGAAAATATGAAGTAGCAGTTCATAACTCTATTACATGCCTTTTAGGCTGAAAGGTACTCCTATCTATGGAAGCAACACTTTCTCCAATGATGTGTACTCCTTTCTTGGTCCTTTCACAAAGGCCATCACATCTTTGTGGATCTTGCATATCATATATGACATATCCATATCTTGGTATCATATACCTTAGATAAAGAAGAGGTTCATTTTATGATACCTTAGGTGGAGATCTCCATCCCCTCCTTCTTCTTTTGTTCTTCCAGATATAGAGGGCAATTCCCTAGTTCCCTTTCCCATGTGCCTTGAGGCTGAAGATGGCTTGGGCTGCTGGCTAGCATCAGAACACTTCTTAGCTTTTCCCTTGTCCTTGCCTTTAAGACTTACCCTTCATTGATCACATCAAAGATTAGGATTTGTCTTTCTTCATCTTCGCCTCTACTATCCTTAACATGTACAACAACTATGTCAATTCTTGTCAAAGTTGTTCATGTTGTAGTTCATCATGAGTTGTATGATTCTCGCAACATTTGCAGTATCATACCAATAGCCAACTCTTGGCTCAGAGGGAATCCTTCTTAGTCAGGTTTTTCAACATACCCAATCACATTGAGTGTGTGAATACCTTAATGGATCTCCTTCTGTCATGACATACTAGGACAGTGTCTTGGAGACATAATATGTCTCACATTGTCTCTGCAACTCATAGTTCAGAGAGCACAACATTAAGCACTCCACATCAATGGGATCCTTAGTATGCTTCCATAAGCATACTTTCAGCCTTTGGTGTGGTGGGATCGAGTTCATCTGGTTCTGGTATAACTAGGACTTAGCGCTTTTGTTCTTTGATTGAGAACACTACTCAACGTCCTAACCAGTCGTGGAATTATTCCCATTCAGCTTGTCCTTTTCAAGGACCAATCGCAACGAAAAGTGATTGTTGTTTGTTGTCATTTGTACTACAAAAGGAATTATTTGCAATTTATTCCAAAACTCATTTTTGACTTATTTGATTGATTTGAAAAGTTGACGATATAATTAGGACTTTAATTAATTATCGCTCCCACTATTTTTGTTCAAATTGATAGCCCTCACCATCAATTCGGAAAATTGCAGCATAAAATCTTCTAGTGGGTCAAGATCCTGAAATCCTATGAGCGAGTCATGGACCAGTTATGGTTGTCACCCACAACTTAGATCTTCCAAGTAGGCAACTTTTGTCAATTGCATCATATGAAACTCTTGAAAGATGTCATATGCAACACTTTACCATGATCATCTCCATGCCTTAGGGTGCTAGATCCTATCTAGGTCACCTTGTAAATTCCGACCCAAAGCCAACACGACGAATATGCACCCTTCTAGGGCAGACCAACATATTCATCCTTCACGCTTCCACGCGATAGACGGTACACCATGCTAGGGCGTGCCCACACTTGGCTGATCAAGCTTTTCACGTGTGTCACATTTGGAAGGCATCTAAAACTTTAATATTTAATGAGGGATTTGGTTTTATAGGTACATATACATATCCAATCACCACAATACATAGTATGTATCATATACATGCTATATCCCACAGAAAACATGTGAAATGATATAAGCGATGATTATGGCTATGACACTCTGTTCGAATAAAATGTTATTAACTATGCGGAAGCGATTAATTAGCAGTGGAATTACTGAAAATCACTAAAAATTAAAACTTTTTGTAAAGAGATCCTTAAACAGTAAAACTCTTTCATAAAGAAACAAGGTAAGTTATTTACAAGCTGATTCATCAGTACATCTCTGTATTATCTCATATCGAGAGTCATAACACTGATTGCCCTGTTAAACTGTACATGAGCAGTATACAAAAATCTCGATGCATTATGCCAAAAATCTCAGATCTATATTAAACCATCTACTGACTCCTAGGACCTGAGAGTACAGAGACGACACATAGGACTCTCTATATACAAGACCTAACAGATAGTGACTCCACCTGTGGATCACTGCTATCCTTGATGTTGTTGCTGCTGCTGTTGCTGCTCACACACTGATGGGTTTCTCCTTCCTCGGTGTCTGCCTAAAACGTTGAATCCCACGGGGGGTGAGACAATTGAAAATTGTCCCAGCGAGAGTTATAACTCTTCGCCAGAAGCAATGTTATTGCAAATAATAGAATAGTACTGAGTAGTGGTATTATAAATATTCAACAACAGGTAAATCATTGAATACCTAAATAAAGCAATATTCTTTGTGCAATCATTTCAATTACAACTTGATTGAATAGCAAGTCATTCATTTAATAAGGAATATGAAGAACATGTAAATTATTTGTCCAACTAGGACTTAATAAACAATGTATCATCAATCATTGTTTCTCATAGTTCAACCTAAACCAATATGCTACACGGCTGATTACATTTTACAAACATACTTATTCCCTGAGGAGATGAGGTATACCACTCATACTCCAACCGACCACTACGAAGTCGAAATCGGTACCATACATAGGTCATCAGAAGAGACGGGTTTCTATGACCTCATCTTCCTCAGTCAGTGTGAGGAACAACATGCAGGACATCTCGTGTCTCTCCCATGAAAATAGCCTTCCAGGGTATTCTGGCAACTTCACTATTAGAGTTACAGTGGCATATTGTACTCTCTTCACAATCGAGGGATTTCTTGTTTATCTCACATCAATTCGAAATTAACAACATCATCGGGAGATTAGTGATATATCATCCCGACATATACATATAATGAAGGATTGAGAGATTAAATGTTTATCTCACATCAATTCCTCCATTAGGACGTAAGGATATTCACGTCCATAACCCCCACATACTCAAAAGTATGCTCTCCAGGAGTTCCCTTAGGAAAACTTGTTTCACCATCATCTAACTTCTGACGATGATGGATCTATGGTCAGGGCTCTACATGATATCATTATACTTGATTATTTAAATACATTATGGCATTCTTTTAGCATCAAGCATGTTTTCAAACATAAACCATTAAAACAATTGCTATAAAGAAAGAGTTCTATTCACATTAAGTTCATTTCACATCTTATTCAACATTGGGATCTCAATGTCTAACCATCTCATCATTATGACTCAAGAATATAGGTGTTCAAACCCTTAAATCATCAAAACACTTGTTACCAAGTATCATACTGCCATCAAGTCATTTGACAGTATAAACAAGATAATAGCAATGTTGATATTTCACATGGCTCATATAGCCTGTCAATCTCTTATGTTACCTCTCACTAGGCAACATAACATATCATTGCTTATAAACTCATTAAGTACTTTTGATAAGCAAATCTTCATATCTCATACTTGGCTATGTTCAATATTCCATAAAACCTGCATGATTAGTACATATGAATACAAACACATCTATTTTAGATCAACATAATGCAAAACATTAATAACATCACTATTTAAGGGTTGCACCACTATGCCCTTACCAGGGTTTAGGGTTTTCCTTTTTAATTCCATTAGGGTTAACCAACCCCTTACCTCAAATAGGAATAGTGATTCCTCATTTCATCATCTAATCATAGAGCTTAATGCTATAAAGCATAACCTAAAATTAGGGTTTACTATTCACATTACATCACATTACCCTACATTAGGGTTTATTATTCACATTGCATCACATTACCCTAGATTAGGGTTTACTATTCACATTACGAATTATGATCATACCTTCATCATGTATTAGGGATACTTCCATTACTACCCTCAAATTAGGGTTAGGATTCATTAACCATCATAATTAGGGTTTCATGATCTCACTAACATGGATCATGCCCTAATTAGGCATTCATTCATATTGAGACTTCATTACTTGATTAACATTCATATAAGAAGTCTTTTCTCTCTCATACCTTATATAAGTTGATGCTTCCATTACCCTTGATTAGGCTAAGTCAACTCAACATTGACATCATGGACTATGTCATTACTATTGTGATCATTAAAGCTTACTCATTCAAAGAGTACTAATCACTCTATCCCATCAAGGATACCTTTATTATAATCACCATTGATTATAACATGCACTAATCAACTAATCACTTGGTCCTTTCATCACTTTAAGTATCCACGAGGTTTAGGTTAATCAACCACCAAGCCATCTTGACCACTAAGGCATCAAACGATCTTGACCTTCTTGGACTTCAAACGGTCTTGCACACTAAACCTCCAAATGGTCTAAGACCGTTTGGACCTCATGCAGTTTTGGACTACCCTTGAAACCATTTGGTGGTGAAGACCGTTTGGTCAAGTTTGACTTTGAAACCATTTGTTGGTGAAGACCGTTTGGTCAAGTTTGACTTTGAAACCGTTTGATGGTGAAGACCGTTTGGTCAATTTTGACTTTGAAACCGCATGAACACAACCGATTTGGAAACCACGTGAACCTAAACGGTTTGGGGTCTTTTGGTCCCAAACGGTCTTGAGACCGTTTGGTCCAAACCACCTCAAAACCGCATGGACCAAGTATGATCTCAATAAGTTAAATTGAGTTAGGGTTTTCATTGTTGGATTCTTCAACAGTTGTATATATGTATTCAATCATCAATTGGACCTATTACCAGTATTCAATTGAGTTAATTAGGTCAACCTTCAACTGATTTGACCCTCAATTGAACCTCAATTGATCATCAATTAGGGGTTGATTCAATTGGATCAGGGTTTGGAATCGATAACCCTTCAACATAATCAATGTGGGTCTAATTAATTTGAAACTATTGATCCATCATCCAATTAGTCATGACCTGACCCCAAACGGTCTTGGGATCATTTGGATGACCTCCAAACGTTCTTGAGACCGTTTTCTCAATTCAACATCAAAAACTAACTCAACCAATTAAGGTTTGGCTCATTGGATTGATCACAAGGTCAACAATTGGTTGCACTTCAACTTGTTACCTTTAGATCTTCAACCACTTAACCATACTCAACCCTAGACCTCCAACCGGTCTTGGGTGACCCCCAAACGGTCTTGGTATCATTTGGATATCCTCCAAACGGTCTTGAGACCGTTTGCCCATTACTTCATCAATAACCAATTCATTCACTTGGGTTTGAATCCTAGGACTGGTCACCAAATCAGCAATCGATTATATATTAATTTAGAACCTTTGGGTCTTCAATTCGTCAACCATGCTTGACCCTAGACATCCAAACGGTCTTGGGTGATAACCAAAAGGTCTTGAGACCGTTTGGGTGATCCCCAAATGGTTTTGAAACCATTTGGGTGACTCAACCCAAACTTCAACATTATTCAATTATCAAAAATAGCAATTAACCCGATTAGGGTTTAGATGGTTGATGGACCTTTCATTGGTGAACCAATTGAAATTAGTTGATGATTATTTATAGATTTGTGATCTAAATGATTTTCAATAGACATCCAAATGGTCAACTCCTGGTCAACGCCTCCAAACGGTCTTGGACCGTTTGCTTCTATGCGGTTTGGTTGAAAACCGTTTGCAATCAAACAGTTTGAAACTGTTTTCTCCAAACGGTTTGGTAAACCGTTTGAGCAAGACATGGAGACCGTTTGCTAAAGTAAATTTCTTGGATAAACATCAAAATTAAAACCACCTTCGTATACCTTTGTCCAACCAAGAACCGGGGCTGTTTTTCACGGAATTGATAGCAAAAACACAAGAGTAGTAAAAGAAGAAGAATAAAAAACGATTTTTCATGGAGATGAAGATGCATTAACAAAGCTTAAGGTTTAGAGTTATAAAACCTGCCTGTAGGACTGATCTAGAGCTCCAAGCTCCGTAGCTTTAATGGTGGTTTGAGCTCCAGTAGTTGTCCAAGGTTCCTTCTTCACTTTTTGGATGAACAAGATGGCTAGAAGAGGAAATCGTGTGAAGAAAACAAATAATCCAACCTTGTTTTATGGTTTCCATCATGAATTCGAGTTAGATGATGATCCAAACTTACCAAATAGTTTGATCATCCTCCCTCTGCTCCAGAGCTCCTCCTTGGTCGGTCAAAGTAAGGTGAAGAAGAAAATAACTAAGGGAAACGATCCTTTGTGTTGTTGGAAAAGATACATTTATATATATTTATGGGTTTTTCAAGGAAAATGGAAAAAGAGGATTATTTCCTTTTATCTCCCAATTATATCCATCAAGTCTTCCTCCACTTCTTGGCTACGTGGCCACATTCTAATACCTTGCAAAACTTCTCCATTACCCAAGGTTTAAAGGAAAAGGACCAAGCATCTTAAAGAGTTATGTGTTAATATCCATCCTTTAATGAATATTGTTTTATATTATATTAGTGTGAATGGCTTCCACTTCAAACACGATATTTTTGGTGCCCAAGCATGGCACAATCTCTTCCAAACTATTACAAACACCTCCTCCATCTTTTGATTGAAGGGCTTCATAATTACTTTATTTCTTTTTACATTAAGTTGTATAAAAGAGCCATTTGTGCTTAAATCTTGCTTATTTCAATATCAAAATTCTCTCTCTTCTATGATAATTCACATGAGGCACATTTCTCATTTTATTTGCTCTACTTGATGCCAAGAAGCATGAGAGACCCTCTAGAGGTGATATCTTGCATATTGAACCCTAGGTTTTGGGTAAATTGCACATTACACCAAAACTGGGTTTTAAAGCACAAGGATTGTACTACAAGCTATATCTTGGTGATCAAGCTTGTGGAATCCATACCACTTCATCATATTCATTCTTATGATGTACCATCATCAGAGGAACATCTTAGCATGTGCAAATTGCAAATAAACCCCTTTTATTGGGTAATTTGCACTTTAGTCCATTATTAACAAAACAATGTTTCAACATTATTAAAAAAGGACTGAAAATGAAATATAAGTTCCTCAAAAGCCTTAATTACTTTTCAAGAAGTACAAGCAAGCATATAATCAACTTTATTAGGCAAAACACCTAGGGTTAGTACATAACCTAGGTGAGGGATGTTACAAATTATCCACCCCTTACAAGGATTTTGTCCCCGAAATCATTACAAAAACATATTAAGAGAAAAGAGTAGGGTATTTCCTCCTCATCTCTTCATCTAGTTCCCACATGGCTTCTTCAACACCACGGTGATTCCAGAGGACTTTCACAAGACTTATGTCTTTCTTTTTCAGCTTTTTAATTCTCTTGTCAAGGATCAACATAGGTCCTATATAAGATATATCATCATTCAACTCTAGTTCCATAGGTTGCAGAACTGATTTTGTATCAGAATGACATTTCCTTAACATGGAAATGTGGAACACTGGGTGTAACTTTTGCAACTCTGGTGGTAACTCTAGCTTATAAGCTACCTTTCCAATCCGTTCAATGATTGGATAAGGCCTCATAAACCTAGGAGCGAACTTTCCTTTCCTTCCAAATCTAAGAAATCCTTTCAAAGGTGAGACTTTGAGGTACACTCTATCTCCAACCTGGAATTCTAAAGGTCTACGACGCTTATCAACATAATATTTCTGTCTATCATGTGTAGTCTTCAACTGTTGTTGTATTATTTTAATCTTCTTGGTGGTCTGCTACACAAGATCAGGACCTAAAAGTTGATATTCACCGGTTTCATACCAACATAGGGGAGATCTACAACATCTACCATACAAAGCTTCATAAAGTGCCATATCAATGCTATGTTGATAGATATTGTTGTAGGCAAACTCTATCAAACTTAGATGTAGATCCCAACTTCCTGTAAACTGAAGGACACATGCTCCGAGAAAGTCCTCCAAGGTCTGTATAGTTCTTTCTGATTGTCCATCGGTGTGAGGATCAAAGGTTGTACTAAACCTTAATCGTGTGCCTAAGTCTTTATGAAGTCACTCCCAAAAATGACTCGTAAACTGGGAACCTCTGTCAGAAACAATGGTAAATGGGACCCCATGTAGCCGCACTATCCCATCTACATACAACTATGCCAGCTTCTCAGTAGAATAGGTTGTTTTGACATGTAGGAAATGTGCTGTCTTTGTCAACCTATCAACTATTACCCAGATGGAATCATGACCTTTGGCTATTCTGGGTAAACCAACCACAAAATCCATGGTCACATGATCCCACTTCCACTGTGGTATGGGTAAAGGTTGCATTGTTCCTACGGGCTTTTGGTGTTCATCTTTAACTTACTGACACACTGGACACCACAAAACAAACTCAGCAATGTCCTTTTTCAAACCAGGCCACCAATACATATCTTTCAGGTTATGATACATCTTGGTGCTTCCTTGATGCATAACATACATTGAAGAATGATCTTCTTCCAGGACTAACTTCCTCAAGTTATCCACATCAGGTACTATCATTCTACCATGATAACAAGATACTTGATCGTCTGAGTCACGAAAACCTTCTCGTTTCTCACTACCATACTCTGATCTAATCTGTTGAACTACAACATCAACTTGTTGTGCCTCCTTAATCTACTGTCTCAAAGTAGGTTTTATGTGCATCTCAGCTAACAACCCTGATAATAATGATACTTTTAACTGTACATTATCCTGCCTTAAAGAGATAAGCATATCTCTCCCAGAGCACACCAAAGAATTCAATTGTGCTCTGTCTAAGACTGGTGTTACTGATTTCCTACTCAAAGCATGAGCAACTACATTGGCCTTCCCTGGATGGTAATCAATTGTACAATCGTAGTCCTTGATTAACTCCATCCAGCGATGTTGCCTCATGTTAAGCTCATACTGAGAAAAGATATACTTTAGATTCTTGTGGTCTGTGAAAATATGGAATGTCTCTCCATAAAGATAATGTCTCCAGATTTTCAAGGTGTGGACGACAGCAGCTAGTTCTAGATCGTGTATCGGATAATTCTCCTGGTATTTCTTAAGCTGTCGAGAAGCAAAAGAAATCACTTGTTTATCCTACATCAACACACATCCTAGTCCATTCTTAGAGGCATCACAGAAAACTATATACCCTTTCCCTTGCTCAGGTAACACAAGCACATGTGCACTTGTCAACCTTTCCTTCAACAACTGAAACAATTGCTGACACTTGTCACTCCAGGTAAAAGAAACATCCTTCCTAGTCAACTTAGTCAAGGGTAAATCTATGGAACTAAAGTTCTTAATGAACCTCCTATAATAGCCTACCAACCCTAAGAAACTTTGAATCTTTGTCGGTGTCTTCGGCTGCTCCCATTGCAGGATAGATTCTACTTTTTTAGGGTCAACACGAATACCTGAAGCAGATATTACGTGTCCAAGAAAAGAAACTTCTGGTAACCAGAACTCACACTTGCTAAACTTAGCATATAACTTATTCTCTCTTAGCAAAGTTAGATCCTGACGAAGATATTGCTCATGCTAATGAGCATCTCTACTATAGATCAGGATGTCATCTATAAAGACAACTATACACTGATCAAGAAAAGGTCGAAAGATTCTATTCATGAGTTCCATAAATGCAGCTGGTGCATTTGTTAGTCCAAACGACATAACAGTGAACTCATAGTGACTGTACCTTGTCCTAAAAGCAGGCTTAGGTACGTCACCCTCCTTAATACGCAGCTGATGATATCCCGACCTCAAATCTATCTTTCAGAAGACGTTTGCACCATGCAACTGGTCAAAGATATCATCAATCCTCGGTAAAGGATACTTATTCTTTATTGTTACTTTATTTAATTGTCTGTAATCAATTCATAACCGCATCGATCCATCCTTTTTCTTAACAAAAAGGACCGGAGCACCCCAGGGTGAAGTACTTGGTCGGATGAAACCCTTCTCAAGCAACTCTTGTAGTTGTTTCTTGAGTTTTGCCATCTCAGCAGGCACCATCCTATACGGTGTTTGTGCTATAGGTTGCGTGTCTGGAACTAGATTAATCTCAAAATCTATTTCTCGGGGCAGAGGTACACCTGGAAGTTCTTCAGGAAATACATCTTCAAATTCATTGACTACATGAACTTTAGTACGATTAGGAGTCTCCATGGTGGTATCTACCACATGGGCCAAGAATGCATAACATCCTTTCCTCATCAGCTTCTCAGCAACCATAGACGATACAAGACAGGTTGGAGGAATCTTTCTATCTCCTTGAAAGATCCATGTGTCACCATCATATGTGAACACAACTTGCATGGAGTCACAATCCAAGACAACCTTATACCTTTCTAAGGTATCCATCCCAAGTATTATATCAAATCCTTGCATCTCAAGTGGTATGAGATCCACTTGAATGTGATGTTTAGAAAAGAAGAGGAGGAAGGGAGAACATACCTCCCACAAAACAACATATCCCATCAAAGGAATTTCTAACTTCAAACTATCTCCTCTATGACTAACCGTCATATTGTAGTCAAGAATCACCCTTCGAGTGATAAAGGAGTGCGTAGCACCCGGATCAATCAAAATAGATATGACGCAAGATGTAGACATATCAGAATAAAACAATTCCATCTGACCTGCCACAACCCGAGGGTTGATCACTGCTTCAGGTGGATTCATCGCGTAAAACCTTGCCATTGCATGTGGTTGATTTGGTGCTCAATGACTAGGTGACGATGATCCAGCTTGGGACGCTTGTCCACATCCTCTAGCATTACCTGGAAACTATCTCCTTTGAGATCCGTGTTAACTCTGCCTTTGGGGTTGAGTTACACTCGCCTCTCAGGCTCTATAATCCTTCATTAGATGTCCCACCTTTCCATAGATATAACAAGTTCTGGACCCTTGTTGTGGTCTAGTTGGTCCTGTGACTGACATAGATGCGGAGCTACGAGCTCCTTCTGGTGGTATACTTCGTCCTCTACCCCTATTTGACGTCCACTGCGTCTGGGTACTGAATCTAGGTGGTGGTGTGGGCAAAGAAAACCTAGGTTTCTTGAAACCTTTCAATGAGGATCCTTGGAACTGGGGGTACATCTTCTTGTTCTTGGTATATCTCTTCTCTGACACCGACCTCTCTATCCTCCTGACCGACTCCACAAAGGTAGTAAACCTTCCCTATTCTCCAAAGCAGACACGGGGGTGGTCAACTCAGCGTTTAATCCCTTCTCAAAACGCCTAATCCTTTCTTCATCTGTAGCTGACATATGTGGACAGAACTACAACAGCTCCATGAACTTAGCTTCGTATTCTCTAATGTTCATTGGTCCTTGTCTTATCCTCTCAAACTGAGAGATTTTCTCATCCAATAACGTTTTAGGGAAGTATTTGTTGATAAATTCCCATCGAAAAACTTCCCATGCAATCTCCACACCTGGTCTTTTCTGTTCTTCCATGATCCACCAATGACCAGCACTCCCCTTGAGAAGATACACAACATGTCTAACCTTCTCATTTTCTGGTATGTTTAGGATTCTAAATGCCTTCTCTAGTTCAGTTATCCACAAGTCAGCATCTACTGGGTCAGCTGTTCCAGCATACTCCATGGCTCCAACCTGACGTAGTCGTTCAAACGTCTTGCGGGATCCTTGTCCTTCTGGATGGGTAGGTGCCCTAGGTACATGTATAGGCATCCTATCAGTCATGTGTGTCATGGAAGTCATGAACTGACCGAACATGGCTTGGAAGGCTGGATTCCCCATGTCAGCTGGATTGAACTGGGGTGGTTCAGGTACATATTCCTCCCTTTCTTAGTTTCTTGCACCTTCTCTAGGTGTAGCGACACTACTCTCAGCAACGTGTTCCTCGAGTGATCCAGACATATTTAGTTTTCTCTTCTCCTCCTATATGAGCAGAAGACACTATCAGATATATTGGAAGACACTAGAACAAACTCTACAACCCTAGTCCTATGTCTCTGTAGACTCAACGAACCTATAGCTCTAATACCACTAATTTGTGACATTCCGTTCGAACAAAATGTTATTAACTATGTGGAAGCGATTAATTAGCAGCGGAATTACTAAAAATCACGAAAAATTAAAAATTTTTGTAAAGAGATCCTCAAACAGTAAAACTCCTTCATAAAGAAACAAGGTAAGTTATTTACAAGCTGATTCATCAGTACATCTCTATATTATCTCATCTCGAGAGTCATAACACTGATTGCCCTATTAAACTATACATGATAAGTATACAAAAATCTCGAGGCATTATGCCAAAAATCTCAGATCTATATTAAACCATCTACTGACTCCTAGGACCTAAGAGTACAGAGACAACACATAGGACTTTCTATATACAAGACCTAATAGACAGTGACTCCACCTGTGGATCACTACTATCCTTGATGTTGTTGCTACTGCTGTTGCTACTCACCCACTGATGGGTTTCTCCTTCCTCGTCGTCTACCTAAAAAGGTGAATCCCACAGGGGTGAGACAATTGAAAATTGTCCCAGCGAGAGTTATAACTCTTCCCCAGAAGCATTGTTATTGCAAATAATAGAATAGTACTGAGTAGTGGGATTACAAATATTCAACAACAGGTAAATCATTGAATAACTAAATAAAGCATTATTCTTTATGAAATCATTTCAATAATAACTTGATTGAATAGCAAGTCATTCATTTAATAAGGAATATGAAGAACATGTAAAGTATTTGTCCAACTAGGACTTAATAAACAATGTATCATCAATCATTGTTTCTCGTAGTTCAACCTAAACCTATATGCTACATGGTTGATTATATTTTACAAACATACTTATGCCCTGAGGAGATGAGGTATACTGCTCATACTCCAATCGACCACGACGAAGTCAAAATCAGTACCATACATAGGTCATCAGAAGAGCCAGGTTTCTATGACCTCATCTTCCTCAGTCAGTGTGAGGAACAACATGCAGGACATCTCGTGTCTCTGCCATGAATATAGAGTTCTAGGGTATTCTGGAAACTTTGCTATTAGAGTTACAGTGGCGTACTGTACTCTCTTCGCAATTGAGGGATTTCTTGTTTATCGCACATCGATTCGGCATTAACAACATCATCGGGAGATTATTGATACATCATCATGGAATATACATATAATGAAGGATTGAGAGATTAAATGTTTATCTCACATCAATTCCTCCATTAGGACGTAAGGATATTCGCGTCCATAACCCCCACATACTCAAAAGTATGCTCTCCAGGAGTTCCCTTAGGAAAACCTATTTCACCATCAAGTAACTTCTGAAGATGATGGATCTATGATCAGGGCTCTACATGATATCATTATACTTGATTATTTAAATACATTATGACATTCTTTTAGCATCAGACATGTTTTTAAACATAAACCATTAAAACAATTGCTATAAAGAAAGAGTACTATTCACATTAAGTTCATTTCACATCTTATTCAACATTGGGATCTCAATGTCTAACCATCTCATCATTATGACTCAACAATATAGGTGTTCAAACCCTTAAATCATCAAAACACTTGTTACCAAGTATCATACTGCCATCAAGTCATTTGATAGTATAAACAAGATAATAGCAATGTTGATATTTCATATGGCTCATATAGCCTGTCAATCTCTTATGTTACCTCTCACTAGGCAACATAACATATCATTGCTTACAAACTCATTAAGTACTTTTGATAAGAAAAGCTTCATAGCTCATACTTGGCTATGTTCAATATTCCATAAAACCTACATGATTAGTACAGATGAATACAAACACATCTATTTTAGATCAGCATAATGCAAAACATTAATAACATCACTATTTAAGGGTTGCACCACTATGCACTTACCAGGGTTTAGGGTTTTCCTTTTTAATTCCATTAGGGTTAACCAACCCCTTAGATCAAATAGGAATAGTGATTCATCATTTCATCATCTAATCATAGAGCTTCATGCTATAAAGCATAACCTAAAATTAGGGTTTACTATTCACATTACATCACATTACCCTACATTAGGGTTTATTATTCACATTGCATCACATTACCCTAGATTAGGTTTTACTATTCACATTCCGAATTATGATCATACCTTCATCATGTATTAGGGATACTTCCATTACTACCCTCAAATTTGGGTTAGGATTCATTAACCATCATAATTAGGGTTTCATGATCTCACTAACATGGATCATGCCCTAATTAGGCATTCATTCATATTGAGACTTCATTACTTGATTTACATTCATATAAGAAGTCTTTTGTCTCTCATCCCTTATATAAGTTGATGCTTTCATCACCCTTGATTAGGCTAAGTCAACTCAACATTTACATCATGGACTATGTCATTACTATTGTGATCATTAAAGCTTACTCATTCAAAGAGTACTAATCACTCTATCCCATCAAGGATACATTTATTATAATCACCATTGATTATAACATGCACTAATCTACTAATCACTTGGTCCTTTAATCACTTTAAGTATCCATGAGGTTTCGGTTAATCAACCACCAAACCATCTTGACAACTAAGGCATCAAACGAACTTGAGCTTCTTGGACTTCAAACGGTCTTGCACACTAAACCTCCAAACGGTCTAAGACCGTTTTGACCTCCATGCGATCTTGGACTACCCTTGAAACCATTTGGTGGTGAAGACCGTTTGGTCAAGTTTGAATTTGAAACCGTTTGATGGTGAAGACTGTTTGGTCAAGTTTGACTTTGAAACCGTTTGATGGTGAAGACCGTTTGGTCAAGTTTGACTTTGAAACCGCATGAACACAACCAATTTGGAAACCGCATGAACCTAAACGGTTTGGGATCTTTTGGTCCCAAACAGTCTTGAGACCGTTTGGTCCAAACCACCTCAAAACCACATGGACCAAGTATGGTTTAATAAGTCAAATTGAGTTAGGGTTTCCATTGTTGGATTCTTCAACAGTTGTATATATGTATTCAATCATCAATTGGACCTATTACCATTATTCAATTGAGTTAATTATGTCAACCTTGAACTGATTTGACCCTCAATTGAACTTCAATTGATCATCAATTAGGGCTTGATTCAATTGGATTAGGGATTGGAATCAATAACCTTTCAACATAATCAATGTGGGTCTAATTGATTTGAAACTATTGATCCATCATCCAATTAGTCATGACCTGACTCCAAATGGTCTTGGGATCATTTGGATGACCTCCAAATGGTCTTGAGACCATTTTCTCAAGTCAACATCAAAAAATAACTCAACCAATTAAGGTTTGTCTCATTGGATTGATCACTAGGTCAACAATTGGTTGCACTTCAACTTGTTACCTTTAGATCTTCAACCACTTAACCATAGTCAACCCTAGACCTCCAAACGGTCTTGGGTGACTCTCAAATGGTCTTCGGATTGTTTGGATATCCTCCAAATGGTCTTGAGACCGTTTTCCCATTACTTCATCAATAACCAATTCATTCACTTAGGGTTTGAATCCTAGGACTGGTCACCAAATCAGCAATCGATTATGCATTAATTTAGAACCTTTAGGTCTTCAATTGGTCAACCATGCTTGACCCTAGACCTCCAAATGGTCTTGGGTGATCACCAAACGTTCTTGAGACCGTTTGGGTGATCCCCAAATGGTTTTGAAACCATTTAGGTCACTCAACCCAAACTTCAACATTATTAAATTATCAAAAACAACAATTAACCCGATTAGGGTTTAGATGGTCGATGGACCTTTGATTGGTGAACCAATTGAAATTAGTTGATGATTATTTATAGATTTTTGATCTAAATGTTTTTCAACAGACCTCCAAATGGTCAAAGCCTCCAAACGGTATTGGACCGTTTGCTTCTATGCGGTTTGGTTGAAAACCGTTTGCAATCAAACGGTTTGAAACCGTTTGATCAATACATGGAAACCGTTTGATAAAGTAAATTTCTTTGATAAACATCAAAATTAACGCCACCTTCGTCTACCTATGTACAACCAAGAACAGGGGCTGTTCTTCACAGAATTGATAGCAAGAACACAAGAGTAGTAAAAGAAGAAGAATAACTAACGATTTTTCATGGAGATGAAGATGCATTAACAAAGCTTAAGGTTTAGTGTTATAAAACCCGCCTCTAGGACTGATCCAGAGATCCAAGATCCGTATCTTTAATGGTGGTTTGAGATCCAGCAGTTTTCCAAGGTTCCTTCTTCACTTTTTGGATGAACAAGATGGCTAGAAGAGGAAATCGTGTGAAGAAAACCAATAATCCAACCTTGTTTTATGGTTTCCATCATGAATTCGAGTTAGATGATGATCCAAACTTACCAAAAGGTTTGATCATCCTCCCTATGCTCCAGAGCTCCTCCTTGGTTGGTCAAAGTAATGTGAAGAAGAAAACAACTAAGGGAAACGATCCTTTGTGTTGTTGGAAAAGATACCTATATATATTTATGGGTTTTTCAAGGAAAATGGAAAAAGAGGATTATTTCCTTTTATCTCCCAATTATATCCATCAATTCTTCCTCCAATTCTTGGATACGTGGCCACCTTATAATAACTTGCAAAACTTCTCCATTACCCAAGGTTTAAAGGAAAAGGACCAAGCATCTTAAAGAGTTATGTGTTAATATCCATCCTTTAATGAATATTGCTTTATATTATATTAGTGTGAATGGCTTCCACTTCAAACATGATATTTTTGGTTCCCAATCATGGCACAAGCTCTTACAAACTATTACAAACACCTCCTCCATCTTTTGATTGAAGGGCTTCATAATTACTTTATTTCTTTTAACATTAAGTTGTATAAAAGAGCCATTTGTGCTTAAATCTTGCTTATTTCAATATCAAAATTCTCTCTCTTCTATGATAATTCACATGAGGCACCTTTCTAATTTTATTTTCTCTACTTGATGCCAAGAAACATGAGAGACCCTCTAGAGGTGATATCTTGCATATTGAACCCTAGGTTTTGGGTAAATTGCACATTACACCAAAACTAGGTTTTAAAGCACAAGGATTGCTCTACAAGCTATATCTTGGTGCTCAAGATTGTGGAATCCATACCACTTCATCATATTCATTCTTATGATGTCTCTTCATCAAAGGAAAATCTTTGCATGTGCAAATTGCAAAAAAAACCCTTTACTTGGGTAATTTGCACTTTAGTCCATTATTAACAAAACAATGTTTCAACATTATTAAAAAAGGACTGAAAATGAAATATAAGTTCCTCAAAAGCCTTAATTACTTTTCAAGAAGTGCAAGCAAACATCTAATAAACTTTATTAGGCAAAACACCTAGGGTTAGTACATAACCCAGGTCAAGGATGTTACAAATTATCCACCCCTTACAAGGAATTTGTCCCCGAAATCATTACAAAAACATATTAAGAGAAAAGAGTAGGGTATTTCCTCCTCATCTCTTCCTCTAGTTCCTACGTGGCTTCTTCAACACCACGGTGATTCCAGAGGACTTTCACAAGACTTATGCCTTTCTTTTTCAGCTTTTTAATTCTCTTTTCAAGGATCAACACAGGTCCTTCTATATAAGATATATCATCATTCAACTCTACTTCCATAGGTTGCAGAACTGATTCTGTATCAGAATGACATTTCCTTAACATGGAAATGTGGAACACTGGGTGTAACTTTTGCAACTCTGGTGGTAAATCTAGCTTATAAGCTACCTTTCCAATCCGTTCAATGATTGGATAAGGCCCCATAAACCTAGGAGCTAACTTTCCTTTCCTTCCAAATCTAAGAACTCCTTTACAAGGTGAGACTTTGAGGTACACTCTATCTCCAACCTAGAATTTTAAAGGTCTACGACACTTATCAACATAAGATTTATGTCTATCCTGTGCATTCTTCAACTGTTGTTGTATTATTTTAATCTTCTAGGTGGTCTGCTGCACAAGATCAGGACCTAAAAGTTGATATTCACCAGTTTCATACCAACATAGGGGAGATATACAACATCTACCATACAAAGCTTCATAAGGTGCCATATCAATGCTATGTTGATAGCTATTGTTGTAGGCAAACTCTATCAAACTTAAATGTAGATCCCAACTTCCTATAAACTGAAGGACACATGCTCTGAGCAAGTCCTCCAAGGTCTGTATAGTTCTTTCTGATTGTCCATCGGTCTGAGGATCAAAGGTTGTACTAAACCTTAATTGTGTGCCTAAGGCTTTATGAAGTCACTCCCAAAAATGACTTGTAAACTGGGGACCTCTGTCAGAAACAATGGTAATTGGGACCCCATGTAGCCGCACTATCCCATCTACATACAACTGTGCCAGCCCCTCAATAGAATAGGTTGTTTTGACAGGTAGAAAATGTGTTGTCTTTGTCAACCTATCAACTATTACCCAGATGGAATCATGACCTTTGGTTGTTCTGTGTAAACCAACCACAAAATCCATGGTCACATGATCCCACTTCCACTGTGGTATGGGTAAAGGTTGCATTGTTCCTATGGGATTTTGGTGTTCATCTTTAACTTGCTGACACACTGGACACCACAAAATAAACTCAGCAATGTCCTTTTTCAAACCAGGCCACGAATACATATCTTTCAGGTTACGATACATCTTGGTGCTTCCTTGATGCATAGCATACATTGAAGAATGAGCTTCTTCCAGGACTAACTTCCTCAAGTTATCCACATCAGATACTACCATTCTACCATGATAACAAGCTACTTGATCGTCTGAGTCACGGAAACCTTCTCGTTTCTCACTACCATACTCTGATCTAATCTGTTGAACTACAACATCAACTTATTTTGCCTCCTTAATATGCTGTCTCAAAGTAGGTTTTATGTGCATCTCAGCTAACAACCCTGATAACAATGATACTTTTAACTATACATTATCCTGCCTTAAAGAGATAAGCATATCTCTCCTAGAGCACACCAAAGAATTCAATTGTGCTCTGTCTAAGACTGGTGTTGCTGATTTCCTACTCAAAGCATGAGCAACTACATTGGCCTTCCCCATATGGTAATCAATTTTACTATCGTAGTCCTTGATTAACTCCATCCAGTGATGTTGCCTCATGTTAAGCTCATGCTGAGAAAAGATATACTTTAGATTCTTGTGGTCTGTGAAAATATGGAATGTCTCTCCATAAAGATAATGTCTCCAGATTTTCAAGGCGTGGACGATAGCAGCTAGTTCTAGATCATGTGTCAGATAATTCTCCTTGAGTTTCTTAAGCTGTTGAGAAGCAAAAGAAATCACTTGTTTATCCTACATCAACACACATCCTAGTCCGTTCTTAGAGGCATCACAGAAAACGATTTTTCATGGAGATGAAGATGCATTAACAAAGCTTAAGGTTTAGAGTTATAAAACCCGCCTCTAGGACTGATCTAGAGCTCCAAGCTCTGTAGCGTTAATGGTGGTTTGAGCTCTAGTAGTTTTCCAAGGTTCCTTCTTCACTTTTTGGATGAACAAGATGGCTAGAAGAGGAAATCGTGTGAAGAAAACCAATAATCCAACCTTGTTTTATGGTTTCCATCATGAATTCGAGTTAGATGATGATCCAAACTTACCAAAAGGTTTTATCATCCTCCCTCTTCTCCAGAGCTCCTCCTTGGTCGGTCAAAGTAAGGTGAAGAAGAAAAGAACTAAGGGAAATGATCCTTTGTGTAGTTGGAAAAGATACCTATACATATATATATATATATTTATGGGTTTTTCAAGGAAAATGGAAAAAGAGGTTTATTTCCTTTTATCTCCCAATTATATCCATCAAGTCTTACTCCACTTCTTGGCTACGTGGCCACCTTATAATAACTTGCAAAACTTCTCCATTACCCAAGGTTTAAAGGAAAAGGACCAAGCATCTTAAAGAGTTATGTGTTAATATCCATCCTTTAATGAATATTGTTTTATATTATATTAGTGTGAATGGCTTCCACTTCAAACACAATATTTTTGGTGCCCAAGCATGGCACAAGCTCGTCCAAACTATTACAAACACCTCCTCCATCTTTTGATTGAAGGGCTTCATAATTACTTTATTTCTTTTTACATTAAGTTGTATAAAAGAGCCATTTGTGCTTAAATCTTGCTTAATTCAATATCAAAATTCTCTCTCTTCTATGATAATTCACATGAGGCACCTTTCTCATTTTATTTGCTCTACTTGATGCCAAGAAACATGAGAGACCCTCTAGAGGTGATATCTTGCATATTGAACCCTAGGTTTTGGGTAAACTGCACATTACACCAAAACTGGGTTTTAAAGCACGAGGATTGCTCTACAAGCTATATCTTGGTCCTCAAGCTTGTGGAATCCATACCACTTCATCATATTCATTCTTATGATGTATCATCATCAGATGAACATCTTAGCATGTGCAAATTGCAAATAAACCCCTTTACTTGGGTAATTTGCACTTTAGTCCATTATTAACAAAACAATGTTTCAACATTATTCAAAAAGGACTGAAAATGAAATATAAGTTCCTCAAAAGCCTTAATTACTTTTCAAGAAGTACAAGCAACCATATAATCAACTTTATTAGGCAAAACACCTAGGGTTAGTACAAAACCTAGGTCAGGGATGTTACAATGGCCATCCTAATGTGATTCCTTGAGCCAAGAGGAATCACGGTCATCTATGTCTACATCACATGCAACATGTATAAGATGAACTTTATGCTATACCATTCTGGGTTTGATCAACTCATCTCCATGAATGATCGGCTCGCCATCAGGCTGGTCATCTGGGTGCCACCAGCTGATCGGTTGTCTCCTCCAACCGATCGGTTCGCCTGGTCGTCGTGCATCTCCTCATGGCCGCCACCCGATCATCTCGCTCCATGAGTCGGTCGTCTAGATCGCCAACTGATCGGTTCACACCTTGAACCGATCGTCTCAATTGTCGTTAGGTTGTCCGTCATTCTTTGACATAACAGGAAATAAAAATCTATCCTATTTACATTTGAATTGGGAAACCCTGAGTTACATTCGGGGGGAGCAAAGGTAGGAAAGAAATATCAAATTATTTCGAGTTACATCAGGAATAGGAGATAGGGAATCAGTGCGCAGACTGAGATGCAAGCAACCACATACAACCAAGCACACACATAGGGTTTATTGGCCATAACCACACTATACATCCACCATAAAACTCGTTTAAGGGTGATGTGTATCGAGCGCATTCATATTACATATCATATATGTATATTGGGATTTATGGATTTAGGATTGGACATGCATAAAGCCAATTTTATTCGCATCGTATGCAATCAATAAAGGCGACAAACCAAAATTGATCATAGAGATAATCCTAATGCATAGAGTATTTGACGTGGCTCTGATACCACTGTTGGGTTTTAGGAGAGACAGAGAAGGCAACGGAAATGAAAAAATTCTCTCCCCATAACCCAAAATGAAGGAAACACCTCAACGTCTATACAATAGGAAGGATGGTTTTTAGAGGCGTACCTTGTCCCAAGGCTTGCTCGGCGACGTTACCTCGCGTCTTGCACAGTCTTCACCTATGGTCTTGGACGGTGTCTGTGCAGCTCCTGGTCTCACCGGGACTGTCGGGATTGACAACTGTCCTCTGAGTGGCAGAAGTTTCCCGCCTCTGAAGTAGTCCACATGGACCACCTGGAACTCCGATCTCCTAGTCCCACAAGGAATCAGAAGGAGTCACACCCTCCTGTCGGCGTACTAGTCGCTGAAACACTCTCCTACCACCAATCGCTTTCTGCAGTTGTCTTTCCCTTGTTGTGCCTCCCTTATCGGGTAGCACTTGCTCGGGCTCTCTCTCAGTTACCAAAACCAAAGAGAACAACAATGTTACAAAGCAACTGGTGCACTGAGTTGTTCACCAGAGAAGCCCCCAATACCCCTATATATAGGAGGGTCATGGGACAGGGTTCTCTATCCTGGGCAATGCGGGATTAATGTAGGAGTAGAAGGGATTGAGATTTTCCACAAAACAACCAACTGCGCCACCTGAACCGATCGTTTCATACATGAAACGGTCGGTTGGGGAGTTGAGCTGATCGGTTCACACCTCAACTGATCGGTTGGGGCACCTGAGCCGATCGATTCACTTCTGAGTCAATCAGTTCATGGTCTTGATCCAACTAAAATTGACTTCCAAATTTTTTTCCGATTAATCAAATATTAATCCTTGTCCATATGGAATTTGTACAAGTGAAACAAATTGTATTTGCAAAATATTCTTCTAACTTTCCAAACAATCTCAGTTAGACCAGTTGAGCCGATCGGTTCAACCCTTGAACCAGTCGTCTCAGCCTGTCTTGAGCCGATCGGTTCATCACATGAGCCGATCGATTCACCAACTTGAGCCGATCAGTTCAACTCTTGAGCTGATCGGTTGGAGTAGCAGACTATGCAAATCAGTCAATTGCAGTTTCAATCAATCTGATACTCTAATCAATCGGTCCAACACCTTGAACACTATGATATTGAGCTATCAATTGATTGGGTGTTTAATTGAACTACTAAAATCCTTTAGTAATCAATCTAAACATCATTTTTGGATAAACTCCTCTTCTAGGTTAAATCCTATGTGTGTGACCCTGCAGGTCCATTTCATGTTGGCAGTGAAAGTCCATAACACTTATGACTTCACAAGCAAAGAGCGGTGCCTAGTCGCACATCAGTGCTACCCAAGTGAAATAGAAAGTTGGAGAACAACTTTCAATCCTACAATCCGTGAATGGTGTTACACCGAATGTATAATTCCTTTATCACTGATATCCCAAATAAACTCAAGGCATGGAACAGTCATCCTGTCAACGTTCATTCACTTTCTTGATCTCAGAGTAGATTGGAGGAGATATGTATGACATCAATATCACATATTGATTCACACATGTGTGCGCACGCCTATCTCAATCCTACTCATCAAGTGGCCATGGATATCAAACTCCCTCATGAGGGACAAATCCCATATATATCACTCACCCCTCAAAAGCCCCATGTGTCAAAGCCACCCAATCATCACCTTTATAACAACCCATGTTTTAGGACTGCGTTTGATGATGTCAAAGTGTACCCAACAACATGTGTTGAGTGTAGTGATTTCAGGTCAAAGAACTGCACTCACCACCATCACTGTGATAACTGACTGTGACTACCATGTCAAGGTTCCATGTGTCAAACTCACGGTGGGTCTATCCGATAAACTTGTTCTCCAACAAGTACCTATGTGTTTGGTTTGATATCTCCATATCATGACTAATGAGATTCTGTCATCAACCAAAACCACAATCTAGTCTTGTGTGTCATTGTTGTATGTCTACCTTCCACAATGACATCCGACTAGGGACATAACAAGAATGTACAAACTCTTAGTATTTGTATGATCTCATCGTTCAGTCCTCAACTTGAAAGCATACATCATTGAGTACTGTCATTCTCTAGACATTCAATTTGTTCTATCACTATCTCATATGACTAAACCAGAAAGAATTGGAAGCTTGCCTTTGATCTTTATCAAATCAATCTTAATGTATCCCACCAATCATCCCATGATTGGCTCTCAGGGTATGCATACCAATAGTTACTACTATTGTTCTAGTAAGAAGAGAAGCTAGATTCTAGACCAAGGCACAGTGGTGATCTGATACCGATTTCAATTACATCATCAAGGAGGTATGGTCAAGAGATGATGACTTTAACTCAGCCCTATATCATGCTCACGAGAGACTTATGAGGTGGGACCGTGACAAACAGTGATGAATGCATATTCATCAGGAATTTCAATCACCACATTGGGTCAAATTCGAGTCAATGCATTCTATTTCATTTACTGAATATCAAAATTTGTGAAATTACTAAATTGGTCCAATTATCATGATTTTATCTGAAATTATGTTGATTTGATGCAGGCCTTGATAAAGCTAAATAATCAGCTAGGGCCAACCTTCACTCACCCTTGGTTCTGACCAATCGATCTAACCAAGCGATTTCATCCATTCGGTCTCAAGACCGTGTGAGCCCATTTGGTCTTAAGACCGTTTGAGCCCATTTGGTCTCAAGACCGTTTGATCCCATTCGGTCTCAAGACCGTTTGAGCCCATTCGGTCTCAAGACCGTTTGAGCCCATTCAGTCTCAAGACCGTTTGATCCCATTCGATCTCAAGACCGTTTGAGCCCATTCGATCTAAAGACCGTTTGAGCCCATTCGATCTCAAGACCGATAAACCAGCAGAGACCGATTAGAGGCACACCTCAAAACTGTTTGGAGAGGTCATGGTCTCAGACCGTTTGAATGACTGTGCGATGAAGACCGTTTGCTGCTGCCAATGCAAGATCGAATGACCAAATCAAAGACCGAATGAAGGAAATGTAAAGATCGTTTCCTACTAAGCTCGTGAGACAGAATAATGTACATGACTTTATCATGCATGAAGACTGAATGAAAAAGTAGTGCAAAGCAAAACCGTTAGATAAAGTGGATCTTTGGAGACCATTTGGTCATTTTCTCATTGCATGAAACCGTTTGGAGCAGATATTTTACCAAACCATTTAAAGAAGATATTTAGTAGACCATTTGGGCTGGAAACACACCAAAAACGTGAGGACCAGTCAAGTGCCTATAAATAGGACCAGTAGGGTCCTTATTTGGGAAATCGTTTCCAGGATGCCGACAGGCTGCCTGTATACAGGTCCGATCCAAATCAACTCCATCCGTGCTAGTTTCACTCCACCTACTGCCCGTGTTGCAATTAAGGAGACCGAGAAGAGAAGGAAGACAAAGCGAGAGAGACTATCCGGTCAGTCTTGGCATCTCCCGTTTCATATCCAGATATGCTCCGACACGACGTAGAAGTCTGTATCATCTTCACTGAGTTGTGACTACCTTCTGCATCGTGCTCATGATAGATTTCTCTCTCTCTTTCTTATTCTTCTTATTTCTTGCATCATGAGCGAGTAGTCCACTTTCGCTGGGGTGTGGGAAATAGCCTCGCTGCCCATGCAAGCATGTTCTTTTGTTAAGTATTCCATGGCAATGTATATAACTTTTCATTTCGTTGTTAATCATGATGTTCACAGTTAGATTAATTGCTTGCTATCATCTTTGTTCTTCCTATGTTGTGAGAACTTCTATATAAAGGATTGAATGTCGTTTAATAGGTTGACTCCCAAACTAGAAATAGAACGGGATTCCTTGAGGTCGTAAGCATATGATCCATAAGGGGACGAGCCATCTAGTCTTTGGTGATGCTTCTGTGTGCCTAACACCAGTATATGGGGTTCACAACCTTAGTTGGATTTGTATCTTCTTGTTAATCGTTGATGTTTGCTCGTATATTAACCACCTTCTTGCTTATCAATTAATGTGGTTGACTCCCAAACTAGAAATAGAATTGGATTTATTCAAGGTCATAAGTGTATGATCTGTGAGGGGACGAGCCATCTAGCCTTCGGTGATGCTTCTGTGTGCCTAACGCCTGTATAGGGGGCCCACAACCTTCATTGGATTTTTGTATCTTCAGAACCGTAAGTAAGTGATCCGGATGGTGACAAGACATCTGATGCCTAAGGTGATGCTTATGCGAACCTAACGCCCGTATGGGGGGTTTTGCAGCAGCTCTATTTGGATAGTTATATCTTGCCTGGATGTTTGACGTTTGGACATGTTTGCATGTGTAGTGTATGTGAAACCCGATACCATCCCAACGATTCCATATGATTTGATCTAAATTCAACTTTAATTTAGCCTTTACTTTCCTACATTTAGTTTAATTAACCATAAACCAACCAATCATTCTAAATATTAGTTTTACTTGATCTAGATTCGACTGACAAAGATTCTTAAAAATGTTGTCCTTTGGGTTCGATCCTTAACTATACTGCGATAAGACTTGTCCGCTTGCAGGTGGTATTATTGCACATTGGTTTAGGTAAAATCTCGGGGATTTCAACCCCGAGTGAGTTTGTTAGTGCGATAAATTCCCACATCAAATTCTGGCGCCGTTGTCGGGGACAACGGAATCAGTTAGTCAAATCCAGTTCTTTTAAGGCTAATATAGGATTTTGTTTTTCTTTTGATACAATCAATCATCTACTTGACTTTGACTCTACTTTGTGGATCTCATTTTCAAAATCCTTCTATTTTGAGGTACTTCAGAAGGATTAGTGCATGCATCATTTGAACAGTCTCGGACTCACCGCCAGCTTTGATCCAGAGATTGATAGAACCTTCCACTGAAAAAATAGAGAGAACCAAGCAAGAATGGCTCAATAGGAGGAGATAGCTCGAAGGGTGGCTCAAGCCCTTAATGCACAAAGAGAAAGATTCAAGCAAGAAGCTAGAGCTGCGGTTCAAGAAGAAATCCTAGCAGCACAGGCAGCAACACAAGCAGATGAACTACAAAAAGATCTTAGAGAATTCTCAATCTTGAAAGCTGCAAATGTTCATCATCCAGTACAACCTCCTCCCATCAATGCTGCCAATTTTGAGATTAGGGCACATTGGATCACATTGCTTCAAAACAACCCTTTCTATGGCAAACAAGGAGAGGATAGTCAGGAAAATCTTTTGAGGTTTATTGATCTATGTGCCATGACAAAGCAAAATGGAGTATCTAATGATGCCATTCAACTCCGTCTCTTCAAGTACTCTCTCACTGATAGAGCCATAAGTTGGTATAACTCATTGCAAAGTGAACCCATCACCACTTGGGAACAACTTCAAAATGTGTTTCTAGAAAAGTTCTACCCTCCATCCCTCACCTATGAAATTAGAGGGTGAATAACAAATTTCACTGAAGTCCCTGGAGAAACTCTTGCTGATGCATGGGATAGATAAAAAGAGCTTCTATGTAAGTGTCCACACCATGGAATTCCTAAGAATCAACTCATCGAAATTTTCTATAGGGGTGTGGATGACGATATCAAGAGATTCTTAGACTCCTCATATGTGGGAAACTTCATGCGTGAAAGTTATGACAGTGCATGGAGGGTCGTCACCCTTAGAGTAGAAAATCAAGCCAATTGGGGTAGATCTGTAGGTAAAGGAGTGTTGAAAGTGGCTATGGCTGAAGCCACCTCCGAGTACAAGTCTATCGTTGAAACCTTAAAACTCTTAGTTGCCAAGCAAGACCATATTGAATCATCTCTTGCTACGATTGGAAGAGGATGTTCGCCCACTCGACAACAAGAATAGTTCAGGTTTGCCACACTGTTTTGTGAAGCATGTAAGGGCACATATCACTCCACTTTGGCATGCAATGTTCTCTATGATGTCGTTCTAAGCAATGTATGTGGCCAAGGAGATAATAATCAAATGGAGATCATGAATGTTGTTAATACCATCCCTGGTCAAGGTTATTACAATCCAAATTAGAATAAGAATCATCCAGGATTTCAATATGGAAACCCCTCTGGAGTAGTAAACTCACATCAATTTGGTTTGAAAAATCACCCACGAGGCCCACCAGGATTCCAGTACAATCAACAACAGAATTTTGGAAATCAAGGAAATTTCAAGAGAAACTTTCAAATTAGGAACTTCAATAATTATCAAAACAATTCACAGTACCAGAGTCTTAACCAAGTTCCTTATTAACAACAAGGACAAAAAGCAAGTCCCGTATCACCTGATGACAAGCAATCAGCCATTGAAAAGATGTTGCAAACTCAACAAACTATGATAGCTAACCAACAAGCTCAGTAGAAGGCTATTGAATCCCAACTAGCTCAACTTGCATCTAGCATCAAGCCACCAGTTGGGGTTTTTGCTGGCCAACCCGAGAATAATCCTAAGCATCCTAAACAATTGAAGGCAGTCACCACTAGATTGGGAAAAGACTATTCAGATCCTCCTATCAAGACATCTGTGGTTGTTACAGATGAAGATGAACCTGTGATTGTCCAAGACTCAACAACATTGGAGTCTCAACCGAAAGAACCAGTAACTGTTGATAAGACAGACAAAGAAAGTCCTGAGAAACCTATTGATGAAGAAACTAAAACACCAGAACTTGATATCTCTGTATACAAGCCTCGTATTCCTTTCCCTACTTGTTTAAGGCAAACCAAGCTTGATACTCGGTTCAATAAGTTTAAGGAAGCTATGAAGAAACTTCTTGTTGATATACCCTTTTTGGATGCGTTGGCTGAGATACCAGATTGGAAAAAATACTTAAAGTCACTCCTCACCAGGAAATATATAACTGAAGAATATAAGATGGTCAAGTTAGCTAAAACCACTTCGGATATCATCCAGAGTAAGATGCCAAAGAAACAGAAAGATCCATGATCTTTTGGGATTTCCTACCATATCGGTGATTCTTCATGCAAGAAAGGACTAGCAGATTTTAATGCTAGCATCTCCATCATGCCACTCAGCCTTTGCAAAAGGCTAGGGTTTGCTAAACTTCTTCCAACTGGCATGACCATACAACTCACAAACAATTCAATAAAACCCCCGTTAGGAATTATTGAGGATGTACCTGTCAAGGTAGGAAAATATTCCTATGTTTCGTGTAACATTGTCATCATGGACATAAAAGAGGATGCCATATATCCTCTCATCTTTGGACGTCCGTTCCTCACCACTGCAAGAGTTCTTATTGACGTTGAAGCAGGAACCTTGCTGCTTAGATTAGGCAAGGAAACTCTCAAATTCAAGGTTTTTGAAAGCATGAGAAGACCAAGAATGCAAGAAGAAGCTTATCTGATTGACTGCATTGAAAAAATATCACTCCTCACACAAGAGGGATAAGAACAAGACGATCCTTTAGGAGTGACTCTAACAAACCCCTCTACTGATAATTTCATCAGTGAACAAGTTAAAGAATGTGTTCTTGACCTTGACACTACTGAAGGAGATCCCGAAGCTACATTTGAAGGACTCAAGGCTGTGGAAGCTACTAAAGAAACATGCAAAAAACCAGAGGCCCCCGAAATGAAGCCCCTACCTAAGGGACTGAAGTATGTGTTTTTGGATAACCTCAAGGTTTGTCCAGTAATAATAAATTATGATCTTCCGACCGAACAAGAAGATAAACTCCTGAAAGAATTGAAGGAGAGGAAGAAAGTGATTGGCTACAAAATAAGTATCCTCATTGGGGTTAGTCAAGCGTTGTGTATGCATACGATCCCCATGATGGAAGATCACAAGCCAACTATTGAACATCAATGGAAACTGAATCCAAATATGAAGGAGGTAATCTGTAAAGAGGTCATTAAACTACTCACCGCTGGAATTATCTATCCGATATCATACTCACCATGGGTGAGCCCGGTGCATGTAGTCCCGAAGAAAGGTGGAACAACTATAATACAAAATGAAAATGATGAACTCATCCCCACCCAAACAGTCACAAGGTGGAGGATGTGCATTGATTATAGGAAGTTGAACAAGGCAACTCGAAAAGATCATTTTCTAATGCCTTTTCTTGATCAAGTATTAGAGCGGCTGGCCCATCAAGAATACTTATGTTATCTCAATGGTTACTCTGGATTCTAACAAATACCTATACACCCAGATGACCAAGAGAAAACCACTTTCACCTGCCCATTCGGAACATACACATTTAGAAGAATGTCGTCCGGCCTCTGCAATGCACCTACAACTTTCCAGCGTTGCATGGCTGCCATATTTTCCGGTCTCACTGAGACCATTATGGAAGTTTTCATGGATGATTTTTCTGTATACGGTGATTCATTCGATTCATGTCTAAAAAACTTCTCCCTGGTCCTAAAACGATGTGAAGAAGCTCATCTTGTGCTCAACTAGGAGAAGTGTCATTTTATGGTAAAGGAAGGCATTATCCTGGGCCATAGGGTCAGTAACCAAGGTATTGAAGTAGATAAGGCCAAGATTGAAGTGATTTCCAAGCTCTCTATCCCTATCAATGTAAAGGAAGTTTGAGCATTCCTAGGCCATGCAGGATTCTATAGATGGTTTATAAAGGACTTCTCAAAGATAACCAAGCCAATGACAAATTTGTTACTAAAGGATGCTGAATTCAATTTTGACGGAGAATATGTTAAAAGTTTCAACACACTTAAGCATGCCCTTACAACCACACCCATCATTAGAGCTCCCGATTGGGACCACCCTTTTGAAATCATGTGTGATGCAAGAAATTATGTTGTAGGTGTTGTCTTGGACCAATGTATAGAAAAGAGACATTATGTGATCTATTATGCATCGAAGACCCTCGATGAAGCTTAGAGGAATTATGCTACTACTGAGAAAGAACTTTCGACAATTGTGTATGCCTTTGACAAGTTCAGATCCTACCTAATTGGTTCAAAGGTCATTGTCTACACAGATCACGCTGGCATTTATTACCTTCTGGCAAAGAAAGATGCAAAATCCAGGCTAATTAGATGGATTCTCCTAATGCAAAATTTTGATTTAGAGATAAGAAATAAAAAGGGTATAGAGAATGTGGTAGCCGACCACCTCAGTCGCATACACACTTTGGATACAGAGAAGATCCTGATTAATGATTCCCTTCCAGACGACCAACTAATGAAGGTCTCAGAAGCCACATCAGGGTACTCAGATTATGTGAACTACCTTGTTGCTGGGGTTATTCACCCCCAATGCACCATGAATGCGTTGAACAAAATTCATGCATGATGTGAAGCAATATCACTGGGATGAGCCATATCTCCTTAAGCTATGCATTGATGGTCTTTATAGACGATGTATCGCTAAGGAAGAATCTCAATCTATTCTAGAGTACTGTCACTCTGGCCCAGTCAGAGGCCATATGAGTTCGAAGAAAACTGCTATAAAAGTTTTGCAATGTGGGTTCTTTTGGCCAACCATATCCAAAGATTCCCATGGCTTTGTCCTATTATGTGACAAATGTCAAAGATCTGGCAACATAACAAAGAGAGATGAGATGCCACTGAATATGTGGCAGGAAGTAGAGATATTTGATGTTTGGGGGGTGGACTACATGGGTCCATTCCCATCTTCTCATGGATTTATCTACATCCTAGTGGCGGTAGACTACGTCTCAAAATGGGTTGAAGCCATACCAACCGTCACTCATGATTCCAAACCCGTCATCAAATTATTCAAAGATATTATCTTCCCCCATTTTGGAGTACCACGAACTGTGATATCCGACGGAGGGTCACATTTTCTAGAAAGAAGCTTTGAAGCATTACTGAGAAAGTATTGTGTAACACACAAGGTAGCCTCGCCCTACCATCCACAAACTAGTGGACATGTAGAGGTTTCTAACCGTCAACTCAAGGCTATTCTGGAAACAAATGTAGGCCGCAATCAAAAAGATTGGTCAGTGAAAATCAACGACGCATTATGGGCCTATCGAACTGCTTATAAAACTCCCCTCGGGACTACACCTTTTTGATTAATATATGAAAAGGCTTGCCACCTACCAGTAGAACTAGAACAGAAGGCATGGTGGGCAATAAAACAACTAAATTTTGATATGAAAAAAGTAGGCCAAGCTAGGATTCTGCTACTCCAAGAGCACGACGAACTCAGGATGATAGCTTATGAGAATGCACAAATCTACAAAGAACACACCAAACTTTGGCATGATGGTCATTTGAAAAGAAAAGACATACAAGTGGGAGACCAAGTTCTGCTATTCAACTCAAGGTTGAAGTTATTCTTAGGGAAACTCCTCTCCCACTGGTATGGACCGTACATTGTCCAAATATCTCCCCACATGGTGCTTTCTCGTTATGGAGTGAAAAGTTAGGTGAATTCGTGGCAACTGGTCAACGCTTGAAAAGATATTTCACCACAGCCGACATAAGCATGGAAGCAATAATAGATCTCTCCAATCCAAAGGAACCACCGTGAAGTTGAATATATCACGTCGAGCCATCGACGTAAAATAAAGGCGCTTGTCGGGAGGCAACTCGATAAATGAAATTCGTTTTAACTTTGAATTAGAAAATTTTCTCAATTTTGTTTTTACTTTTTAGATAATTTTTACTAAATAAGAATCGCATCGCAATATGCTATTTTGAGTTCTGACTAATCTTCATTTTTGATATTTTCAGATGGAGGATGCATGATGATTGGAATGCAACCACATTCAGTGGTCCAAATGGCATGAACTTCACCCTCCATCTCAGATTTAGAGTTTGCCCGGGACGAGCAAATTTCTAAGTTCGGGGTGGAGGGTGGGTGGTACATATCTTACTTTCCACCTTCACCCATATAATTCAGACTTAATATTGCATCGTCGCATTTTTGATAAACAAATTTCAAAATTTTTAACAATTTTTAAAAGTTTTTCAAAGAATTTGAACAGATACTTGATGAATTTTTGACACTTCCTGGTTTCATTAAAAGTCACTAACTAACCTGCTATGCATTTAGAATCATTATATCCTCCTTATTCGAAGTAAATCCTCAAAAGGATCACTTTTTGAAACTAGCCTTTTGATTGAAATCATTTTGTGAAGCTTATGACTCCTAACATCATGATACTTATGCAAATATGACAAGTGTCTGTCAAACTAATAGGGATCAAACACGTCATGCTTCCTAACTGAGTAGTGGAACAATAGCATGGAATCCCCACCGGATCCTCATCAAGCCATTATTTGAGCAGAGTATGATAAAGAGAACGACCTAGTGCATGGAATTATAAATCAAGTTGCATTCTGATCTGAACTCTCTTCTACACTTCTTCCATCATCTTCGTACCCCTCCATCCATCAAAAAGAAACAAAAATAGCCAAAATAGTGCCAAACCCTAAGTTAGGGGTGGCACACCACTTCCCTCTATATATGCTTCTTCCATACCCCTCACAAATTAATAGGGGCGTACCACAAAAAATGCAATCTCGAGTCGAATAGAGGAGACATTCGCACACAAAAAGATGCCAAAGAGCACACAAAAAGAAATGCAATCTCAAGTTGAATAGAGGAGAGATTTGTACAAAAAAATGCAATAAATGAAATTGCAAAACAAATAAGAAGAAAATCTCGAGTTGAATAGAGGAGAGATTTATTTCTTCCTTCCATACCACCATTCACTCCATCTTCTACCTAATGGCATAATGCATGCCCCCTCTATCCTAAAAGAACACTAGTGTCAGATCAGATGCACACTTGTTGTTCTGCGGGTATCTCTGGACTCTTACGAAACTCTTTGACATGCTTGTTGTTGGAAAAAGTAAGGAGGAAGTGATATTGGAAAGCAAACTCAGGTACGAAGATATGGTAAGATGTGTTTAGTGGTCTCAGAAGGTTGAGATACTGAGTCATACTAAGCAGAAAGAAAACAATCGTGATGTGAAGATGAGGTTATCACACAAATTGAAAGTATTCATTTGGAAACTATTTCAGATTTTGTGTTACTCGAGGACGAGCAACGTTTAAGTTCGAGGTATTTTGATGAATGCATATTCATCAGGACTTTCAATCACCACATTGGGTCAAATTCATCTCAATGCATTCAATTTCATTTACTGAATATGAAAATTTGCAAAATTACTAAATTGGTCCAATTATCATGATTTTAACTAAAATTATGTTGATTTGATGCATGTCTTGATAAAGCTGAACAATCAACTAGGGCCCACCTTCACTCACCCTTAGTTCTGACCAATCGATCTAACCAAGCGATTTCATCCATTCGGTCTCAAGACCGTTTGAGCCCATTCGATCTCAAGACCGTTTGAGCCCATTCGATCTCAAGACCGATAGACCAGCAGAGACCGATTGGAGGCACACCTCAAAACTGTTTGGAGAGGTCACGGTCTCAGACCGTTTGAACGACCGAGCGACGAAGACCGTTTGTTGCTGCCAATGCAAGACCGAATAACCAAATCAAAGACCGAATAGAGGAAATGTAAAGATTGTTTGCTGCTAAGCTTGTGAGACCGAATCACCTGCATGACTTTAGCATGCATGAAGACCGAATGAAAAAGTAGTGTAAAGAAAAACCGTTAGATAAAGTGGATCTTTGAAGACCGTTTGGTCATTTTCTCATTGCATGAAACTATTTGGAGCAGATATTTTACCAAACCGTTTAAAGAAGATATTTAGTAGACCGTTTGGGCTGGAAACACACCAAAAACATGAGGACCAGTCAAGTGCCTATAAATAGAACCAGTAGGGTCCTTATTGGGGGAATTGGTTTTGGGACGTCGATAGGCTGCCTGTACACAGTTCTGATCCGGATCAGCTCCATTCGTGCCAGTTTTACTCCACCACCTGTCTGTGCTGCAATCAAGGAGACCGAGAAGAGAAGGAAGATGGAGTAAGAGAGACTATCCGGTCTATCTTGGCATATCCCCTACTCTGACATGACGTAGAAGACCGCATCATCTTCACCGAGCTGCGACTACCTCCTGCACCGTGCTCATGGCAGATTTCTCTCTCTTTCTTATTCTTCTTATTTCTCGCATCATGAGTGAGTAGTCCACTTTCGCTGGGGTGCGGGGACTAGCCCCGCTCCCCATGCAAGCTTGTTCTTTTATTAAGCATTCCATGGAAATGTATATAACTTTTCCTTTCGTTGTTAATCATTATGTTCGTAGTTAGATTAATTGCTTACTTTCATGTTTGTTCTTCCTATGTTGTGAGAACTTCTATATATAGGATTGAATGTCATTTAACAGGTTGACTCCCAAACTAGAAATAGAATGTGATTCCTTGAGGTCGTAAGCATATGATCTGCAAGGGGATGATCCGTCTAGCCTTCGGTGATGCTTCTGTGTGCCTAACACCTATATAGGGGTTCACAACCTTAATTGGATTTGTATCTTCTTGTTAATCGTCGATGTTTGCTCATATATTAACCACCAGCTTGCTTATCGATTAATGTGGTTGACTCCCAATCTAGAAATAGAATGGGATTTCTTCGAGGTCATAAGTGTATGATCCGTGAGGGGATGAGCCATCTAGCCTTCGGTGATGCTTCTGTGTGCCTAACGCCTGTATAGGGGGCCCACAACCTTTGTTGGGTTTTTGTATCTTCAGAGCCGTAAGTAAGTGATCTAGATGGTGAAGAGACATATGATGCCTAAGGTGATGCTTACGCGAACCTAACGCCCGTATGGGGGGTTTTGCAGTAGCTCTATTTGGATAGTTATATCTTGAATGGATGTTTGATGTTCAGACGTGTTTGCATGTGTAGTGGAGGTGAAACCCGATACGATCCCAGTAATTCCATATCATTTGATCTAAATTCAACTTTAATTCAGCCTTTACTTTCCTGCATTTAGTTTAATTAACCACAAACCAACCAAACGTTCTAAATATTAGTTTTACTTGAGCTAGATTCGACTGACAAAGATTCTTAAAAATGTTGTCCTTTGGGTTCGATCCTTAACTATACTGAAATAAGACTCGTCTGCTTGCGGGTGGTATTATTGCACATTGGTTTAGGTAAAAGCTTGGGGATTTCAACCCCGAGTGAGTTTGTTAGTGCGATAAATTCCCACGTCAAATAGTAGAAAAGCCATAAGAAAAAAAAACTGGCTCATATCAATATGCTACAAACTCATCTTGTAGAGAAGTTTGATCCGACTACAGACCGGCTATGCACACAAATGCAAACTGAGCTTGCCCTCCTTTTGAAAGAGGAGGAGGAAGCGTGGAAGATGTGAAGTCATGTGAACTGCCTAAAAAATGGGGACTCTAATACTAGGTTCTACCACACTTACGTGAACCAACACAAGTGTAGGAACACCATCACTAAGTTGCAAAATGAAGAGGGCAGATGGGAGACTGGCCTGGAAGTCATCACAGGCATGGTAACATAGTACTTCAAAAAAATGTTCCCCGCTACACCCAAGAGCCCTCTTAATTCCATACATGAGATCCCAACTAAATTTGCAAAACTCAGGGAGAGCGACCACTAAACCATGGGATATGTGCCTAATAGTGTGGAGATATACACCATGCTCAAACGTATGGACCCTTACAAGGTTGTAGGTCCAGATGGGGTAACCACCCACTTTCAATAGAAAAACTGGAAAGTGGTAAGGGATGCATTGGAAAGGACAATATCCAATGCACTCAGGGGTCGGGACCTGGATGAAAGAATATGTCACACCTCCATCATCCTCATTCCCAAATGCAAGTCACCTAAAAATTGCAAACAATTAAGACCTATTTCGCTGAATAATGCCTTCCTCAAACTATGTTCAAAGCTTGTGGTTGAAAAACTGAAGAAGTATATTTGAGACTGGGTTTCTTTGGCCCAGAGCAACTTTGTATCGGGGAGACATATCACTGATAATATCATGCTAGTGCAGAAAATTATCCATAGTATGAAGAGAACTACGAGCGCAAAGATCATGGCAATTAAAGTAGATCTGATGAAAGCCTATGACATGATGAGCTGGGATTTCATCACAGACACACTCCGTAGGATTCACTAGTACATAACTGACCTTTAATGTCAGTTATTTAAGGCCTTTAGTGTCGGTTTCTAAGTGACACCTATGTGGGCGACGCTAAAAGCATAGTTGTTACGCGTCGGTTCAAAAACCGACGCCAAAACCCTTTGCGCGCCACCAAAAATGTGCTAGCAGGGGACTATAGGCGTCGGTTATTAGATAAGAAACCGACGCCATATACTTTCGCGCCACAGAAAGGGCGCCATCTTGGGCACTATAGGCGTCGGCTATTAGATGAGAAACCAACGCCATATACCTTCGCGCCATAGAAAGAGCGCCATCTTGGGCACTATCAGCATCAGTTATTAGATAAGAATCCGACGTCATATCACTCCCAACACGGCCGTGCTGGCCAGCACGGCCATGGTGTCTGGTCTGCTGCCACGGTCGTGCTGGCCAGCACGACCATGGTGTTAAGGAAATAGACGTCAGTTACGAGTAGAAACCGACACTGTAACCGACGCCATATCACTCCCAGCACGGCCGTGGTGTCTGGTCCACTACCACGGCCGTGCTGGCCAGCACGGCCGTGGCGTTAAGGAAATAGACGTCGGTTACGATTAGGAAACCGACACTTTAACTATGTGGCGTCGGTTTTATACAAATAACCGACGCCTATTATTTGTTTTTTTTTCTGTCAGTCTGCAGACCTGCTGTATGGCTGGTCGCAGGATGAGAAACCTGCAGTTCAGTTATGAACTGTAGGTTTTATGACATCCATTGATATCAGCCAACAACAGGCCACAAACCTGCAAAATTAACAACAAAAATATTCACACATTTAGCAATGCAACCTGCAGTTCCATTTGATTTTCACACATTTAGAAACATTCATGTAGCTGGCAATCTATAGTTCCATTCATTTTCGCATTCACACATGTAGAAACATTCATATAGCAACCAACAATTTCATTCATTTTCACTCAGATACATGTAGAAACATCCAGACATGTAGAAACATTCACACATATATTATAATTCAGAAATTCATTTACAAAATATCATTCTTTAGTCATTATTCACTATCAACATCCCAATTATATGTTAAAACCCCCACTACTTGTATGGTTGTTGCCCATTCTTCTCTTACCTCATTTAATTCTCCTGTCGTATAGGGAGCATGTACATATGGTAAGGCATTTCCTTTAGTGTGGTCAGTTTTAAACACCTGTAAAGAGGATGATGTATATATATAATTAATGAGCTATAAATAAGATTGATATATTTCATATTATCTAATGATACTATATAATACCTCAGGAATAGTATCGATGTCCACTGCGGCATATTTGATAATCATGTGCATAAATCGCATCACATAGTATGCACATGCCCATCCATTGTCTTGTGTAGCACACTATAAATTCAAACATACAAAATATTAAAAAATACAACTAATTAAGCACTGTTCACATAAATAATATATACATATATTGTAGTCGGGAACTTACTTTCACGTTCTTCCAAATTATTGGTTGGTTCTTTTTCATGGGGACCTTTCCTCCAGCCTTTTTGAACTCATCTAAACCCCTACATGTTAATGTAACACAGTACATTGCATAATTAAATAGTAATGTAATAACATATGTTAACGGATATGAAAATGAAATATTTCTCACCGGAATAATGCCATTTTCATTATGTGTCCATATTTTGAATTCAATTTACTCCCCTTAGGATCTAGATAATAGACAGTGAACGTCTCGGGGACAATAACTAGTAACTCCCAATGCATACCACTAGAGGTAAAAAAGTTAACAATTAATAACTCAAAATCCACAATAAAAATGTAATTTTCTTAAGTCCAAATTATAATAAGCAAAGTAAACTTACTTTACATTGAATGGAGCTATTATCACCGTCTTCTTATTTTGAGCAAAATTTGTAAAAGCCTCACAGCAGTATTGTTGAACTGACGGAGGGTCTTTGGATACTAGACTAATCAAAGATGGAATCAAAAATCCTACATGTTCGAATGCAAAATCTGCACATATCTTGTCTAAGTAGCTGCAAAATATGTATTAATTACGCATGTATTAATAAATAAGAAACCAGATCACCAGATCCTACACAAGGTATATGGATGTATAAAGAAGATCTCACCTTATCCATAGCTCTATCACAGATGTATTTAACCAATCATATAGAAACAACTCCAAAATATCTTGTATAAATAGTTTACTTTCTTATGATTGACCTGCAACATCTGAATCTATAGAAACAGTTATAGGGCAATTTATATCATGTTCGCCTAACCATATTGCCATATCCCTACAGTTAGGACCTAACGGGATAGGTAGGTCCTGTGGAACCCAACTGGGTAATGTAGGAGGTGGAAGTGGAGGACTAGATGCTATGTGTGTCTTCTTTTTAACCTGTATATATATATAATTTAAGATCAACTGAGATCATATACACACACTAACAATTTAACGTAATGTAAATTTACCATACAGTTTTAGTAAAGAGGACATCTGCTTTTAGCCACAATATCACTCCGCCTTCTTCCTCACCAAGCGTTTCACAATCTGGGTGGGCATATGGCAATGAAAGATCCATCCACTTGGAGAATATATATACTGGGCTCACACAAATCCAACCCGCTGGTAATGGAGACCCGTGAAACATTTCCCCTGGTAGGGATGGGTAATCTGACGCCTCTGCAATGATATATTCTTTACGTTTTAGACGGCATGACTTCAACCCCTACAAATTTTAGTGTAAAGAATGTTATATACATATATACATATCATCTTTTTTTGAAACGACTACAATTTCATATATACATATCATCTTGAAAACATATCATCTTGAATTAAAAAACTAGTTACTATGTCATAAAAATACTTACAGCGGATGTGCTAGGTGGTGGGTCTACAGGATTACTCCCAACCTCTACAGTAGGAGTAGAGTGGGATGCCATAATAGGTATTGTCTGCTGAGTGGCAGTCTGAGATGCCTTCCACTTTTTCAGTGCTTCTTCGAGTTTCCTATCAACTAGCTTATCTACCTATACATGGATAAAAGAAACGTTAGCTTCTAATTATTGAATTCTCTTTTACAGTAACATTATAAAGAAAAAATATGTTACCTCTTCTTGTGAAAGTCCCACTTTTGGGACATGTTTGCGCTGGGATGGCCTAAAAAAAGATTTGATGCCCACACCAGCGTCTGCAGCCCTAACACGTCCAGGATGCTCTGGGTTACCCAAAGCAACTATCAATTCATCCCTTGTGCTCTCAGGGATGAACTTGCCTTGTTTCCTCAGCTCGTGCAGCTCCCGCTAATTGCCAAAACAAAAATTTGTAATTAAGTAAACACCACAAATAATCAATATTCGAACGATTGCTGTAAGAGTTGTATTTTACCATTTTTGCAGCCGCCTCAGCAGTTGCGGGCTTCCATATTTCTCCCTTCTTATTTTGCCTCCCATCTATCCAGACATCATGGCAAGGCAGAGGTGTGCTACCTATAGTAGAGGACTCCTGAGTAGCAGTAGACTAAGTAGTAGCCTCAGACTGTAGTCTTTGGCAAATGCATGTATACCCCTTTGGACCCATTGTGTGGTCATGCACATTCAGTGCATGCCTTGATTTTTGTGCCTCACTAAGGGCCTAGTTAGTATGCACATTAATGATTTGGTTAGTAACACTAAATGTTAATCTTGAATAGGTGAATACAACATATATTAATGAGATTGGGACTGACGCCTAATACCTTAAATTCATCAGTTTGTCTTGAAGCAACAAACGCGTCCCATTCTTCTTTGTCCAGGAAGTTCCACTGTTCAGTGGCTGTCTTCTTCCTCTTGTTAGCTTCGTTTATGTATTCTCGGGTGAGATTTGTCCTATAGTTCCTTAGGACTCTCCCACAGCATTGCATCATGTATTTACGATGCAGCTTTTCATCCAATTCAAATATACTCTGCAAAATAGAATTGCTATTAACTAGTATCCAAAAAATTAGTAATCTACAAAATAGAATTGCAAATTAATAATAACTCACGCATAAATCCTTCCATATTACATCTTTCTTCTCCTTAGAAACTTTATGCCAAGAATATATCTTACAACCACAATGGCTACGAGTAACATACCCAAGATATGAAACAAACGAATTGCGATTCACACCAGATGCATTTCCTACATTATCGAAATCCACAACAAGTTTGGGTCCATTGCCCTTTTGTGCTATTAACTTCTTCATCATAGTGATGCCCCTTCTCTTGTCAACTTTTTGGTGCTGCTGATCAAGTGCCTCAAGTGCTTCAGATGGTACATGTGCATCATCAACCTAAAATTTGACAAAGTAAACACATTTACAAGATATAACTATAAATGGACATATAGATATAAATATATGATATATTTTTAAAACTTACATTGTGAGGTGGTGCATTGATGTCCTCACCCTCACGGTAATCATCAGCACGGTCATCAGGAGAATGCTCAGCCATCTGAAAATTCACATTCACATTGTAAAGTTCACATTGTAAAGTAATTCAAATTGTAAAGCTCACATTGTAAAGTTCACATTCACATTGTAAAGTAATTCACATTGTAAAGTTCACATTATAAAGTAATTCACATTGTAAAATTCACATTGTAAAGTTCACATTCACATTTTAAAGTTCACATTCAGAAAAATAAAACATATAAAAAAATATAAACATGCCTCTAATATTGCGATTTTTTATCAATTAACAATCCTTCATTGTGATCTCCGCGCACATACAAGTCATCATTAGCTTCAATATTTGCTGGTGTTGGCAACCCAACTGAGAATGGACTGGAGTCATCATACTTATCATAGTACTATTCTTCATCTATATGATCTTCAATGAACTGTCTTTTACCATGAAGAACAACCGACCATTTTTCATTTGCAGGATCATCGATATAAAATACTTGTTTCTCCTGTGATGCCAATATGAATGGTTCACCCTTCTCGCCAATCTTTTCAAAGTTCACTAAAGTGAAACCCAATTCATCCACTATAACTCCTTTGGTGTTATCAACCCAATAACATTTGAAGAGCGGAATTTTGAAATCTATGTAGTCAAACTCCCATATGTCTTCAATGACACCGTAATATGACATTTTAGCTTCACGTGGACTCTTATCCTTTGCACTTGCAAAACACATAGTCGATTCTTGAAGGGTGACCCCACTGTTTTGGACGACACTCTTATCATCTTGGCGCTTTGTATAATATGTGAATCCATTAATGTCATACCCTTCATAAGACATAACAGTCAATTTTGGTTTAATGGCGAGGCATTTGATAGTTTCAGTAATATCATCTAGTGTTTGAGATAGTTGATGTAAGACTTTATCTTCAAACCACTTAATAAATGTCTTGTTATGCTCTCTAGCAAGCCACATTGTATTGGCTCGAGGATATTGTCTCTTGATGAAAATGGTATGTTCCTCGATATAAACGTTCACTTCGTCCATGTTGTGTAAAATATACAAGTGACCTTGTTCCAACTGCTCACGGCTGATTACTTTCACATGTGATCCCAAAATTCCTTTGCCAAATTGCTCGTCAATATTCTTGTCATTATTAGGAGTGTCATTACCACTGAGAAAGTCATTGCAAAAATCCATAACCTCTCTCGCCACATAACCCTCGATAATACTCCCTTCAGGCCGATAACAGTTTCGAACATCACTTTTAAAAACGCTCATGTATCGTTCAAAGGGATACATTCAATGCAAGAAAATTGGTCCCAACATTTTCACTTCCCTAGTCAAGTGGACAACAAGATGTGCCATGATATCAAAGAACGAAGGAGGAAAATACATCTCAAGCTGACATAGGGTAACAACCACTTCTCTTTGCAATTTATATAGAGTATCAGGGTCAATAACTTTGCTGCACAGACTGTTGAAAAAGAAACAAAGTCTGGTGATTGCAAACCTTACATGCTTCGGAAATATAGATCTAATTGCCACAAGCAATATTTGTTGCATTAGAGTGTGACAATCATGAGATTTAAGACCGATCAACTTCAGATCTTTCATTGATACCAATCTACGGATGTTGGATGAGTAACCCTGTGGCACCTTAACATTTACCAAACATTCACAAAAAGCTTTCTTCTCCTTTATAGACAATGTGTAATAAGCGGGAGGTAAGTATGTTCTTCGATTTTCCATTTCACAAAATTCTATTAATTCTGACCTTATTCCCATTTCACGTAGGTCCAGTCTGGATTTTATCCCATCTTTAGTCTTACCTGGTATATTCAACAAAGTACCAATGACACTATCACAAACATTTTTCTCAACGTGCATGACATCGATACAATGCCTGACTGTCAAAGAACTCCAATAAGGAAGATCCCAAAGAATTGACTTCTTCTTGAATAAAGATTTGTCACTCCGTGTGGCCATAGTACATTGTGATCTCCTACCAAATTCATTGACAAAGTCTTTTACTCTTTCATAAACAACCTCCCCTGGTATAGGTTTAGGTGCACTTCGTTCCTCATTCAATCCATTGAATGTTTTGCGCTTCCTACGATATGGATGGAATTTTGTAAGAAACCTTCGATGACCGAGATATACAGTCTTACCGCCATGTTTTAGTCTTGTTGAATCAGTGTTCTCTTCACATATAGGACACACTTTAGCTCCTTTGACACTATATCAAGACAAATTCCCATATGCTGGAAAGTCATTAATAGTGCAAAACAACATAGCATGCAAACGAAATGTCTCTCTTCGTGAAGCATCATAGGTCATCACACCTTCACCCCAGAGTTTCTTTAAGTCATCAATCGGAGGTTCAAGATAAACATCGATGTCATTTCCAAGTTGTTTATGGCCCGATATCAACAACGATAGCATTACATACTTATTTTTCATACACAGCCAGGGAGGAAGATTGTATATAACAAGCATGACTGGCCAAGTGCTATGTTGGATGCTCAATGTCCCGTACAGATTCATACCATCTATACAAAGCCCAAGTCTTAGATTCCTGACTTCTTCACCAAATTCAGGGTACAATAGATCAATCTTCTTCCACTGTGGGGAATCAGACGCATGTCGTAGGATCCCATCATTATTTTTCTTAACATATGCATGCCACCTCAAATTCTTCGCATCTATCGGATTGGCAAACAAGCGTTGAAACTGTGATATTATAGGTAGATACCACATCACCTTGGCAGGAGAACCAGTTTTAGACTCCCCCGAAGTCATCAATTTATACCGTGACGCACCACATTTTGGACAATCTTTCAAATCCACATAGTCCTTTTGAAATAATACACAATCATTCGGGCATGCGTGTATCTTCTTGGCATCCATTCCCATTGGGCACAACAATTTCTTTACCTGGTATGTTGAGATTGGCAGCCCGTTTCCTTCAGGAAGCATTTCTTTCAACAAAGACAACAATGACGTGAAGCTTTTGTCGCTCCATCTATTGTTAGCTTTCAGCTTATACAATCTCAACACAGCGCTAAGCTTCGTAAACTTAGTACAATCTGTGTATAATGATATCTCAGCATCATGCACAATGTTTCTAAAAATGGGAGGTGGATCGGTGTGCTCTACCCCAAAACTATCCAACATTGCATCAATGATGTCTACTGGAACTGGTTCATTCACATCTACATCATCGTAGGCAATTTCTTCTTCCACATAAGCACTGCTATCGACATCCACTAGTTTTGGGTTTGAAATCTCTCCATGCATGTGCCATTCTGTATAGCCTTGTATAATCCTGTTGCACATGACATGACTTTTGATTTCGTCACCAGTGCTGACTTTCAAGTTGTTACCGCAATGCCTACATGGACAGTAGAACCTATCTCCAGGTTGTTTCCTATGTTCCTCGTAAAATCTAATAAACTGGTCAAGAATAGAAGTAAACTTTGGGGTGCAACGATTGCAAATGGACATCCATGATCTATCCATTCTATGATCAAAGAGAAATCAAGTATACATTACAACAAGATTAGGGTCTAGGATTAACAGATTAGAGTTTTTGCATGGTTAAAACTTTAGGCCAACAAATACATGTGTTGTCATTCTTATATATAATAAATGTGTACCACCTATCCCATTCTTGAACACCTAATCTCACTACTAAGTGTATAATGTGTATTGGGTTTTCCAAAAAATTTCGGCAGCATTTCCCTGTTGTTCTCTAAGTACATATGTACTTAGAGAACAAATAGGGAAATGCTACGAAAATTTTCTCAAAAACCCAATACACATTATACACTTACATCCTAAGTGAGATTAGGTGTTCAAGAACAGTCCCAAACCGGGGACTATCCAAGATTTACTCCTAATGAGTAAATCTTGGACGGGTTTCTAGGCCAACAAATACATGTGTTGTCATTCTTATATATAATAAATGTGTACCACCTATCCCATTCTTAAACACCTAATCTCACTAGTAAGTGTATAATGTGTATTGGGTTTTCGAGAAAATTTCAGCAGCATTTCCCTGCTGTTCTCTAAGTACATATGTACTTAGAGAACAAACGGGGAAATGCTACCAAAATTTTCTCAAAAACCCAATACACATTATACACTTACATCCTAAGTGAGATTAGGTGTTCAAGAATAGTCCCAAACTGGGGACTATCCAAGATTTACTCCTAATGAGTAAATCTTGGACGGGTTTCTAGGCCAACAAATACATGTGTTGTCATTCTTATACCTACAATCCTAGTTTCATCATTGATATCCTAGTTCTTCAAGTTAGGTGATTAACATTGTCAATATACTCAAAAAGAAAACAAGTTACCAATTTCATAGTTAGGACGGTAGAGATACCCTAAGATCTAGATCTAATGGTTCATAATGAGCTTGTGATAAAGTTACATCACTAGATGATTATATAATTTCAAAAGCAGTACACAAATAAATTTAAATGAGTACATAACTAAATAAAAAAGAGTAGACAAAAAAATACAAATAAGTAGATGAATAAATCATAAAAAAATCAATACATAAACTGAGCCAAAAGGTCAGGAGTGCCCCTGAACTCAAGCAATTATAATGGGAAAGATAAAATGAAGGATTGATCATCTCCTTTATTTACTCAAAAAACTAGCCTGGAGCTTTAAATCTCTGATCCAAATTTGTAGTAAAATACTAATAGACTATAAACCATGGTCACTGGAAGGTCCCTTGAATCACGATGGTCCCAATGATCCTTAACTTGGGTACTGGGAGGTCAGAAGCTTGAATTAAAATCCATCACAGAAGAAATAAGTTGAGGATATGAGAAACATGTACAGGACCATCTTGTCAGGATGAAAATCAAAACCATCCGAGTTCAGAAGATCCTCCTGAGTGTGCTTGTGTAAGCGGTGACGACATCCACAATGGACACACCCAACATTGCTATGGAGATTTGAAGGAATAAAGGGGGAAATAATGACATACATCAACGGTGGAAATTGATGGCTGTAATAGTCTTGCAAATACACCAGGAGAACATCCAAGCCATCACAGGCATTCTAGGAGATCATGGAATCTCCATCCAGTCCAGAATGACCATCATAGGTAAACTGAGTAGGCAGAGGAGAAAAAGAGGACGGCGGGTTACCTTGCTTTAGGTTGGTGGCGGCAGAGCTGGCAGAGGAGACAAGCTAGCGGTGGAGCAGCAGTTAGCGGCGCCAGAGCAGCAGCAGTGGAGCAGCGGCAACGGTGGACCAGTGGTGGAGCATCAGTGGGAGCAGAATCGCCAGACGAGCGTGAGATTAATGAAAAATCGAGAATGAAATAGGAGAGAAAGGGGAACAGTCAGGCTCGCGGGGGTTAAGTTATCAATCAGCGTCGGTTCTCATGTAAAACTGACAACTATTTACTAATCGTGTCGGTTCTCATGTAAAACTGACAAGTATGTTCAATAATAGTCGTCAGTTTCCACAAAAAAAACTGACGCCTATAAACATAAGCCTATAACAAAAAATGTTCTCGAACTCAGCCAATAGTCGTCGGTGACTTTATAAAAACCGACGCTACAGGTAGTTGATATTTTCACGGGGACAGCGCGCGTAAACTCATCCACGTAGGTTACTTATGTGAAACTGACAATTAAATTGTGCCCAATTTCTGTCTCACGAAAATACTTTAGTTGTCGGTTTTTAAGTTAAAACCCGACGCCATATATTAAATTTTGGAGGTAAATTTTTTCGCTGGAAATTTTGGATTTGGCGGTAAATTTTAGGCGTCGGTTTTTTATTAAGTAACCGACACTGAATAAAAGCGGTACCCGTGTCTGGTCGCCCTTCAGAGTTTGGACGTCGGTTTATGTTATCAACCGACGCTGTGTAGTTTAGGTGTCGGTGTATTTATACAACCGAAGCCTATAAAAGTGACGTTATAAGCCATTTCTGTAGTAGTGATTGGAGTACCAGAGAATATCAACCGGTACATTCTAAATTCAATTAGAGGAGGAGACAACCGAATCATATGCAATGGAAGTACTTCTGAGGCATTCAAAGCGACGTGGGGCTTACGTCAAGGAGATCTGCTTTCTCCCTATCTATTCATTTTATGTCTTGAGAGGATTAGCCAGATGACAGAGATGCAGGTACAAAAGAAAGAGTGGAATCTGATCAAAATACCTGGGAGTAACCAGAAGATTGCTCACTTGTGCTTTGCAGATGATATAATATTGTTTGCAAATGCTATAAGCAGGAACATCAACTCTATATTGCAGTGCTTTGGCGAGTTTGAGTTGGCCTCAGGACAGGCTATCTCAATAGAAAAAACTAAAATCTACTTTTCCAGGAGTTTAGAGTAAAATGTAAGGTGAGCTATATGTAGACAGAGCGAGTTTGAGTAGATGACGGATCTGGGAAAATATCTTGGGGTTCCTATCATCCACAAGAGAGTTACTAAGTATACATACGCATAAATCCTTGACAAATTAAACTACAGAATAAATGCTTGGTCAACGAGAAGCCTTTCCTTTGGAGGATGCATATGTATGGCAAAAGCTACCCTTGCAACCATTCATATCTATGTTACGCAAATGTCTGTCCTGCCCCTCACCCTCTATGATAGATTGGATGGCACTGTTAGGAAATTCATGTGGGGAGGATCCAAAACCAGGAGGGTTGTATCGTTAGTATCCTGGGACAAAGTGATTGGAAACAAGAAGAATGGAGGACTGGGGATAAAATCTATGAGAGATCGGAATCAAGCTTTTTTGTTGAAAAACTCTTGGGAAATGAGCAGCGGAAGGTGCACTCTCTGGACTACGGCTATGAGAAGGAGGTGCCTAGAATTTGAAGGAGGTAAAAGCAAATGTTAGTCACGATTTGGAAGAGCAGTAGCCCAAGGAAAAGATCTTATACACTGCAACTCCTACATCACCATTGTAAATGGCACAAACACAAACTTTTGTACTGATGTCTGGGTGCCTAGAATCAGGAAGCTGCTAGAAAAAGCCATCAAACACGTACTGGAGGAGCTTACTGACCTTGTCGTGCATATTGTGGTTCTACAAACAAGTTTAATGGACGAGTCGTTTATGAAAGAATGGTTACCGTTGGACATCGTAAGGGAGATTATTTGTATCAAGCCGCCAATAAAAATCCCCAATTCAGACGTCCTCACATGGATGCACACCGGCAATGACCAGTTCACAACGAAATAGGCTTATGAGGTTATCAAGAAACCAAAAGAGATCAGGACCCAGGGCAATTGGGTACGATATGGAGGATTGGAGTGTCTACTAGAGCCCAAACTTTCATGTGGTTAGTCAGCCATGAAGCCATTCTAACGAATGCAATTTTCATTAGAAGGCATATATCTGTTGATGAGCAATGCCCTCATTGTAGAACCCAAGAGGAGACTATTCTCCACGCACTCCGAGACTGCCCGGAGATCAAAGATACTTGGACCCTGGTTCTGGGAAATATAGACAGGGACATGTTCATGAACAAAATGCACATGCAACAATGGATAACTTGGAACATGAAGCGGCCTAATTGCCACACACAGCTGTTCTTAGTTGCCTATCGATTAATGTGGATGGCTAGAAATTCCTTGGTGTTCGACGGGAAAGCCACACATAAATGTCACATAGCCAATTTGATTTGGATGGAGATGCAACTGCTTGAGAATGCAAGACAGACAGAGACAATGAGCTCGATGGAAAAAAATCAACTCTGCTGGATGAGACCTCCAGTGAACACCATTAAACTCAACACATATGTTGCACTGAAGAGAAACCAAGCAACCACGTCGATGGTGGCACACAATAGCGAAGGATAGTGGTTGGGTGCCATTGCTGAAAAGATCTGCACTAAAGATGTGTTGGAGGCAGAACTCAGGGTTATTGGGCTAGCCTTAGTGATATCCAATGAATGTAAGTATACAGCAGTAGAAGTCTCATCAGACAACCAGTGTGTTGTATGCATGATTTCACAGGATAACTCTACTAATCCCAGATATGCTAACTGGGTAGCTAAAATACAACAGATGATAAAGCCGAATTGGGTCCTAAAGTATGAGAGTAGAGAAACCAGCAAGGTTGCGGATTGGGTTGCCAAGGACCTACTAAAAAGAAATGATGAGTTCTATACTTACATAAGACCGCCACATGACCTTATCACCATCATCAATAATGATCACTGTAATGGTACTAGTACTACCATATTTAATTCTGCAAGTAGTTTGATTATGTGTAATATGTTTACAAATGTGCATGCACAAGGAGGGCGTGATGAATAGATAGCCTCCTAGCTTCCCCCCCAAGAAAAAGAGAGATGTAGATAATATGCCTTACAATTGGAAAAAACAAAGCATTTTCTTTGAGTTGCCATACTGGAAGTACAACCTTATTTGTCATAATCTTGACGTAATGCATATTGAAAAGAATGTATGTGAGAGTTTGATCCACACATTACTTGGGATGGACAAGTCAAAGGATAATGAAAAATCTCATTATGACGTTTTAGAGATGGGAATAAGACCTATACTACACATTATCAAGAACGGAAGTAAGAATATTATTCCACCTTGTTTTACTTTGAAAAAGGAGGAAAAAGAATTATTCTGTAAGTTTTTGAAGTTTGTATGGGTTCCAGATGGTTATTCCTCCAATATCTTGTGAAATGCATGCATCAAAGAAAGAAATTGTTGTCATTAAAGAGTCATGACTACCATATATTAATGCAACAATTTCTTCTATTGGATTTACGGGTAGCGTTGCCGAGCAAGAACGTCATAACTTTGATAACTGAGTTGTCTAGATTTTTCAAAGACATATTCTCAAAAGAGATAAATATGTATGTTATTGAGAAGTTAGAATCTATAATTGCAGTGGCGTTGTGCAACATGGAGAAGATTTTCCCGCCCTCATTTTTTGACATAATGGAGCATGTGGTCATTCATCTTCCATAAGAAGCTAAGATAGTTGGACCACCATTTTTTCATTGGATGTATCTAGTGGAAAGTTAGTATGTGTTTACTATTTATTTCACTAAAATTTTATCAAATGATTTTTTGATTTAAAAAAATTCTATTTATCATTATAGATACTTGAAAACTTTGAAAGAATATGTGAGGAATAAAGCTACTCCAGAAGCTTCCATAGTAGAATGTTACCTAGCAGATGAATGTTTAACATTTTATTCATGGTATCTCTCTAGGGTAGAGACAAGGCTCACAAAATAGGCTAGAAATGATGTTGAAGATGACGATATTGTTACTGATGATGAGTGGTCTATAATTTCACACAAAGGGTGTCGAATAGGAAAGAATATTCTTGTTTCTCTTGAAGATGTGATGTTGAAAACTACACATCAATATATTTTATCCAATTTTGTTGCAGTTGAACCATTCATGAAGTGAGTTCATTACATTATTAAGAAATATGCATGCTCACCGTTAGATGTATGTACACATGACTTATGTGCTTGTTAGCAGCGAGCACATTCGTCGCGTGAAGAAAATGAATCCACGTGCAAGACAGTGGGAAATTAGTAATATTCATATGAACACTTTTAGTGATTGGTTTAAGAATCATGTAAGTCTATAAAATTAATTTCATTAAATATTGTTAGAGCAGAGCAATGTATTAATAACTCAATTCATAATGTATACAAATAGAAGAGAAAGCCAAGTCAGAAAATGTACCATCAAATCTACTAACTCTGGCTCAGGGACCACAAAATATGGCGAACAAATACAATGGATATGTAACAAATGGATATAGATTTCGAACCAAGGAGTGGGAATATGGTAAAAAACCAGAATAGTGGGATAAAGGTGAATGCCCAGACAGAAAGTTTTTCCAGTTCTAAGGACAAAAATCCTAAAATGGGTCAAGTTACCTATTATGGGGTACTTAGAGAGATTTTTGAGATTAGTTACTACGAGCAACTAAAAGTTGTATTGTTCAACGGTGATTGGGTCAATGCAAACAAGGGCGTCAAAAAGATGAACATGAATTCACAATGGTCAAATTAAAACTCATTGACTTAATTGAAAATCCATTTGTATTGGCCTCTCATGTACAACAAGTCTTTTATGTGACTGACATCAATCACTGTGGGTGGAGCTTTGTCATGCAGACTGCACCACGTGATACTTATGACATGGATGAGAAGCTTAATGAAAATTTCATGGATGGACATGCGTACCTAAAGATTCTCATGTAGATGATTGGGAATCTATTTTTAGCGATGTCTGTGATGGATCTGATTTGGTTAGAGAAGATATGGAGGGTGTAACTTTTTACGATGGAAAAAATAATGAGAAACTTGAATGAGATCATTGTGATCTATCATATGTAGGTTTTGAATATTTTATATCTCGATGTAGCGTTATAAGAATTTCGTTTTATTCATTTATTATTAATTGTGAATACCTTTGTTCCTCCTTTCATATGCATACTATTTCTCTTTAAATTTGCAAACTTTTTTTCTTCTCAATAATCAAATCAACAACTATTTTATAATGTTTATATCAGGTAGCCCCAACAACCATTATTATTTAACTATAATTTTATGGTTATACTTTTAATTTATTAATATTTGTTTTGCATTCTATTTTTAGGATGTTGAAAAGACGTTCACAATTTTTGTCTGCACGAGAAACTAATGATGCAAACAATGGGGTAATTAAAGGAAAATTGGAGGGTACGGTGACATACAATTTATCTATCATTATTTTGTACCTATAGTTATAAGATCTGACCTAATTATTTATCTTTGTAGGAATGTATAAACAATTGCAAATTAATGGAGGCTATCCTGGTTCAGTTAATGCTGATTTGGGAATGAATGGAGGTTATCTTGGTTCTGTTAATGCTGATTTGGGAATGAAAGGAGGATATCTTGGTTCAGTTAATGATGATTTGAGAATGAAATGAGGCTATCTTGGTTCATTTAATGATGATCTTGGAAGTTTCAAAGCTGATTTGAGAAATAAAACTAATGAAAAGGTTGGTGCATCATCTGTTTTCAGCAGCAACAATGCTGAAGTAAACATCAGAAAAGAGAAGCATTTGTATGTGTCTATGATAAATCATGATGTTCCAATCGGTGGTAGGATGTCTCTATTAAACAACTTTATGAGAACTAGTCATTCTGTTGATAATGCCAATATAAATCATGAGGTTGGAGCTGATTGTAGAAATTCTTTGACAAATAATTAATAGCATCCGAGTTGGTCATTCTGTTGATAATGCCAATATAAATCATGAGGTTGGAGTTGATCATAGAAATTCTTTGACAAATAATAGCATCAGAGCTGGTCATTCTGTTGATAAGGCTAATATCAATCATAAGGTTGCCACATGCGTTAGGGAATCTTTGGCAAACAATGGTACCAGAGTTGGTCATTCAGTTAATAATGCCAATATCAATCATGAAGTTGGAGCTGGTCATAGGGATTCTTTGGCAAATAATTACATGAGAGCTGATCATTTTGTTGATAATGGAAATATAAATAATGAGGTCGAAACGAATCATGTAAATGATGAGGACTTTGAATTGGATGATGATGATGATAATATTGTTAATCATGATGAAGGTACATAAGTCTCTAATCAACAATTTACAACAATTAACTATTACCTCATATTTTAGCATATATATGTATATTTTAAAAATAATTGCCTCATGTTGTTTTCAATTTTTAGGTGATGTTGTGCATAATAAAAAAATGAGGCTATTCTAAGTGTCTTCGTTTATAAAGTAAGACAGGGGATGCAAAATTACCCATAACATTGGATGAAAATGGAGAACCAATTAGGCCTCATTAAAATGACTTGTCTTCTTGTTTGGGAACAATTGCTAGAAATTCACAACTGGCACCCTAGGATTACTTGGATTTGTGACAAGTACCAGCTGGAAAGAAAACTAAAATATGAAATTATGTATTGGTAATATATTTTTGTAAAGTGTTATTTAAGCATGTATTTGTCATATTCATTCTATTTTTCATTTAACTGAAGAAATTTACTATCGACCCAAAGGGAAAAAAATCAGTTCTACGCACCTTTAGGGATTGTTGGAGAAACTTCAAATCTAAAATCAAAATAAAAAATTATATGCACCACAAAGACAAAACAGACAGACTTAATGATTGTCCTTCCCGTGTTGATCCATTGCAGTGGGCTTATCTTGTGAATTTCTGGGTCTCTAATGATGAAAAGGTAATATAATTAGTTATATATTATGTCTTCTCTTAGTTTTCATTGGTGATAAGGTTAATTGTTCATGAACTTTAGTTACAGAGTGCAAAGAATAGTATGAGTAGAAAGTTTGTTACCACACGGCATATATCGGGGTCGATGCCCTATGTTAGTGTGAGAGCGAATGTGAGTGATTTATCCATGTAATGATAATAATATCATAACACATTCACACTCTACTTATACTTTATTTGTGTGTTAATAATAGTTGCAACAAAATAATAAGGGGGGTATCGTTAGTCGATTGCAGTTGTTTGTTGCTACCCATAAGAAGAAGGATGGTACTCCTACAGATGCAAAATCAGCTGAACTAATTGTAAGTATAAAGTTATTCATGACATACTTGACTTTATTTTCTCAATTTTTATCATCATTATGGTTAGTGTTGTAGGACAAGTTACAATAAGTAGTTGAAAACAATGATGCAAATCTTGATGAAGATGAAATTGCTGATCAAATATTGGGTGCAAAGAAGGCTCATGTGAACCATGATACTAATAAATTTAGTCAGGCATATGTGGAGGGTTTTGAAGGTACAATCAAAGACCTAAAACACATATGCTGGACACAAAAAATAGAATTGTCAGATCTGAAAAAAAGACAAGAACATCTAGAAGCCATAATTTTGGAAAATTCAAGACGGAGTGTTCCATTTCAAGAAAATCAAGTAATTATTCAAATTTTAGTAATAATCATAAGTTATGATTTCAATAATGTGAAAAGTGTTTTGTATTGTAGAATATGGAAACAACCAGGAATGAAGGAACATTCATGCCACAAAAGTCATGTAGTGGAACCACCATTATAGAAAGACAGGTTATTAAAAGAAAAAAAACTCCTAATAACTTTGATTCTTGATATCTAAAATTTTACATCGTTATTCATACAACTTATAGGTCATGAGGTTGTTAAGTTTTGATGATGGAACGTCAATTGTATCTCAAGGACAAGTGATAGGTGTGAATCCTGACCTTGTAATAGGAGGAGGAAAGTTAGGGTCTGCATTTGCTGTTGTTTGCATTGGTGTGGCAACTAAACCTGAAGAGCAATTGGTTAGACCATTTTACAATTATCAAATCATTGAAGATGGAATCGAGTCAATAATAGCTTGGCCAAAGAAGCTACTCATTGTTCGGTAAAATTTTTTTCAGTGTGCTATAAGTGTAACATGTCTATATAATGGTTTCAGATAATTATTTTTGTTATTGTAGGTAAATTGCTTGGAGCGAGGCAAACAATAAAAGTTCCTTTAGAATTCTCTAGATGCTATTTTTCCTCTTTTCTATAGGTTTAGAATAAATTTTTTTCTTGATGGAAATCTTGTGAATTCATTGCATATAAAAAAGATTGTCATCTGAACCACCATTACAACATTGTTTTCCATTTTTCTTGCTACATAAGACCGTGATATGAATATTCTATAGTATTAGTTAACAATTAGACCTCTTTTATGGCAAGGCTCGATTTAACACTTATGTATGTGATGTTCTCTAGCATGCAAGAATGCATGTGAAGTTTCTTTTGGCTCTTTCTCTGATTTTACAACTAGTTAAAAGAGCTAGGGAGAAAGGTTTCATATTTAATGAAAAACCTACTTGAAGTGAGTATTCCTGTTAATACACGTTTGTGCCATGTGTTATTGTTGATTTTGTCTTGAACTTGTCAATTCAAGTCTTAATTAGGAGGAACATGTTACCAATCATTCTTTTTTATAATATTCCCAACTGTTTCATATGTGTATTCAAGTATGACATAGGGTATACATCCAAATTGGTATAAATAATTTATACATACCAGCAGGGTATGAAGATTGATTTATATGTAATTTTCATTTAGTTATCTGTTTATAGATCTGAGTAATCTAATCAACCATACATATAAATAACTTTGTTTGTGCATTCATCTGAAATCTGGCTGTCATATCTAAAATCAAACAATTGAAAGGAGAAACCAAAAATAAAGGCCTTAGATATTAAACAAAATGTGTTCATGATGTATGTTACAAACTCTCTCTCTTTTTATTACTTGTCTTATTTTCTCTCTGCTTATTATCTACCATATTTGGTCAATTGCATCAGTTCTGTCAGTGTTTGTTAGGATTTAAGTGAGATGCTCTTATTGTTTTTTACTTGTTTAGTTTACTTAAATTGTCTCATTCTATAAATTTTCCATTTGGAGATCATACATAGGAGGCAACGTTCTTAGATGCTTAAAAGAGCACATTTGGATGATTTAATAACCTATGACTAGATCAATAGCAAAAAATTCTCTTATCAACTTCCAGAGAACAATAATTTTGTTCATCAGGGCATTAAACCCTACATGAGTTCAAATGACTTTGATGACAATCCTGAACTTCCAGGGCTTGAGGTGAGGCAGTATGGATTTGGGTTCATTGTGATAGTAGGAAGGTTTCCACTCTTGTTGACAAGGATGTCTTCCTTCGTGAGCATGTTTGAAGATACTTGTATAAGGGAAGATGGAATTTTATTAGTATGTCTGGTTGTGACATCCCTATATGCATTTGTGTTGTTGTCTCTCGCATCGTTGGGATCCTCCATTGATGCATTTTCTCTACTTTCGTGTTCATCATTGGGACTGAAACCTCCATCATTATGACTCATATTGTTGTTCCCCAAGTGTTGTCGCAGGTCGGAATATCCATCGCCACATCCATAATGGACACCACATATGCATTTATTGATTGTGTATGATGCATGAATATTTCCATTTTTCCTCAAAACAAATCAAAAATGTTCTTCCTATTACTAAATCATAGAATGCAATCCAGTCTTACCAGATATATCAAAAGCAACATGGCCATTCAATACAGCATCATGTTGTCGGAGATAAGGAATATGTTAAACCTACACATTCAATGGCTATCAAACATTACAAATGGACACTAAACATGGTGATTAACAATACACCCCATTTACAAGATTTCCACATACATGAACAGAGACGATATATCAAGTTGATCATGTAGCAAATCACAAAAATTTATAGAATCGGTTTGGCGATTGCATAGTAACCACCATGAGCATGTTCAAGAAAAGTACATATGAGGTATTTGACAATGGGGCAGCCACTAGTACCCCAACCTTCAGTTTTAGTTGACATTACATACCCTCTCCCCTATATGATATTGAAGATTCCCCATCTCCAACCCAGATAGAATTACATGGAGCTTTCATATTGATTTGAACCTCGAGGTAATAATTTGTTGTGACTATAATGATAAGAACTATCCTTCACCAAGGAAAGGAATTATATAATCCATAGGTGAGCTAATTAGTTTTTGTTCAAAATTAGGAAGGCTAATCATTAAAGTCATCGTTTACATCATCTTTAGAGGATAGTTTACTAGCTCATCCGACTTGTAAAAGATTCTATTGTTGAGGTATTAGGAATCAAAACCTTCGAGCTGGCTATACTTCTTATATCATTTCTTGGTGAGTCAACACACTACTCTACATATGAAGCCAATTGGAAGTGCATTTATACCATGCCAATGTTATAAAATGATCAGTTGAGTGGATTCCTTGTTTGTTTTATCCTTCAATGTTATATATGAAGGATGAAGGGATTGGGCTTCGAGACTGAAGAGGAATGGGCCCTACATGGGAGTAGAGGTAGAGAGTCACCCAAGGGGAAGGTATAGGTTAATTCACATTGTGAGGTTGTTATTTACAAAGGATGGTGAAAAGAAGCTGAGTTTGGAAGATAGATAGGTATCCATCATGGTTAGATTGTTGTTGCCACGGTACTAGATGGGGTGTTAGAATCAAAATTATGAATGGTAATTGTTGCATTCCATGCGCTACAGTCTCTATTTGTATATATAGTCATGAGAATATTAGCTAAAATACACAACAATAACTGTCCATAAAGTTGTCATGGTCTAATGAAGAGAACAAGCTTTAATATAGGATGAGTCCTATAATAATTTGGTAGGATCCAATAGGATTTCATAATAGTATACAGGAAGTAGTCCTCCCTCCTTTTTTAGAGGGGGTATTTGAAGAGGAGAGAGAATTAAATGATGTAATTTGATTGGATATCCTATACAAAAAGTGTAGGACCCATCCTATATTATACGTTTTACAATAAAGGAGGAATAAATTAGATATGTGCTAAACATTACATGGGGATAAATTGACCTAGCAAAAGTTGCACACATAAAAAATTAGTGTAGCGGTGATTATAATATATTGCACATTGACATATCTAATTTAATGCCCCATTCATTACATAAGTTTTGGCGTTATCACTTTGTAGTTTTTTTTATAATATAGTCGTGCTATATAGATTTTCCAGTTATTATTGTGTGATAACATACCAGCTAACAACAATTTCCTATACAAAATTCTCAAAATTATAATCATTGTCAAGTATACACATCCATGTATGATATATGTGATTTGGGGTATGATGTGTAGGGGAATAATTTTTTTTGATAAAAAATTATGAAGATAAATAAGGAGAACACCAAAATCATGAATAATATTTTGTTGATAACATCCTTTTCCATGATCAACAATTATGTACCATGATTACTATGTCTTTTATTTCCTTTTGAAATGCCTTCAACATGGTTGAGAAATACACTATGTTTATGGAGGTTTTGTTGGTATAGTATGCCCAGAGAGCCAATCATATGATGATTGCAATGAGGCATATGATACTTGATTTGATAATAATAAAAGTAATTCGATCTATATCAATCCCTAAAAAGGATTTCGTCCCCAAAATATCAAGAGAAAAGAGAAGAGCACTTCCTCCTCATTTCTTCCTCTAGCTCCCATGTGGATTCTTCAACACCACAATGATGCCAGAGAAATTTCACAAGAACTATGTCCTTCTTCTTCAACTTCTTGACTCTTATGTCAATAATCATCATAGGACCTTCCACATAGGATATATATTCATTTAATTCAACCTCTACAGGTTGCAACACCAACTCTGTATCGGGATGACACTTTCTCAACATAGACACATGAAACACTGGATGTAGTCTATGTAGCTCAGGTGGCAATTCCAACCTATAAGCTACCTTTCCAATCTGTGCCATCATTGGGTAAGGTCCCATAAATCTAGGAGCTAACTTACCCTTCTTCCCAAATATAAGAACACCTTTCCAAGGAGAGTCTTTGAGATACACTCTATCTCCAACTTGAAATTCTAAAGGTTTGTGGCACATATCGGCATAAGATTTCTGTCTATCTTATGCAGCCTTCAGCTTTTGTTGTATAACTTTAATCTTATAAATTGTTTGTTGCACTAACTCAGGACCCAGAATTTGGTATTCTCCTATCTCAAACCAGCATAACGAAGATCTACAACGTCTACCATATAATGCTTCATATGGTGCCATATCAATACTAGTCTGATAACTATTGTTGTAGGCAAACTCTATTAAGCTCAAATGTAAGTCCCAACTTCCCACAACCTGAAGAACACATGCTATAAGCAAGTCCTCCAAAGTCTGTATGGTCCTTTCAGAAGGTACACAACACATTTAACTTTATCAGCCTCCAAAACGTCAAGGATCCTAAAGGCTTCTCTATCTCGGTAAGCCATGAATCTACGTCTGTTGGGTCAGTTGTACCGACATATTCAATAGCTCCTACTCGGCACAACCGCTCAAAGGTCTTACCAGATCCATGTCCCTCACTGGGAACTGGTATCCTAGAAGCTGGTGCTAGTATCTGGTCAGCCATATCACATTAGTATGGCCATACAATTCTCTGTCTCGCGTATCAAGGGGGGCATGAATATCATGCTTCTTGTCGGAGGGATGAATCCCATATCTATCACTCACAGTCAAGTCCCCATGTGTCAAAGTCACCCAATCAACATCGTTATAACAACCCATGTTTAGGACTACATTTGATGATGTCAAAGTGTACCCAATCACATGTAATGAGTGTAGTGATTTCATGTCTAAGAACCACAATCACCACCATCACTATCAGAGATGATTGTGACTACCATTCCATGGTATCCATGTATCATTCTCATGGTGGGTCTATCTGATATAAGGTTCTCTAACATATATATGTGTGCTTGACTTGATATCATTTATCATAACTAATGAGACTATGTCATCAAAGAACACACACTCTAGTCTTATGTATTACTATTGTCTATTTTGATTCCATAGTAATATCCGACTAGGGACATAACAAGAATGTATGTACTCTTATCATACATATGGTCTCATTGTTCAGGTCCTTAACCTGAAGCCATATGTCATTGAGTCACATCATTCTTTAGACATCTATCATGTATGTTTCATCATCTCATGAGTGAGGCAAACATAATAGACTGTAACATCCCTGACCTGGGTTATGACTTAACCCTATAAGTTTTTCTTAAGTTACTTACAAACTTGTCCTAATCTTTTGAAAAGTAATTAAGACTATTTGTGAAGTTTATTTTCAATATTGAGCTTATTTACAAACTATTTATGTATTATATGATGGTCTGAGTGTAAAGTTCAATTTGCCCATGATGAGGGGTTATATTGAAAAATTTCACATGTTGAATGTACCCTAAGTATTCTAACATCATGAGAAAGAGAATGATGCTAAGTGGTGGCTTATGGAAAGCCTAAATGCTATGTGATAACTTGTTTAAATAAATCTAAGTGCTTTGTGCGTCAATTGTGGTACAAATTGTAAGTTATCTAAAAAATAGGGTTTATGTGTAAATTACCTCTTCTAGAGTGTCCCTACTACTTTCTAGTATTATATATAGGAGATAGAAAGAAGGAAACACCATATTGGAAACATCTTTATGGGATGATATTCTTGGTGATGAAAAGACTAAGAATGAAGTGTAGTTATAGCCTTTGTATGAGTAATATCGAGTTGAGGACTTGATATAGGAGTCCCTATCGGCCAAAGAGCCATAGAAGGAGTGTCCTATCAGTTTGTTGACCCTTGTATTTATCCATGATGGGCTAAGTACCTCAAGGAAGTCATATCTATCGACTTGCAACTTTTCCTTGGAAAAGATTGTGTTGAATATAATAATAAGGCGAGTGGAAGTAACTTGCCCTAGAAGATAACCAAAAGGGGTTCAACCCTTATCCTTTTCTTTATCCTTGAACTTTTATTTTGCATGGAAATGATAAATATGGGATGCATGCAAATACATGTGTCAATCCATGCATGGCTATGTGGCACTTAGTAGCTTAAGCTAATGACACCTCTTACACTCTTTTTCATAAACTTCAAAGTATAAATACTCTTCTCTTCACCTATTAGTAGAATTTTCAGATCTTGTTATCATCCGTCTCTTAGATATTGTGCATATCACTCTAGTGTCATGCATTGTGAAGAAGAGTTGAGTGTAGAGCTTGGTATCAACCAAAGACAAAGGATATTGGCCAAGAAGGGGATATCAACCTAGCAAGGTGATATGGGCCACAACGAGGGAAGATATTGTGCAAGTGTTGAAGAGCTCAAGTCTTGGATCATAGAGAAGCTCATCTTCAACCTTGGAATGTGAAGAGTTGGAGCTTGAAGCTTGAAGCTTGGAAGTTTCTTTAGAGGCGGGTTATATAACTTAAACCCAACTATGTTATTATGCACTTTCTATATTGTTGAACTCGTTGATTTACTTCCAATTTCGAATTTGATCAATTGATGTTCCATTGAGTTCCAATAAGTAGTTAGGACTATTGTCCATGATTTAGAATAGCAAGACAAAGGTCTTGAGGTTGATGATGATGACATCATCATGGTACAACCCAATATGGGGTTGAAGTACCTTGAAATCTGATATGGAACCCAAGATGAAGGGTAACCCGATATGGATATGGGTGATACCCCATACATGATATGAGTCATGTCTTATGAATGATACGGGAGGTACCTACTTGTTCTTTATACATAATACAAGGTTAAAATCATGCCTCATGAATGATATAGTGTTATTTGAATACTCCAAATGATATAGAGTTGAAACCCTAACCAATATAGAGAGTTTCCTGGAAGAGGATCTATGTGCAAAATGGTTTTAATTCTTAGTGATTTTTGCTAATTCCGCTGTTTAAAGTTATTCTGCAATTATTAATAGTGACGGCTTGATTTGTTATGGGGTCATCACAAAGTTTTGCTATCAGAACCAAAGGTTCGCTGAGTCTACAGAGACATAGGATTAAGTTTGTTGAGTTTGTTCTAGTGTCCCCCAGGGTATCTTATAGTGACTTCTCCTCATACAGGAGAAGAAGTAAAACTAAAAGATGGTTGGAGCGCATGAAGAACATGCTATTGAGAGCAGTGTCACTATACGAGGAGGTGGTGCAAGGGATTAGGCTAGAGAAGAACCAGTGCCTGATAATCCCCAGCTTGACCAAACTCTGTTAGAGAATCCAACCTTTCATACTATTTTTGGGCAGATCATGAAAATATGACATGTAAATTCACATGCATCTCAGATAGTCTGCTCTAGGTCATGGAACATGGATTGAATGCTGAAGAGGATAATGTTCCATGCCTCAAGTTCAATCCGAATGTCAGTGACAAAGGAACTATGCGATCACGGTAACACTAATCACATATTGTAGGTTGAAGTTGTTCTTCAACTTTTTTATTTATTTGGGTAGCAATGACAAGTTACTAGATTCCACTCATTTCTTGTGATGTCATAAGTTGTTATGCACATTCAATGCCAATGTAAATTGGAACCTACAGGGTCACACACATAGGATACCCCTAGAAGAGGAGATTGTCCATGAATGATTTTTAGATTGAGACTAAAGGTGTTTAGGTACTCAATTAAACATACAATTTACTAACTGGACTCAGAACTATCAAGTTCAAGTGTTGAACTAGCTAGTTAGAGTGTCAGATTGATTGTGCATTGACAATGTCAGGACTACTGCCAACTAATCGGTTCACCCTTGTGAGCCGATCGGTTGGTGTGAGCCAACCGACTGGTTCACTTGGTGAATCGGGTGATTCACAGTCCTACCAACTGAGGAAATAAGGATTTGCCCAGTTGGAAGAAAACTTTCACGTTTCACTTGTTCAATTCATTTGGAATAAGGATTAATCTTTGCACTAATTGGAAATGATTGAGGAAATTCAATTGCAAGCAAGACTGGGAAGTGAAACGACCAGTTCACTAGGTGAACCGATCGGCTAACACTCCCAACTGACTGGTTCACTAGTGAACCAATCGATTCACATTGCCAAATGACCATTTTAGTTATGAAATGATCAGTTCGCCTATCGCAGTACAAACTATTCATGGAAGTTCTAGATCCATCTACTCCCGAACAGACTAGGAACCCTGACCTTGCCGTCTACTATAAATAGAGGGGTATTGGGTGCTTCTCAGAATACATAACTCAAAACATCAATTGCTCTACAAAGTTGTTGTCCTCTCTAGTTTAGGTAACCGAGAGAGCCCCAACAAGTGCTACCCGACTAGGGAGGCTCAGAGAGGGAAAGACAACTGTAGAAAAGCAGTCTGAGTTTGGGAGAGTAGGTTGGTGCTAGTACACCAATAGGAGGGTCGTCTCCTTCCAACTAGTTCTTCTAGAACGACAGGAGTTCCTGGTGGTCCATGTGGACTATCTGAAGAGGCAGGAGATGTCTGCCGCTTAGGAGGACACGTCATCCACATTCTTTGGTGGAGGCCAGATTCCATGGAAAAGACCAAGAGCTGCACAAACACCATCTAAGACATAGCATTGAAGAATGCACATGGCTATAGGGTATTGTCACTGGGAAAGCCCCAGGACCAGGTATATCTCGCTAAAACCATCCTTCTCATTACATAGTCATTGATAAAATCTCCTGTTATGGGTTAATGGCCAGTAAAATTTTTGTTTTCTCTACCTACTCTGAGGCCATAAAACCCAACATTGGTATCAGAGCCACGTCAGCGTACTGCGTTTTGGTATAAATTGATATGATTGGATTTTGGTTTTATCATCATTTATTTATTGCATACGATGCAAAAATTTAAAATGGCTAATATGCATATCCGACTAAATACCACATGCTACCACAAACTAATATACATATATGATATGGTATATATGCAATTGATACACGTCACCCTAAAATGGTTTTGAATGTGGATGTGTAGCATGGTTATGGCCTATAAACCCTATGTGTACTTGGTTAGTTATGGTTGTTTGCATCTCAGTTTGCATATCGAACCTCTACCTTCTATTCCACGTGTAACTCGAGATAACTCGAGATCCTTTCTCTTCTACCTTTACTCCCCTCGAATGTAACTTGAGGTTTCCCAAAAAATTTGTAAAAGTAGGATAGCTTATTTTCTATTACATAGAAGAAGAAGATGCTCAACACCAGATGAAGCAACTGACTAGGAGGCGAGCTGATTGTGTCATAGGATGAGCCGATCAACCTATAATGGTTTCAAGCACAAAGATCTTCATCAACAACATGTTGCATATGATGAAGACCTTAAATGACTCTAATTCTTTGTGGATCCAAGTAATTACAATAGGATGTCCATAATCATCATTTTTATCGATATTACATGTTTCTCGTTGTGGTTATAGCATATATATGATATGTACTATAATAATGTGGTGATTGGATATGTATATGTACTTATATAAAATCCCTCAAATATAATATTAAAGTCTTACATGCCTTCCATAAGCGGCACACATGAAAAGATTTATCGACCAAGCGTAGATTTGCACAAAGCATAGTACGTCTTCCATCTCATGGAAATGTGATGGTAGATATGTAGATTTGCAGAAAGCATGGTGCATATTTATCGTGTCGGTTGTTGGGTCAGACTTAACTAGTGATTCTTAGAGAGTCTAAGCTCTAGAGGCATGCAGATGATCATGCCAAAGAGTTGTGCATGTAATCTATCCAAGAGTTCCATATGATGCAATTGGCATGAAGGCCTACCAAAATAGTCAAGTTGTGGGTGATCAGCTAAAGCTGACTCATAATTTGATGAAATATGGATCTTGGCCACTAGAAGATTGTACGATGCAATCTACCAATTTGATACTTGAGGGTTATCAATTTGAACAAAATAGTGGGAGTGATAATTAATTAAAGACCTAATTAATATCGTCAACTTTATCAAATAAAACAAATTAAGAACATTTTGAAAAGTTGCAAAATTCTTTTATAGAATCTAAATGACAAACACAAATACATTATTGTTGCGATCATTTCATAAATGGGATAAACTTCAAATCTAGTTTGGGACTTTGATAAGTGTTCTCAATGGTGAGTGTAAACTCTAAAGTCCTTGAAAGATAAGAGCCAGTTGAACCACTCCAAATGTGCCTACGGCTAAAATTGGATGCTTACTTGAAGTATGCCAATGATGCCTAATACATCAAGAACCTTATGTTGAGCAATATGAAATATGAGTTGCATAAATAGCTTGAAGCATGGACATTCTTGAGATGGATATACATCTTAAGAATCATGTAAAGTGTGAAAGGTATAATGTCTTCAAAGTAATGTTTGAGTATAATTAGACAGATGGAGATCAAGTATAATCTCATATGCTCAATATGATTGTGCATGTACATTAACTGTGATTTCTTATAGGTTAAGAGTTGACTAAATATATGATTCTACAAATCATTGTGTGAATCATATAGCCAGTTTATCAAATGTTGAGAAACTTGGACAAACCACTATATGAAGTGCTTGTCATGTTGATGCCAAAGCATGAATGAAGAAAGGACAAAACGTGTGATAAATATTAGTAGAGTGAAGTCTATAGAATAAAGTGAGGTCAAGAAGTGTTCTGAAGCCAAGCTAAGGTCCAAATATTCATCACTCAAGATATGGAGAAGGGGTAAGTGTAGAAGGGAATAAGTCCTTTTTCACTTATAAAGATAAGGAAAGAAAGTTCCACCATTGTCACCTATTTGACATTGGAAAGGGAAATAACCTCTTTATACGGGATCTTGGGAAGATGAAAGAGATAGAGATCTATACTTCATGACCTAAGAAGAAGTAAACTAGAAACTATGCGGAGCAAGGGTTGCTATCATTACAGTTACATTATAACATTCATGGGCATTTAATAGAATTAGTGAATTGCTATTATATACCTTCCATCAATGAAAAACCTCATACATCTTGTATGGGCAAGAGTGTTATGGACTGATGTTTCATTTTAAAGATATGATCTTTGATGGCAATGCCTATGTCTCACTAACTATACTTGATACTTAAAGAGACAAATGTGTGTGACACATGTAATAAATGGTATGATAACTCAAACTTGAATACCTATAGTGATGTCATCTAGAGCGAATAAATGGGATTGAATTTCAAGAATCCATATGATGGATATCTAGACTATTTTGGTTGTTGAACCAATAGAGACATGCTAATCTCATTCATTGTGCAACATGACAAAGGTTCTTCACTAGATGTAGTGGGAGGATGATTATTCTATTAAGGATTATACATATTGATGTATATAGAACTTTTAGAATAAATTCTAAAGGTAATCCCTAGTACTTTGATGTATTTATTGATGTCCTCAATACATATCATAGTTTGTATTTAGTGAAATACAAACATGAATCTCTTGAAGTATTCAAGAAGATCAGAATGAAGTACATAATTATCTTGGCATAAGTATTAAATTTTGATATGATCGATATGGAAATACTATGAACTAAGAGTTTGAGAACCATCTGGAAGATCATGATAATGTATCATGATGGACTCCATCTAAAACACAATGATAATGTATCATGAGAAGTGCATCAAAAAGAAAGAATCACACCTTGATAAGTCAGAGTATGATTACTAGCTAAACTTCAAATTTCCTTTTGGGTACATGCTTAACACTGGGAACAAAGAGAATCACAAAATGTTGTGGAATCTCAAAGTTCCTTAAGTAACACACGAAGCTCATGGTTCAGGTAGAACATGCCTAGAGCTCAAATAATATATGATATCTTATGGATAAGAAGGCGACGAGTTGATCATATGATGAGTCAACAGTTTACCTAGAAGCTAATGAGAGGAAGAAACTGAGATATGGCTTGAAGCCATAAAATCCAAGATGGACTCCATGTACATTGACAAAGTATGACCTTGGTTGATCCACCTAAAGGCGTAAAACCCATAGGGTACTTTTGGGACTTTCAGAAGAAGAATGACATGGAGGGTAAGTTGGTTGAAAAGATTTTCTAACAAGTTGAAGGTGTTGAACATGGTGAAATATTTTTAGCAGTTGCCATGGATAAATCCATCTGGACAATGCTTGCCATTGTAGCTTAATATGACTATGAGATTTGGCATACTGATGTTAAAACCACATTCCTTAAATGGAATATTGTGCAAGATGTTTATGTAACACTACCTAAAGGTTTTATAAATCCAATAATGCAAATAAATTCTATAAAGCTGCATAGATCAATCTTTATATTGAAGCAAGCACCTCAGAATTGGATCTTCAATTTGAGAAGATAGTCAAATAGGTTGACTTGAGTCAGAATAAAGATGTAATTGTGATTACAAGAATTTAGTGGTAGCATATATATTCCACATATTGATGGGGAGTATCATCCTTATACTACAAAATTTGGCAACGAAGTGCATTATAAAAGGTTTTTAGAGAAGCATCTTATGTGATAGGAATCAAGATCTATAGAGATAGATCAAGAGGGCTTCTTGGCCTAAGAAAGAGAACATACATCATAAAAATGCTGAAAGGGTTTAACATGATGAGAGAAAACTTGTCCTTGTTCCATGGAGTTAGTCTCTCAAGATCCAAGTGTCCCATTTCTTATGAAGAATAAGGAACACATGGATAGATTCCATATGCATTTGCAATTGGATCAATGATGTATGAACTAATCTCGTTATCTTGTATGTATTGGACATGACAAGAAAATATGAACTAATTATCTTGTATTTACTAGACATGACAAGAATAAACAAACTCATCATCTTGTATGTATTGGACATGACAAGAAAATATGAAATAATCATCTTGTATGAATAGATGATATAAATATCCAGTTATCTCATATGTATTGGACATGACGAATGGATATCTGTCGAACTCTAGTAAGAGTTACTAGAATGCCATGAAGGACATCTTTGTGTACTTGCGAAGTACTAAAAGGATTAGTTCTTTAATTATGGTAATAAGGAAGAGTTGGGTGTAAAGAGTTACACCGATGCAAGCTTTTGAAATAACAAAATTGTGTTTGACCTTGAAATAAGAATTGTTAGTTGGAAATGTTCCATCATAAAATAATTGATTAATTCTACAATAAGAAGTCAAGTACCTTAGTGTTGCATACATTGTAAAGGATATTATATGCATATAGAAGTTCATATGGATGAACTTATGGGAGGTTCTGACTATTGGTGACTCAATATTAATATTGTGACAATAATGGAGGTACTAGTTAGGCAAAGGAATTTCAGATAGCATACTACGACACTTCCATCTCAGATGATTTGTCGTACAGTGACGAGATGTGAAACATGCAATATACCGACTTGAAGAAAATGTTTCTAACCTGCTATAAAAGCACTTGTGTAGTAGAAACATGATTGATATGTTAAAATCACTTGGAATATGATTCGTGGGTGATTTTCTCTAAGTGCATGTGGGAGTCTGTTGGTATAGTATGCCCAGAGAGCCAATCATATGATGATTGCAATGAGGCATATGATACTTGATTTGATAATGATTAAGGTAATTCCATCTATTATGTTTGTCTCACTCATGAGATGATGACACATACATGTTCGATGTCTAAAGAATGATGTGACTCCATGACATATGTCTTCAAGTTAAGGACCTGAATAAAGAGACCATATGTATGATAAGAGTACATACATTATTGTTATGTCCCTAGTCGGATATTACTGTGGAAGAAAAATAGACCACATTAATACATAAGACTAGAATGTGTGTTGACTGATGATAGAGTCTCAATAGTCATGATATATGATATCAAGTCAAGCACACATATATATGTTAGAGAACAATATATCGGACAGACCCACCATGAGAGTGATACATGGATACCATGGAATGGTAGTCACAATCGTCTCTCATAGTGATGATGGTGATTGTGGTTCTTAGACCTAAAATCACTACACTCATCACATGTGATTGGGTACACTTTGACATCATCAAATGTAGTCCTAAAACATGGGTTGTTATAACGGTGATGATTGTGTGACTTTGACACATGGGTACTTGACTGTAAGTGATAGATATGGGATTTGTCCCTCCTACAAGGAGTATGATATTCAGGGACCCTTGATAAGCGAGAATGAGAATTGTATGGCCATACTCATGTGATTCAATAAATGATATGTGAATTCACATGCATCTTAGACCATCTTCTCTAGGTCTAGGAACATGAATTGAATGCTGAAGAGGATGACGTTCCATGCTTCGAGTTGAATCCGGATGTCAGTGACAAAGGAACTATATTATCATGGTAACACTAATCACAGATTGTATGTTGAAGTTGTTCTCCTACTTTCTGAGTTACTTGGGTAGTAATGATGAGTTACCAGATTCCGCTCATTGCTTGTGATGTCATAAGCTGTTATGAATATTCACTGCCAACATAAATTGGAACATGTAGGGTAACACACATAGGATACTCCTGGAATAGGATATTGTCTATGAATGATGTTTAGATTGAGACTAAAGGTGTTTGGGTGCTCAATTAAACATACAATTGACTGACTGCACTCAAAACTATCAAGTTCAAGTGTTGAACTAGTTGGTTAGAGTGTTAGGTTGATTGGAGACTACATTGGCAATGTCAGAAATGCCAACCGATCAGTTCACCCTTGTGAGCAGATTGGATGGTGTGATCCAACTAACTGGTTCACTTGGTGAACTAGGTGGCTCACAGTTCTTCCAATTGATTAAATAAGTATTTGCCTGATTGGAAGAAAACTTTCACATTTCACTTGTTCAGTTTGATTGGAATAAAGATTAATCTTTTCATTAATTGGAAATAATTAAGGAAAGTCAATTGCATGCAAGTCTGGAAAGTGAAATGAGTGGTTCACTGGGTTAACCAATCATCTCACACTCCCAACTGACCATTTCACTAGTGCACCAATTGGCTCACCTTGTCAAATAACTGTTTCAATTATTAAACGATCGGTTCTCTTGCAGTAGTACAAACTATTCTTAGAATTTTCAGATCCTTCTACCCCCAAACAGACTGGGAGCCCTGACCCTGCCCTCTACTATAAATAGAGGGGTACTAGGGGCTTCTCAAAACACACAACTCAGAACATCAGTTGCTCCACAAAGTTGTTTTCCTCTTTGGTTTTGGTAACTGAGAGATCCTGAGCAAGTGCTACCCGACTAGGGAGGCACGGTGAGGGAAAGACAACTATAGAAAAGCAATATGAGTTCGGGAGAGCAGGTCGCTGCTAGTACACCAACATGAGGGCCATCTCCTTCCTACCAGTTCTTCTAGAATGGAAGGAGTTCCAGGTGGTCTGTGTGGACTATCTACAAAGGCAGGAGATGTTTGCCACTCAGGAGGACACGTCATCCACAGTCTTTGGTGGAGGCCAGAGTCCATGGCAAAGACTAGGAGCTGCACAAACACCGTCCAAGACATGGCGTTGAAGACCGCACATGGTTGTGAGGTATTGTCACTAGGAAATCCCCAGGACCAGGTATATGTCTCTAAAACCATCATTCCCATTATATAGTCATTGATGCAATCTCCTGTAAAGGGTTAATGGCCAGTAAAATTTTTGTTTTAGCCGCCTACTCTGAGGCCATAAAACCCAACAGGTTCATCTTCAATGCCCTTATTAACTTGTCTCTATAATGATATGTTTGATCTTATTCTCTCCATGGATGAGATGCAACAAGATTATCAACTGGGGCATCCACATTTTATTGCTATTTCTCAAAATATTTATGATGGTGCCATCATAGGTGAATTCAATAGGTATCTTAGCATTTTTAGATCAAATATCTAATTGTGTACTATATTTCAACCTTCATTCAAACATTAAGAAGAAAATACATAAATCATTTTTGTCTACTAACAACCTCAAGGGGTCCTTAGAGTCAGGATTGTTTCTAGTTGAACGTTTTAGCACATATGTATTGCGAAGATTCTAGGTTGCCATGTTTCCATTGAGTTGATCTTTTGCATGGACCTTTAAGGAAGATGAGTGGCTAAAAATTTTACTACAATGAGTATATTGGTCTTGCTTTTGAACGTACATTGTTAACTCCTTCTCTATTTGTGTGTTGGGATGTCCAATGTGATGCTTTCTCTATACATGACTTCCATAGAATCAATTGTCTCTATCGTACATGATTTTTATCCTAGGCTTCATGATTTCCTAAAATGCAATTTCCTATGTACCTTCAGGGGTTGAAACTCAAGTCTTTCTCATGATGTCTGCACCTATGCCTATGTCTACCTTTTTTTCACACCCAAAAACTCAAGATCATATTATGCATGCGGTCAGCTTTGTGCATGTAGTAGCCTCCTTTTTTGCCACACATGTTATCATTTATGATGTACTTTCACATTTATTTTGGTCCAAGTAACAAACAATTTATTCCACTAAAAACACATGAACCACATAGAAAATTGTTAGCATAGAGAAATTGTCTTACCAATTTAGTGTTAGATAATAACTTTAGGGTTACAGAAACCATGATCTCAATACTCAACTAAATTGTATGGTTTTCACCTTATAAACAAATTAAATAATATATAAATAGTTTAGTTAGAATTAATACAACTTTTAAGTTGAAGAAAGTTGTTGTTACATTTAAATTAGATTAGCATGAATAACATTGCTTAGGTTGAGAATCTAATTAGTTATGAATTTGTCTATGAATTTTTTTTCTTCTAAAAAATAATATTATGGATGGAACCAGAAACCTTGATTTTAATCAAGATGAACAAATGCTATCATTTGAATTTATATACCAATAGGAATTGTGGAAAAATTAGTACACTTAAAATAAGAGATATATGATTTTAGGTTTAGATGAAAGTATGTCTTTGTTTTTAGAAATGTACTTGACAATCTTTACTTGAGGTTGATTGCTTATTCATTTGTCTAGCTCATGGTAATCTAGATAAGGTTGTATATCGGGTCTCATTAGGGTCTCTAGTAGAGAGATTCTTGTTAGTGAAGGTTTGACCTTGACCAACTTTTTGTAGACCAACTAGAAGTCTAGTGAAGCTAACTAAGGTAAACCTAGTTGATGAACTAGTGATCTTGAGGGCCCGATTAAGAGTTGGTTATGGATTTGGGGTGGCTACGTGGAATGTTGCTACAAAATTTTGAGTTTACTGGATAAGGGGTTAGCAATATGACTAACATAACACTGGAAACACTTCTACATCTAATCATATAAAAGGCTATACTTATTCATTTACTTAAAATCTAAGTATAAGTCATAGATTTGTGTAAATTTTAGTATACTTATATCTTCCAACCTTAGAAACATGTTGTGGCAAATATAGAGGTGGCTGAAAAGAGAAACTAGGTAAAAAGTAAATTTGAAATTGACACGATTAAACCGTGCGTAAAACGCAAGTGCACGCGTCAATGTAATATAGGCCTATGTGAGGCCCGAGTCGAACTCAGGGAACGTAATTTTGGTAGACTACTACTAACTACTTGCAATCAGCTAGACCAATTATAAAAGTTTGAGAGTTGTTTTGAAAAAGAAAATAAAAACAAATGAAAACAAAGCAATCAATTAAATGGTTGGTTTAATCAATTAAAATGGAATCTTTTGGATTGCGGTTTCACCATGGATTCTCATTATACTAATTCCTACATAATTATCCCAACTTGTCTCCAATCCCGGGTAGTGGCCTGTAAATAGAATTGTTCGCTTCCGCGATAAAATTCACTACCTTAATTTAGGTCGGTTCCACGTCAGTAGTAACCTATACCCTAAATTAGGTGCATGAAAAACATATCTCTAGGTTTCCACCATTAACCATAAATCGCCTTTTCTAAAGGATTTATAAGTTAATGTGATTATTGTGTCTTTTCAACCGTTAATTCTTCATCAAAAGCAATTAAAGGTATTAAATTACCATTATGGTGATCAAGCACAATGATAGAATTGAGAAAACAATATCATACAATAGATTTGAGAGACAAATTATAGTTAACTATGTAAATAGTGTCATACAATGATTATTCAGGCTACTCCCGGTCCTAAAGACAAAGGGGATTAGCCCTGCATGTTCATCTCAATGGGAAACACGATGAAAGGAGAAGAAAACATAGGGGAAACATGGATGGAGATGTTGTAACCCATGAACGAAGTAGAACCGGGCGATCCTCGATGTGGGATGGGCATTCTGTAGCCTTCCGACGGTAGAAAACTCCATCTACAGCTCTGGAAATGTCTGGGGCGTAGCTCTGGTCTCTGTTCTTCATCCTCTCCTCTTCCGAGACTTGTGCGGTGGCAAATGACATGATAGTACAGGTTGGGCTGTCTTTTCTAGGTATAGGGATCACTTACGGCTGCCAAAACATCATGACAATTCGATTTAGATCGATCTGGGTAGTTTCCTGATCTGACGGCGTCGATACCATTGATGGTGGGTCGATGGTATCAACTCGTGTAGGGTATCGACGCTCCTTGATTTTCTGGCATTCTCTCTGATGGCAGCTCGATACCATTGACATCCTGCATCGATGGTATTGATGTGTGGATGTTTGGCTCGCTGAAGACATCTCCCTACCATTGACTTATGGATCGATGGTATTGACCCATTCTGCTCTTTCCGGCTACCTCATTGTATCCGTCTCGATAGTATCGATAGCCATCGATGGTATCGACCACTGCAGATATGCAAATTCCCTGAAATAAAGAGGTGAACACCAATCAAATCCAAGAAATATGATCCTTTATACCAAATAAGATAAAACAAGATAACATTGATGCATATTGAAATTATAGGCTAAAGGAAATGAATCATGCAATATTAACCACAAATAAGACCAATACACGCACAAAACGATTTTAAAACTAGCCTATAAAAGTGACTCAAAACCCTTGCATCAAACTCCCCTAAGCTTAAACTATGCTCATCCTCGAGCAACAAAACTACATAATATAATTGTGAGGGCCAACTAAAGAACATATTAGAATAAAAGACATCTCATAATGATTCCCTCCTGCAAAGCACATACCGGCCCTCACTGACCACGGAACAATAACTACCCTAAAGGTGACAATAATCGTCCATGAGAGATGCCCACCCCAAGACCAACGAACACTATCAAATAAGGCAATTGATATAATAAATTCCTCCGGTTTAGGCTTGGTGCATCTTGTGATCTCCTATCTACGTTGCTCATATCCTAACTACCATCTACATGGAATCAGATCTCCTGATATACAAGAATGAGGAGATAATCATGGGTAGCCTACCTTTTTGGGCAACGGGTGGATGAAATGGACATGTGTAGAAGAAGAGGAAGCATAATATAGTTTAACATGCAAAAACAAAAAAAGACCTAAATGATGCATATGCGTATGGAAATGACCTAATGCCTACATTTCAGGTGGAATGATGCATGCTCTACTATTCCGTCTAAATGTGAGACAGAATGTCTACAAAACTACATCATGTGCTTATTCTTCCTTTTATGTAGGTGAAACAAGTTCTTTTCTCCCTCTGATTTCACTTTATTATTTTTTTCTTCCTTTTTTTCAAGTCCTTCTTATTTTTTTTTCTTTTCAATTTGACTAAGAAAACATTTATAATACTTTACATTTTTTTTACTTATTTTCACATAGATACTACCATTGATGCATTGCAATTCACTTCTCAGAGAGTATAGAACAAGTTCCCCACATTTCTTATTTTTTAGAATAAGTGAGGCACATAATGTCCTATATGCTCAAGAGTATACAAAATGCAAATATATGAAAATAATTATGCAACTGCCATGGCATGCACTTGAGAATGTGAACATGCATGACTAATCTACAAATCTCTTTTCATTTTTCATTTTTTATGCAAAATCTAGCTATAATGCAATCCTATCGAAATGGCATGCAATTAAAAGATGAAAATTGTGATGTGCTCCCAGTCCTTATGGTGGAGTTTGAATGAATTGAGGTGGATAGATAACAAGACTAATTGATAGAACCATTGGAAGAGATTATATGTCCCTCCTTACTAACATGTGTACCAATCAATCAATGGGTTTCTCTCTCTCACTTTTGATTAAAGTCATGTTACCGTTTGATCAGTTTAGGCTCAACCATCCAATTCCATCCACATTTATTGAATCATCCAGATGTATAGTTATGATCATATGTTTTAAAGTTGACCTACCCAATTATTTTCCTAAGTTATGTGCTCAATTTCAAACAAGTCCAACTAAAAATTTCTGGAAAATTTTCATTAATGCTCAAATTTCAGACAATTTCACCCATTACCCCCATATGAAAAACATTAAGATGACATGCAATTATATTAGACATCCACATATTACACTAGATAGACTGTGGATGCTAGAAAGATGTAAATAAAGAAATTTTGCAACTAGAAGAAAAATTGCAAAAAACTAAGAAAAATGCTAAAATGAAAGAAAATGAAATAAAACTAACATAGAAATTGTCCCATCTCCCCCCCAAAGCTTGAATTCGACTATGACCTCATAGTCAAGAACAAACTCAGAAGGTGGAATAGTGATATCCTACTACTGCTCAGGTGGCGGGTACTACGGGTATTGCTGACTACTGGGATCCCATGTAGGACATGGCCCCTGAAATGAAGGATCAGATGGGGGCATCAGGGGCGGTTGTGGGTAGCCTCCAAAGTGGTCTGTACTCCAGTAGTGGTCATAGAATGGTTGTTTCTACATCTCTAGATCTGAAGGTATGAAGAGAAATGAAATACTATCCCTCCTTTTATAACTGAGGTCGGCGCCCCTGGTACCCCGTCGATACCATCAATGAGGGTCGATGGTATCGAACTATCCCATTGATCGACCTCCTGATTTGGCGTGCATTGTTGATGGTGTCTCACGACTCGCTGACATGGCCTGTCGATGGCATCGACTTCTGTATGCATCCATTATCCTCGCGAGGCCTTGGCGGTGGATTCCCCTGAAGCTGTGTCGATACCATCGACATAGGGGTCGATGGCATCGACTTCACTAGCAAAGATTCATCTGAATATCTTCATGGATCTCGCGAGCATCGACCATGGTGTCGATACTATTGACTTGCTCTAGAATTTGAGTTGATTCTCCTGTTGGGTGGTCAATACTATCGATGAGGCCGTCGATAGTATCGATGGAGCAAATTTTCTGTAGTTGTCGCTCTGCACCCTCTTCGCTACCATCGAATCAGTGGTCGATGGTATCGACATCCACACAGACCTGCACACTTAGCAAATGTATCAGGGTATCATTTTTACATTAAAAATGAAATTAACCAAAACTACTGAAGTAAATGGAAATGAAGTCTACCAATGGCTGGGTTGCCTCCCAACAAGCACCCTACTTTAATGTCTTAGGCTAGACGTAATAATGCTCATCAAATTGGGGCATCGGAGGGTGTCCCTAAGGAATCACTCAGCAATTTGAACTTAACTCTTTCTTTGCCGATCCCTAATGTCAAGGTACCTCTCCCGATAGCAGTGATAACATTAGTCGTAGCTTGAAATGGCCTCCCTAGTAGCATCTCACAACCATTAAGCTAAGACATGTCCAAGACTATGAAATCTATAGGGAAGATAAATCTGTCAACATTGACAAGTACATCCTCACACACTCTATGTGGCTTCACTATAGATCCATCTGCTAACTCAATAGACATGGCAGATTTCTTTGGTGACTTGAATCCCAACTTTTCAAATGTGGTTAACGACATAAGGTTTATGCTAGCACCTGAATTGCAATGTGCGTGTGTAAAGTGACGGCCGCCAATGGAGCACGGTATGTAGAAACTCCCAGGATCTTTCTTCTTCTTTGGTAGACTCCCGTGGATTATTGAGATCACTGTCTCATTCATAAAGCAAATGTCAATGTCTTTTATCTGCCTTTTCTTAGTGATGATGTCCTTGATAAATCTTCCGTATGCAGGAATATGTTCTATCCCCTCCACTAGAGAAATGTTAATGTGAAGCTTCCTAAACATCTCCAAGAACTTCTTGTAGTGCATATGTTCTTTCTTCGGCCTCATACTATCTGGACAAAGCACATTTGGCTCCTTCACTCGCTTGTATGGTGGCACATATGGGCTATTTGGTGTCTCCTCCCCTAAGCTCGCTTCAATGTCACCCTTTTGCGTAAGCTTTGACACATCATTCTCGGTTTATGAGGCTCGTGGTTGCCCATCCTCCTCGGTGGTAGTGGCTCCACTGTGAAATATGGCTTTCACCAGCTCTCCTCTCACCTAGATGTGGGCAGGGATGTGATGGTGGCTTGGTGGGATTTTTTGAATGGGCGACATCCTCCTGGTAATCAATATAAGTTGTGGGGGTATGGCACACTGGGTCTAGCCTCCGTGTCAAAATGCATTTTTCCCTTTTCATGGACCCCAACCTCCAGGGGTTTTGTCTCCTTAATCACAGATATATACTTAACTTGATGATTTGATTGAGTAGTCTCTGCATTACCAGCTGGTCTTTGTTGATTTTGATGCTTCATGGCTACCACTTCATTGGAAATTTGGGCCACATTCATCTCTAGTGCCCTCATCTATGCTCCATGACTTTGCAACATCTGCCCAAATTTATTCAAAATCTCACCCTGGGACTGTAACTGCTTGTCGAACATATTCATCAACTCTTGATTTTGTTTCACCACTTGGCTGAACAATTCGGTGCTTTTGTCCTCTGCAGTGGGAGTGGCTTTGCCTCCGGGTCTTGTAGGAAGTTGTTTGGATCCTTCCATGAAAATTTATTGTCCTTCCTCCAAGCATAGTCATTGCTCCTATAGCCCTATTGATGCATACAATTTACATATTCTTCCTCATCAGACCCATTGCTCTCCTTCTCTAAGAGCTTCTTAGCTAGTAGGTCCATCTTCTCATTTAACTCTTTAATTGCCTTTGATTCCACTGTAGCTCTAACTTGTTCTGGTGCATCTCTATCACCCCATGACTGTTTCTTGGCCATGTTCTTCAAGATCTCCCAACACCTTGTGCCTGTGTTGTTTAATAAGAAACCCGAGCCTACTGAATCGAGGTTGCTTCTATCATGCTCATTGAGAGCAAAGTAGAAGATTATGACTTGTTTTTCCTTATCCATCCCATGATATGGGCACTTCCTCAGCATGATTTGGAAGCGCTCCCATGTCTCAGAATAGGTCTCACCAGCCCTTTGACTGAAATTATGGATCTTCCTCACGAGCCATTGGTCTTCTCCAGTGGAAAGAATCTCTCGAAGAAAACCTCTATCATTTGATCCCAAGTCTCAACGATTTAATCATCAAAGTTGTGCAACCATTCTCGTGCATTTCCTTCTAGAGATCTAGGAAATAACTTCAAGTAAAGTGCCTCCTGTGGATACCTATCAATCTTGATCATATCACAATTTTCCACAAAAGTGTTGATGTGGGCAACATGATCTTCATTCTTCAACTCGTGAAATGCTTGAGACTTGACCAAGTTTATCAATGTCAGATCAATCTTGTATGTGGGAATGTTGATTGCCTTCCTTTTGATCGACACCTTTGATGTTGATGAGGAGGATCCTTGATCTTCTCCCATATCGTCTGTTCCTCAGCCATTGCTTTAGGTTCTTGTTCAAATTCCTCAGTTGGTGGATTTGTCAGCTAGACTTCTTCACCCAATGGACGAATTTATGGTAATTAAGCGTAGTCTGTGCTACGCATCCTTACCATCAACTAGCACCTGAAAAGATGGAAATCATTTTAGTACAATGCTAAAAAGGAATAAGTAATTAAGAGATGTGAAATTAAATTTAAAATTTTAAGAATTATATGAAAGAGTGGCCTAGATTGGTCACTCGCAGCACTCGTAGTGCCGCAAATTTTCATTCCCCGGCAACGGCGCCAAAAACTTGACACGATTAAACTGTGCGTAAAACGCAAGTGCACGCGTCAATGTAATATAGGCCTATGTGAGGCCCGAGTCAAACTCAGGGAACGTAATTTCAGTAGACTACTACTAACTACTTGCAATCAGCTAGACCAATTATAAAAGTTTGAGAGTTGTTTTGAAAAAGAAAATAAAAACAAAAGAAAACAAAGTAATCGATTAAATGGTTGGTTTAATCAATTAAAATGGAATCTTTAGGATTGCAGTTTCACCTCGGATTCTCGTTGTACTAATTCCTACATAATTATCACAACTTGTCTCCTATCCCGGGTAGTGGCATGTAAATAGAATTGTTCGCTTCCGTGATACAATTCACTACCTCAATTTAGGTCAGTTCCACGTCAGTTGTAACATATACCCTAAATTAGGTGCATGAAATACATATCTCTAGGTTTCCACCATTAATCGTAAATCGCCTTTTCCAAAGAATTTATAAGTTAATGTGATTATTGCGTCTTTTCAACCGTTAAATCTTCGTCAAAAGCAATTAAAGGTATTAAATTACCATTATGGTGATCAAGCACAATGATAGAATTGAGAAAACAATATCATACCATGGATTTGAGAGATAAATTATAGTTAACTATGCAAAAAGTGCCATACAATGATTATTCGGGCTACTCCAAGTCCTAAAGGTAAAGGGGATTAGCCTTGCATTTTCATCTCAATGAGAAACACGATGAAAGGAGAAGAAAACATAGGGGAAACGTGGATGGAGATGGTGTAACCCCTGAACAAAGGAGAATCAGATGATCCTCGGCGTGGGATGGGCGTTCCGCAGCCTTCCGGTGGTAGAAAACTCCTTCTGCAGCTCTGGAAATGTCTGGGGCGTAGCTCTGGTCTCCATTCTTCATCCTCTCCTCTTCTGAGACTTGTGCGGCGGCTAATGACGTGATAATACGGCTTGGGCCATCTTTTCTAGGTATAGGGATCACTTACGGCCGCCAAAACATCACGGCCATTCGATTTAGATTGATCTGGATGGTTTCCTGATTTGACGACGTCGATACCATCGACAGTGGGTTGATGGTATCGACCCGTGTAGGGTATCAGCACTCCTTGATTTTCTGGGGTTCTCTCTGATGGCAGCTCGATACCATTGACATCTTGCATCGATGGTATCGACGTGTGGATGTTTGGCTTGCTGAAGACATCTCGCTACCATCGACTTATGGATCGATGGTATCGACCCATTCTTCTCTTTCCGGCTACCTCACTGTAGCCGTCTCGATAGTATCGACAGCCGTCGATGGTATCGACCACTGCAGATATGCAAATTCCCTAAAATAAAGAGAAGAACACCAATCAAGTCCAAGAAATATGATCCTTTATACCAAATAAGATAAAACAAGTTAACATTGATGCATAATGAGATTATAGGCTAAAGGAAATGAATCATGTGATATTAACCACAAATATGACCAATACATGCACAAAACGATTATAAAACTAGACTATAAAAGCGACTCAAAACCCTTGCATCCGAAATCCAAGTATCATCATTTACATTAGGTGAGTAGATTGGTTATCTTTTCTTTTCCCTATTAGATTAAAGGATGAAATCAAATCATGTAATATTCTTCAGATATCCCTAATTTCTACTCTCATCTTTACATTCATGTAGGGTTTTGACCTACCTATGAGAATCAAGAACATATTGTAGAAGATGGAATTTGGGATTTCTTCCCAAACTGGGGTATAGTAATATGAGATCATATCTAAGAAAGTCTAATAACCTTAAAATAAGTGAAACATCCATTACTAATCCTATTTTTATACAAATCAAGTATAACAAGAAATATGACTTTTTCCTGAATGAGCTTTTATTCAATTAGAACATGTCAAATGATATGTTTGATTCTGTTAAGAGAAAATGATCAATAGAAAGGTCATGGATTGTAGTTCAATGATTTTATGATATTTTATTAATATTTTAAAATAGGGGAAAGTGGTGACATCAAATATCACTATTGTAGGAAATGCTTTATACAACAGGAGAAACACAATAGTTCTGTTGATTGTGTTATAGTTAGCATACTTACCACAACAAGTCTATTTTTGTGTTATATATTGTATATTTTATACAATACAAGTTATTTAAAATAAACATGATACTACAATGGGCGCTAAAGTGTTGTAATAGATTGTAGTATCACAACATACTCAAAGTTGTTGTAAAAGACCTTAAATATACAACATACGATGACCCATTGTAATAGTCACACATAATAACATGTTGTAATAGACCATCATTACACAACACAAACTAACCCGTTGTAATATATTATAATCACACAACAGGCATTCACCTATAGTAATAGGTACATGTTGAAATCCATTGTTATATATCAATATCACACAACAGACTCCAATCTGTTGTCATATACTTTACACAACATGTTGTGATCCTTTTTACTAGATAAATGTGATAAATCATTGTAATAGAAAACCATTACACAACGTAGACTAATCTATTATAATATATCATAATTACACTACAACCATTCACATGTTGTAATAGCTACATGTTGTAATAGACCACAATCAAACAACATGTTGTAACTTGTTGTTATATACCAAGATCAAACAATGAGACAACCAATCAAAACCCTCCTACCTTTCTCCTATATTTCAATAATCCTCATGTCAAAAAACATTACCCCTTGATAGGGCTGTGAGTTGGCGATCTACTAGTTGCGTCCTCTGTGGTTGCAGTAGAGTATGTAATCATAGTGATTTTCTTCCAAACCGCTGACCCCAATCCACCAATGCAATGTCATGTAATTGAGCCTCCTGGGACCTCAAAAATCTGAGAAATGTCAGAATTACTCTCCTTCTACTATCATGAAGAAGTAAAGATACACATGGCTATGGAGATCAACTGCAAGGGTTTCACTACAAAAAAAAATTAACATAAGTCAAGGATAAATAGTTAGGGATTAAACCCCTCACCTTGCCTTTCCATTTTCCGAAGGCATGGCCTTAAATAAACAAATTATAATCCCTAACTAATAGCTTCTATCCACTCTTAATCAATATTTTTAGAATGGAATCGATGGTCCGACCGGTGTTAACTCAGAAAAGATTGAGTCAGGTTTTACTGGAGTGGTTAAATCGGGTGGATCAGAAATGACATCGCCAACATAAAAAATAAATAAACCGAAAAAATCATACCAATCACCACACACAAGGAAATTAAGGGTCGAACCATTCAAACAGGTTGAACCGGGCACCCTATATATATATATATACATATATATACATATATATATATATATATATGTGTGTGTATATATATATATATAGTTAGTTAGGCTAGAATACAACTAAGTGTATTCGGAGAAGAATGCTCTCAAGTAGTTTTTCAGGATGCAATATTTTTTTTCAAAAATATAAACCATTGATCTTCTTAATCATCTTATGAATAACTCATATAAAAAAACTAAGCACATTTGGAAATTTATAGGTCATGTTATAAAGACCGCAAAAATTATGCATTTCAAATGTGTTTCGTGTGTCGATTTTGTTGTCCTCAGATGAGTAACTTACACTCATCCAAATGGGCTCAAAATTTGTATATAGCCTAATTATTGTATGACAATAAATATCAATGGTTTACATCTTGCAAAAAATAGTTTTGATATGCAAACACACTTGAGTGTATCCGTGTGATCTGTACACTCAAGTGTATTCTAGCCTGACTCTCTCTCTCTCTCTCTCTCTCTCTCTATATATATATATATATATATATATATATATAAAATATTTATATTCATATGTATATACATATATATTCATAAAGATCAATATATATATGCATGTACATAGATGTACATAAATATAGGGTATATATTCACTATCTGAGCGGGTAACTAACTTTTGATACGCGTTGATCTGTTTTGCAATAGGAATGCAGCATGAAATTTTTTTGTCCCTCTAAAACCAGTAAAAATGATATTTATGACAAAATAGTAAACAAGTTATATTGTATTAAAAATAAGTTTTTTTGTTACAATGTGGTCATCTCATTATAATTTTGACTATCTCATTAGAAATATGTGACTTCATATATATAAATATATACATATATATACATATATATATATATATATATATATATTTGTATGTATACATATGTATATGTATTTGTATGCATATATTCATATACATATGAAAATATATTTATTCTATGTATATTAATATATATGCATATATGTATACACTATATATGTATTTTACCTTCTAATCTTTTTATTTGAACCACTGGTTTGGTTCGGTCAGATTCGTCCTGGTCAATTTGTTGAATCGGTAGGACCATGCTTCTGAACGGTTGGATCAAAAAAAACATAATCGGGTTTTCAGACTTTTGGACCAGTTAGCCACTGCTTTACCAATTTAACTGGTTGAACCGTCTTGTCCAGTCCAGTTTTAAAAACAGTACTTTTATTAGCCTCCCCTAATCCTACTAACTGGAAAGAATTAAGAATAGTACACATCCCCTCACACCAGTGCCTGATACTCCCGCCTGTCACACCCCACCCCCATACCCGTGCCGGCAAATACTCTTCCCACCTGTTCATTCGTGCCCCCCTTTGTACTCTGGATACCCTACTAGTTATTCTAGGTGTCGGCAGTGTCGATGCTTGGTTTTCTACTATATATATCCTCTTCCACGGAAACCATCCAACCCCACCCTCTCTATATGTAATATGTGGCAATGTTCTTGTCTATGTAAGTGTCTACGGCCATGTAGGGAGGTGGTGCCAATGTATTAGTGATTGGCTCTAATGGACTCCTCAATTATTATTGACTGTCCTCCTCACCCATGATCTAATGACACGTAGTCGCAGAGACATTGAAGACAGCACTTGAAGCCAAAAGAACCGCCAGATCCGCAATAAGGAACCAAACCAACTGAGTAGAAGATTCAAGAATACAGTTTTCTAAGACTTCTTTTGCCTATTCCTATCAACATATATTAGTTCTCTCACCAATGCCTTCCATTCCATTTTTCCATTGAAATTGAGCTCATGATTGACGAATTGGATATTGTAGTTTTAGGTACAAATAACTCAATACCGTCCTTTTGTGAATGGGCATTGGAACTTATGAAAAATGAAGTGAAATAATATTATTTGTGGTATAGATGATACAACTCTCTAACTCCTTTGACTCTCATCCAATGTTTGTTTCCTCATACATTCAATTTTGCAACAATGCATTTTTCAAGCCTTCCCCAACATATAGCTCTCGAATTTTCTTCATGTACACCTGTGAAGGTATGACGTATATAAGTTACATCAAGTAAATAACATGTTTGGAATTTATGTTATTGTTTTACATAATTGAAATGGTAGTTGGATTGCTACAAATATCTTGTGGTTTGGTCAATATGGTAAGTTAGGGGTTGTCTAGACATGTTGAGATGACTTTTATTTTAGTCTTGTTTGTGTGACATCCTGCTATCACACAGACAACTAAATGCCACACGAAAACATGTGGATCCATCATAAACATCGTATTACCAAAAACATGGGTTAATTAAAACCGATTGCGGAAAGTAGTTAAGAAAGGAACTATTACTACCAGATCCACATCCTACAAAGAAAACATGTTATATAAATATACATCAACTTGATGAATGTCCACCGTTCATAGGATCCAGATGTCCCATAAGCACAAGAGTTCATCACATGTTTATATACATAACATACCTAGACAGGTCAACAACAGGATAAGAAAGCCATATCAACTATACATCGTGAAACCTCATCAAAACACCTCCAAGGACCTGAGAGTACATGGATGACTCTAGGACTCTACTATAAAACCTCCAAAAGACATCAGCATAACCACCTCTTTCCTTTTACTGCTCTTTTTGCTGCTCAGCTGAAACACCACGATCACCACCATGTCTAGCTCGACCACCTAAAAAGGTCTTTAAACCAACGAGGTGAGACACACCGTCCCATCGAGAAACATAACCCCCGCTGAAACTATAAAACCTCAAAGGAGAGCTAGAACAGATAAAATAGGTAATTGATATAAGCATATTGTATATGAGCAGCATACTGAGAAGAGCTAACATGTTATAACTTCTTAATAAGATATTCAAGAGGTATATAACTAGGTATTTCTTATGGGACATGATTGACAAGACAAGTTATATAAGAACTCATCATAAGATATGATGAACATGTAATTAACTGCAAGATATAACTAGGGCAACCATACAAGCAAGGCCTCAACCAATGTTCTGTGTTATTCCCTAAGCAATATATACTATATGGTTCGATTACAATTTATTATGCCATGAGGAAGTGAGCCATACCACTCAAATCCAACCTTTGGCTGCGAAGCCCCAAATCGGTGCCATACAAGGTCAATGGAAGAGCCAGACTCCATGACCTCACCTCCTCGTGGTCAGTGCATAATATCTAAAGCAGGACTACATTCTCTTGCTTAAGTGGCCTCAGCCACACAGGGTCAAGCTACCCTCTGCCTAGCCCACCTTGGTATAGGTATCGATGCTAGAAAACCGAGCCACGGGCCTATTCACCGTGCCCCATCATCACTGAGCCATGGGCCTATTCACCATGATCTATCACATATCCTGAGCCATGGGCATGTTCACCCTTCTCCAACCACACTGAACCAAAGGCCTGAAACCGTGCTCTAAACATGCACTACTACTTAGGGTTTAGGCACACCCCGCATATTCAACAATATGCATTCTAGGTTAACCCTTAGGAGAACCTGTTTCACCATCACCAAACTCCTGATGATGATGGATCTATGGCCAGGGCAGACTACATGAAAAGTTCTTCTATAATTAGTTAATGTATTTTAAGTGGATTGCAAGATTCAACCAAGTTATCTAACATGCAACAATAACAAGAATGAATAAACATAAAACACATTATCTTGTGTTACATTGTCACTAAGGCCTTCAGTGCCATCAACATCATCATGATCCGTCACAAGGATCCAACATCACATGTTACCACTTGGCCTCTTGCCAATCATCAAGATCCATCTCAAGGATCAACATCATAGGGACTCAATCCCATCATCAAGGTACACATTGCCATTCCATGGGTAAAACCCATCATATATCATTGGGTTCATCATAACCCTTGATGTTCCACATCATATCATTGTCATGTCATCATCATGGCCTCATCTTACAAATGTTACATGCATGGTTAGTGAAATCACAAAGGAGCAATGATACTTGTACAAGGAACATTTACAACTCCTTACTTTAATATGAGAATCAACCATGCAACATAGATGAATGTATCGAAGCATAGCATTCTTATATCTATATCAAAGCATAACAACCTCATGAACCAAAGAATAACAAGCATTAGGGTTACCAACAGAACATGAGGTACAACCCTCACTATAGGTTTATCAGGTAAAGGAAAACCCTCACCAAAGGTATATTGGGCAAGGGACAACCCTCACCAAAGGCACAACATCTCTCACCAAAGAGTTTGAAACCCAGCACTATATCGGTTAAGCATTCTACTGTAACGGCTAGCATCCATCTAGGGCTACAACCATATCACCCAAGCCACTAAGGCACTATGTCGGGCAGTTCCACAAGGCTGATAACGAGCAACACCTCCTGTCGAGCAACACTTCTAAGGACAAACCAACAATGCCCAAGCGTGCAACATCATACCGGGTAGAACCATATCGTGCAACACCGTGTCGGGCGGTACCATACCAGACAGCATGCATCGCCACATAATGGGCAACACCGTGTCAGGAAATTCCTCACAACAATGTGTTACAATAGGCAAAACCCATACCGCCCAATGCAACAACACCATAGCCACCGATTGTATCGCCCAACACAAGGGTCAGCACACTATACCCAAATCATTCAAGGAACCAACGAGCTACTACATCGGTTAAACAACCTATCGACCAACTAAGACTACTGGGCAAAGAACCCACTATCAAGGGTTCATATCGGTCAAAGGGGTCAAGAAGACACCCACCTAACACATCGTCCAAGCTCCACCCTAGGACAGGGATATCGGTTTAGCAAGGGTGTTGGGTTACACCTCATCACGGGTTGGTCCTCTTCAAACTCAAAACCACCACCAACCCTAAATGATCAAGGGAGTTGGCTCACCTCTCAACAACTAAGTGAGAGGGGTTTTGCACAACCACTATCACATATCGGGCAGATGGGTCATCACCATATCAGCCATCCCACAACCAGGTCAAACGCAAACCCTAGGCTCACCCATTCAAATCCATGGTAAGAGAGGGGTATTTCCTCATGGGAACACTACACACACCTTTGAACTAAGGAACCCTAAGCTCACCTTTCAACTTAAAGTGAGAGAGGGGTTTTGCTCATGATCCCCTAACACAAAAGGTAGGCCGACACAAAGGGAAACTGAGACACCACATATCATCCAACAAGGTCTAGGGCACATAACGGGCAGCAACATAACTGACTAAAACAAGAAGCATTACTAAGAAGATATGTAAGGCCGGTCAAGATAGCATAGTAATGCAACATGTAAAAGAGGTAGTATAGTTAGGAGTAGGAGTTATGTAACCCACCTTAAGCATGACTCCAAGCTCCAAGCTTTGGCCACCAACAAGAGAAGAAAAGTAGCAGGATGTATCAGCCACCACCAAGGAGAAAGCAGCAACAGTAGCAGCTATATCGGCCACCTCCTCTCCTTCATTCTTCTCATTCTCGGCCAGTAAGGGAGAGAAAATGGCTAAGGGGCAAAGAGATCCCAAGCAAGAGAAAAGAGATAAATAGAAGAGGTAAAAGGGTAGGAACAAGCAAGGTGTCATCCTCCCTAAGAACACATGTCCATAGCCTTTGCCACCTTGCTAACAACAAGCACCAAGTGTCCATAAGGGGTGACACAAATGAAGCCAGGTTAAGAAGGGTGTGTATCGCCCAACATGGTGCCATGGCCGATACACCACTTCCCGGCACACCTCTTGGCCGACACACCCTGTCTGACACACCAAGCAAGGAGGCGGCACCAACCTCAAACTAGGCCCAAGAAATCCCAACAACAATCCTAAGCTTCAACAAACTCAAACAAGGCTCAAAGCAAACTAACCAAGGTGCCCAACCCATCCTCTCAACCCTAGAGGATGCAAGGAGAGAGAAAGATATCTCTCAAGGTGACAAACTTGCACACCAACCCTAGAACTTGGGTAATTTGCAAGTTGCACCTCAACCTCTTAACAGAGCACAAACAAACCCTAATCATAACTCAAGTGGTTAGGCAAGCCTCTAAACATAGGGTTTAGGCAAAGCAAATAGTGTAAGCCCAAAACAGAGGTCAGGGTCCTTACAAGCCATAAACCCCTACAAAAGGATTTCATCCCCGAAATACGAAGAGAAAAGTGAGGCATACTTCCTCCTCATCTCTTCCTCAAGCTCCCACGTGGCATCCTCAACACCACGATGATGCCAAAGAACCTTCACAAGAATCAGGTCATTCCTTTTCATCTTCTACATTCTTCTTTCGAGGATCAACACCAGACCTTCCTCGTAGGTCACATCTTCATCAAGCTCAACCTCAACTGGCTGTATTACTATCTCTGTGCCTAGATGACTTTTCTTTAGCATACTGACATGGAACACTGGATGCAATCTGTGCAACTCTAGCGGTAGCTTTAACTTGTAAGCCACTTTGCCAACTCATGCTATCACCAGATATGGCCCCATATACCTGGGAGCCAACTTGCCTTTTTGACCAAACCTCAGCACGCCTTTCCATGGAGAGACCTTGAGATACAGCTTGTCTCCCACCTGGAACTCTAGAGTTCGTCGAATATTATCTGCATACGACTTCTCTCTATCCTATGCCACTTTCAACAATTGTTGTATCACGTTGATCTTATTTGTCGTCTGTTGTACTAACTCAGGATCTAGAAGCTAATACTCACCAGCCTCATACCAACATAAAGGAGATTTGCACTTCCTACCATATAAAGCCTCATAAGCTTCCATGTCGATACTCCGTTGGTAACTGTTGTTGTAGGCAAACTCTATCAAATTGAGATGCACATCCCAACTACCTAGGAATTGTAAAACATAAGCTCGGAGAAGATCCTCCAAAGTTGTAATAGTCCTTTCAGACTATCCATCTATCTGCGGGTGGAAGGCAATACTAAATCTCAACTGTGTTCCCAATGCTCTGTGCAATTGTTCCCAAAAACAACTCGTGAACTTAGGACCTCTGTCAGAGACTGTCGTTACTGGCACACCATGCAAACGCATTATCTCATTCACATACACCCGAGCAAGCTTCTCTGCTGTGTATGTTGTCTTTACAGGAATGAAATGAGCAAACTTTGTCAACCTATCCAGTATCACCTAGATGGAATCATGATTTCTAGCTGTCTTTGAAAGACCAACTACTAAATCCACGGTTACATGATCCCATTTCAACTGTGGTATTGGCATGGGTTGCGACATACCTACCAGCTTCTGATGCTCAGCCTTAACCTACTGGCATACCACACACGTAGCCACAAATTCGGCCACATCTCTCTTCAATCTAGGCCACCAATACAGATCCTTCAGATTGTGATACATCTTGGTGACACTTGGATGCATAGCATACATCGATGTGTGCGCTTCCTCGAGCACTAACTACCTTAGACCATCAACATCGGGAACCATCATCCTGTTATGATAACAAACTAGTCCATCCTCAGACTCATGGAATCCATCAGGCTTCTCACTACCAAACTCTGATCTAATCAACTGAACTATAGCATTCGCCTGTTGTGCTTCTTTGATCTACTACCTTAATGTAGGCTTCACTTGCATCTATACCATCGGTCCTGCCAACAAAGAAACTTCCAATTGTACATTCATCTGCCGTAAAGATATGAACATATCCTGCCTATGGCATATCAAAGAACACAACTGTGCCTTTTTCGTAGGAAGAGAAGAAGACTTCCTATTAAGTGCATCAGCTACCACGTTCGCCTTACTAGGATGATACTCAATGGTGCAATCATAATCACTTATCAGCTCCATCCAGTGACATTGTTGCATGTTCAGCTCACTCTATGAGAAGATATACTTTAGGTTCTTATTATCCGTAAAGATCTTACACACCTCCCCATAAAGATAGTGTCTCCAAATATTTAACGCATGGACCACTGCTACCAACTCCAAATCATGTGTTGGATAACTCTCCATATGTTTCTTAAGTTGTCGCGATGCAAAAGAAACCACATGAACCTCCTGCATCAGCACACAGCCTAAGCCTTTCATGGAAGCATCGTAGAAAACAACATAGCCTTTCCCATGCTTTAGCAGCACTAACACTGGAGCACTAGTCATCTTATCCTTTAAGCTATGAAAAGCTTGCTGACTACGATCATCCCAAACAAAAGGTACATCCTTCCTGGTCAACTTCGCCAATGGCAATGTGATTACACTGAAGTCCTTTATAAACCTCTAGTAGTATCCTGCTAAACCTAGAAAACTACAAACTTCAGTCGGTGTCTTTGGTTGCTACCACTCTGCAACTAACTCCACCTTCTTGGGGTCCACTCTGACTCCTTCCACCAATATCGCATGTCCCAAGAAAGTCACTTCCTTCATCCAGAACTCACACTTGCTGAACTTTGCATACAACTGGTGCTGGTGATGGAGAGTCAATTCTTGTCGAAGATGTTGTTCATGTTGTCGATTGTCCCAACTATAGATCAACATGTCATCTATGAAAAATACAACAAACTAATCTAAAAACAGACAGAACACTCTGTTCATCAGATCCATGAAAGGAGCAGGTGCATTGGTTAGCTCGAATGGCATAACCACAAACTCAAAGTGACCATACCTCGTCCTAAAAGATAACTTTGGTATGTCATCCTCCTTGATCCTCAAATGATGATATCTAGATCGTAGATCGATGTTTGAGAACACTATAGCACCACGCAACTGATCAAACAGATCGTCTATCCTTGATAAAGGATACTTATTCTTGATCGTAACTTTGTTCAACTGTCGGTAGTCTATGCACAACCGCGTCGATCCATCCTTCTTCTTTACAAACAGGACTGGAGCACCCCACGGTGATGTGCTCGATCTGATGAAACCCTTATCTAGCAACTCATGTAACTGCTTCTTCAGTTCTTCCATCTCAGTTAGAGCCATCATGTACGGTGTCTGGGCAATTGGATGTGTCACTGGTACTAGATTGATTTCAAAATCAATCTCTCGAGGTGGGGGAACGCGGGGAAACTCATCGGGAAACACACCCTCAAACTCTCTAACAACTGTCACGTCTTGAAAACTCAGACCTTTTGCCTCAGTATCGACAACATGAGCTATAACGCTTTACAACCTTGTTGCAACAACTTTTCTACCACCATAGCTGATACCAAACACGTCGGAAAAATCTTCCTATCTCCCTAGAAGATCCACTTCTCCCCACCGTCAACAAACACTGCTTGCTTGGAACCACAGTCAAGAACAACCTTATACCTCTCTAAGGTATCCATCCCAAGGATTACATTGAATCCATGCATATCAAGTGGTATGAGATTCATTGTATGTTGTGTCCCGAGAAGGATAGAACACATGATGGACACACTTCTCGAAGCATTGAGGAACCATCAAGAGGGGTTTCTAACAACAAGCTATCTTTCTTACAACTAACAGGTAAAAGACAACTATCAAGCATACTATAAGCGATAAAAGAGTGTGTAGCACCTGGGTCAACCAGAATATATACAAAGCAAGAAGAACACAAATCAGAATGAAATAACTCCATCTGACCTGCCACTACTCATGGGTTGATTATCGCCTCCGGCTGACTCATAGCATAGAATCGAGTCATTGCTTGTTGTCCACGTCCTCAGCTTCCTTGAGCAGATGATCTTGCTTGTGACACTTGACTGCATCCTCGCCCTCTGTTACCATTGGACTACTGTGTATCTGATCCTTGTTGATTCTGCCTTGGCTGCTACGTCACTTCGACATCTCTCCTTGGGCAATTCCACCTGATATGCCCGACCTGTCCACATAGAAAGCACGACAGTTCTCTCGGATGCAGCCTAGACGGTCTTGTCACTACCACTGAAGCTGTGTTGTACACCTTTGATGGTGAAGAACCATGTCCTCTTCCTTTACTTGGTGACCATTGAGATGGTGCACAAGAACCTTGTATCATAGAAGGTGCAGAATACCTTCGCTTCTTGTGGTTGTCAAACATTTGTTTCTAAAACTAAGGAGGCCTTTTCTTAGACATAGCCTCTCTCTTCTCCTTAACTGACCGTTCAATCCTTTGGACAGACTCCACAAACATGGCAAACTGCTCTCGGTTCTCTAAAGCAGCAGTAGGTGTTGTCATCTCGGCACTCAAACCTTTCTCAAACCGTCTGATCCTCTCATCATCTATTGCTGCCATGTGAGGAAAAATTATCAATAGCTACATAAACTTGGCTTCATACTCAGTGATGCTCAAAGAACCCTGGCGCAGATGCTCAAAATAGCTAATATCCTCATCCAGATACATCTTCGAGAAGTATCGATTCACGAACACCAGCCAGAAGATGTCCCAACAGATCACCTCACTAGGTTGCTTCTCTTCCTTAATGTCCCACCAGTGGCCAACACTACCTTTCAAAAGGTAGACAGCATGCTTGACTTTGTCTACTTCAGGGATGTCAAGGATCTGAAAGGCCTTCTCAAGACCTGCCAGCCACATATCTGCATCAGTTGGATTAGCCGTTCCAGCATAATTCGAAGCTCCAACTCGACGAAGCCGCTCGAAGGTCTTCCCAATACATGGAGATTCACCATGGGGAGCATGTGCTCTTGGCGGAGGCACTAGCAATCTTTCCACCATGAGATTCATCATTTCCATTACATGTCCCATAAGGTGTTGGTATATAGGATTCTCAAGAATGGCTAGGTGGATTAGAGGGACCTCAGGCACCTGATCTTCATGTGCCTGCACACTCACTCCATCAACTGATGCAGCGACACTGCTCTAGACAGCATGTTCTTCGTGACTTCCAGACATCTTTTAGCTTTACCTTCTGCTGGGGGCAAAAGGTTATTATGATAAAATATGGAAGAATCACAAGAACAAACACGAAACCTAGTCCTAGATCTCTCTAGACTCAGCGAACCTAGAGCTCTGATACCAACCTAATATGTGACATCCCGCTATCACACAGACAATGAAATGCCACACAAAAACATGCAGAACCATCATAAACATTGTATTACCAAAAACACGGGTTAATTAAAACTGATTGCGGAAAGCAGATACGAAAGGAACTATTACAACTAGATCCACATCCTACAAAGAAAACATGTTATATAAATATACATCAACTTGATGCATGTCCACTGTTCATAAGATCCAGCTGTCCCATAAGCACAAGAGTTCATCACCTATGTATATACATAACAGACCTAGCCAGGTCAACAATAGGATAAGAAATCCATATCAACTATACATCGTGAAACCTCATCAAAACACCTCCAAGGACCTGAGAGTACAGGGATGACTCTAAGACTCTACTATAAAACCTCCAAAAGACACCAGCATAACCACCTCTTTCCTTTTACTGTTCTTCTTGCTACTCAGCTACACCACCACGTCTAGCTTGATCACCAAAAAAGGGTTTTAAACCAATGGGGTGAGACACACGGTCCCAGCGAGAAACATAACCCCTGTCGAAACTATAAAACCACAAAGGAGAGCTAGAACAGATAAAACATGTAACTGATATAAGCAGATCGTATATGAGCAGCATAGTGAGCAGAGCTAACTTGCTATAACTTCTTACCGAGATATTCGAGAGGTATATAACCAGGTATTTCTTAAGGAACATGATTTACAAGACAAGTTATATAAGAACTCATCATAAGATATGAGGAATGTGTAATTAACTACAAGATATAACTAGGGCAACAATACAAGCAAGGCCTCAACCAATGTTTCGTGTCTTACCCTAAGAAATATATACTATACGGCTGGATTACAATTTATTATGCCCTGAGGAAGTGAGTCGTACCGCTCAAATCCAACCTTCGGCTACGAAGCCCCAAACCGGTTCCACACAAGGTCAATGGAAGATCCAGACTCCATGACCTCACCTCCTCATGGTCAGTGCACGATATCTAAAGAAGGACCACATTCTCTTATTTAAGTGGCCTCAGCCACACAAGGTCAGGCTACCCTCTGCCTAGCCCACCTTGGTACAAGTATCGGTGCTAGAAAACCGAGCCACATGCATGTTCACTGTGCTCCATCACTACAGAGCCATGTGCATGTTCACCATGCTCTATCACATATCCTGAGCCATGGGCCTGTTCACCATGCTCTATCACATATCCTAAGTCATGGGTCTATTCACCCTACTCCAACCACACTAAGCCACGGGCCTGAAACCGTACTCTAAACATGCACTACTACTTAGGGCGTAGGCGCACCCCGCATATTCAACAATATGTGTTCCAGGTTAACCCTTAGGAGAACCTGTTTCACCATCACCAAACTCCTAACGATGATGGATCTATGGCTAGGGAAAACTACATGAAAAGTTCCTCTGTGATTAGTTAATGCATTTTAAGTGGATTACAAGATTCAACCACGTTATGTAACATGCAACAATAACAAGAATGAATAAACATAAAACACATTATCTTTTGTTACATTGTCACTAAGGCCTTCAGTGCCATTAACATCATCCTCATCCATCACAAGGATCCAACATCACATGTTACCACTTGGCCTCTTTCCAATCATCAATATCCATCTCAATGATCAACATCATAGGGACTCAATCCCATCGTCAAGGCACACATTGCCATTCCATGGGTAACACCCATCATATATCACTTGGTTCATCATAACCCTTGATGTTCCACATCATATCATTGTCATGTCGTCATCATGGCCTCATCTTACAAATGTTACCTGCATGGTTAGTGAAATCACAAAGGAGCAATGATACTTGTATAAGGAACATTTACAACTCCTTACTTTAATATGAGAATCAACCATGCAACATAGATGATTGTATCAAAGCATAGCATTCTTATATCTATATCAAAGCATAACAGCCTCATGTACCAAAGCATAACAAACATTAGGGTTACCAACCAAACACGAGGTACAACCCTCACTATAGGTGTATCGGGTAAAGGACAACCCTCACCATAGGTATATCGGGCAAGGGACAACCCTCACCAAAGGTATATCAGGCATGGGACAACCCTCACCAAAGGCACATCGTCTCTCACCAAAGCGTGTGACACCCAACACTATATTTGTTAAGCATTCTAATGTATCATCCAGCATCCATCTAGGGCTACAACCATATTGCTGAAGCCAATAAGGCACTATGTTGGGCAGCTCGACAAGGTTGATAATGAGCAACACCTCCTGTTGGGCTACACTTCTATAGACCAACCTGCAATGCCCAAGTGTGCAGCATCATACTGAGCAGAACCATATCATGCAATGCCGTGTCGGGTGGCGCCATACCAGGCAGCATGCAATGCCACATAACGAGAAACACTGTGATGGGAAATGCCTCACAGCAACGCGTTACAGTAGGCAACACCCATACCGCCCAATGCAACAACACGACAGCCACCTATTGTATTGCCCAACACAAGGGTCAGCACATTATACCCATATCAGGCAAGGAGCCAACGAGCTACTACATTGGTTAAACAACCTATCGACCAACTAAATCTACTGGGAAAAGCACCCACTATTAAGGGTTCATATCGATCAAAGGGATCAACAAGACACCCACCTAACACATCGTCCAAGATCCACCCTAGGATAGGGATATCAATTTAGAAAGGGTATCGGGTTACACCTCATCTTGGGTTGGTCCTCTTCAACCTCAAAACTACCACCAACCCTAAATGATCAAGGGAGTTGGCTCACCTCTCAACAACTAAGGGAGAGGGGTTTTGCATAATCACTATCACATATCGAGCAGATGGGTCATCACCATATCAGCCATCCCACAACTAGGTCAAACGCAAACCCTAGGCTCACCCTTTCAAATCCATGGTAAGAGAGGGGTGTTGCCTCACGAGAACACTACACACACCTTTGAACTAAGGAACCCTAAGCTCACCTCTCAACTTAAAGCGAGAGAGGGGTTTTGTTCAAGATCCCCTAACCCAAAGGGTAGGACGACACAAAGAGAAACTAACACACCACATATCATCCAACAAGGTCTAGGGCACATAAAAGGCAGTAACATAACTGACTAAAATAAGAAGCATTACTAAGAAGATATGTACGACCAATCAAGATAGCATAGTAAAGAAACATGTAAAAGAGGTAGTATAGTTAGGGGTAGGAGTTATGTAACCCGCCTTAAGCACAACTCCAAGCTCCAAGCTTCGGCCACCAACAAGATAAGAAAAGCAGCAGGATGTATCGGCCACCACCCAGGAGAAAGCAGCAACAGCAGTAGCTATATCGGCCACCTCCTCTCCTTCCATCTTCTCGTTCTCAGCCAGTAAGGGAGAGAAAACGGCTAAGGGGCAAAGATATCCCAAGCAAGAGAAAAGAGAGAGATATATAGAAGAGGGTAAAGGGTAGGAACAAGCAAGGTGTCGTCCTTGACCGACCTAAATCGCACGTTCAAAAAAGGGAGCAGATTTGAAGTAGTCGGACTTTTAAATTTATAACCTGAAACCTTCTAGGCCCCCGCAACTTTATTTACAGGGTCGAAGTAGATATACGGGGTCAAACACAGGGACAAGGGTGGTAGTGTTGGGAACACGGAATCGACACGTTACACTCCGGTAAGGGCAAGGAGATGATAAAGTTCCCCAAGGGAACACAAGCTAAGATCGATAAAATAAAAGAAAACTATCTCCAACTGGAGCTACGAGGAAAATTAAGGTTTTAAAGGTTTATCAGTTTTTAGGGTTTTCTCGCAATGGAAACAGAGAGGATAATACTATTGCTTTTAGTAAGGAACGAAGGAGAAAGCTTCGGTAAAACAAGCGGCAGCAGAAACATCTTGTACCCCTTCTCTCGAAGCGGGTACCTCTAATTAAGCATCAACACCTCTCTTAAGGTTGTTGGTCTTAAGTTAGAGTGGAAAGGTTACTAAAGCAACTCCGATCCTGGGCACTCTCGTACTCCCATATCGGACCAAACACTAGAGCCACAATACCTCTCTCGAGGCTGTTGCAACGGGAAAACATGATTTGGTAGCTAGTCGAAATGTGATCCAAGTGTACAAGCTAGAGTTCGGATGCTAAACAAGGCAATCACCCAACAAAAGGGGACCAAACATAAAGCAGCAGATAATTAAAACTCTTCTTATTCCATTAGCATAAAAGGGTCTGATTACATTGCATAAGTAAAGAAAGTAAATGACTGAAATAAGTAAAGATAAATGTCACCTTCTTGATTTAGAAGGGCGACAGGCTGCAGCAGATCCTCTAGCCCGATACTAGGCGGGAGCCTTTCCCGATACGCTTGTGTCTGGCGGCACACCCTCTCGGGCGACACACTCGTGATGGGCGGAGGTATCGAGTGGGGCGCTCATGCCCGATATGATCCAGCAGATAATTAAAACTCTTCTAATTCCATTAGCATAAAAGGGTCTGATTACATTGCATAAGTAAAGAAAGTAAATGACTGAAATAAGTAAAGATAAATGTCGACTTCTTGATTTAGAAGGGCGACAGGCGGTAGCAGATCCTCCAGTCCGATACCAGGCGGGAGCCTTGCCCAATACACCAGTGTCGGACGGCACACCCTCTCGGGAGACACACTCATGACGGGCGAACGTATCGTACGGGGCGCTCATGCCCGATACGATCATGTCGGGCGGCGCACCCTCTCGGGCGACACGCCGTGACAGGTGATGCGTATCGTGCTTGGTATCGTGATAGGCCAGAGTTTTTCTTCGAGTATTGGGTATACATGTCGGCTGTCCTTGTTGGCCGATATCAGTCTGCAGCGGTGCCCAGGGCCGATCCTAAGTGAACCATTCCCTCCCTATCGGGTCAGGGAAGTGCTCACCTAGTATTGCCCGGTACACCTCTGAGGCACGACACGCTAGCTCCAGATGCTTTCCCAAGTTAGCTTTCGAGAGATTCCGACATTTTTCTGACCCGTCCCATCGGAGTCCTGTAGCTACCATTTATAGGCAGCGGTTTGGAGAAATTGTGGTTCTCCGGGTGCCACATGTCTTTCATCAGCTCTATCATTTCGGATTCGGGGATGCCCGATATGCTTATCGTCCGGCACAAGGATGTCGAGCTGGGAGCGTGTCGGTCATCGTGATGTGTGGAGCCTTCCGGTGGGTGGCTTGCATCGCACGACACGCTTCAGCGGTCGTGGCGAGTCTGGCTCCCTGTCGGGTAAATGGTGTATCACTCGTCCTCTCCTTCTTGCGCGGCATCCTCATGTCGCGCAGTAGTGTATCGTGCTGCCCTGTGTCGGGAAGCGAGCGTATCGATCGGCAGGTTGGTAAGGAGGACGATGCAGGTGGAACACATTCGTGGGCCGGGACGGGTCTTTTTGCTGATAAATGAGTTGAAAATGGAGGAAAACTCTACAAAAGATGATAATATTGAGTTAAAAGTGTAGCGTGGCCTGTTTATGCAAAAACATGACAAAAAGGAGAGGAAAACAGTTTACAAGGGCAGATTTGATAACAAAATAAGGGCCAAAAACATCACAAAATTTGGTGTTATCAACTCCCCCAAACTTAGCATTTTGATTGCCTCAATCAATCTTTAAACTTTATTTTGTGACACTTCTTCTTGACCAGTAAAGTTTTCTGACCATGGGTTTGAGCGAGCATTGATATGTCTTACAGAGAATATGACCCGACCACGAACAACGGACTTGACTTCTCCTGCCTTATTTAAGCAAAAAATTTCTCCACAGCTTCGGCGAGACTTGGGTGCATGATTTCGAAGTTAACTTTCACACCAAACAGCTTTTGGGGACAGAAAGTTGTGTTTGGGTAGGCTTAAGGCATTTTGGGTTTTTCTTGTTTCCCATCGGTCCATCCAGGTAAGGGTCTTTTAGTGGGCAAGTGGTCCCTGCAGTCTAAGACAGTTGGCTTTAGAGTAGTGATTTCACATCCTACGTACCACTGCCCTGGATCTACCATGCCTAAAGATGGGTACTTTTGGAAAACAAGTGTGTATATGTTTTTTCTTTCTTTCTTTTCATTTGGCACAACTCTCATGCTTTTATTCACTCTCATAAGGCTATTATCTCTTTTTGGGATTTTGTCGGGTAAGGTAAAACAAGAGGAATTTATTGTTGTTTGGGTAGCTTTTTCCTTCTAATTACACGTCTCTTAGGTGTTGCGAGATTATTTTTCGAAATTTTTGGCGTGGAAAGTCGTAGTCTTTTGTTGTTTGAGGCTACATTATTAGAAAGACATAACAAAACCTGCATCTCCTTGGGCACATAGAAAACAAACTGGCAAGAAGTCGTATCAGGTTTTTACTATATAGTGTCTTTGTACATATGTATGGAGACAAAATAAGCAAAAAAATTGTATGAGCATGTATATGTATATGTACACATGATATAGGAGAAGAACAAAAGAACAAAAAATTATACCTCCCTCACTAGTACATGGTAACCCCCCAAACTTACTCCACACTCTGTCCTAGAGTTGTGAAGTAGATATGGTAGGGTAATGTTAACCCAGTGATGGTTAGCTGGTGAGCGCGCCTGCGCCAGATAGAAGCTCCCACACATATTCTCCTCATTTGTTGTGGTAGTCGATGTGGTGGAGTTGGTCAGGCATCTCTTTATTCGATATCTATTCTAGGATGAAGATGTCGCAGTCGTTGGATAGAGGAATTTGTTGTGGAGTGCGGTGGCAAAACTGGAGCTCGTGCCATTTGCTCACTGCCGTCTCCAGGAATGGTTGTATCAGCGTCGCCATATCATCGTAGTATTTTCATACTAAGTGCTCGAGGGAGGTTAACGTTGTTGATGTACACTGCACTGGATGGTCTTTGTTACTATCCGAGCTGTTGTAGAAGATTCCTTCTCATCGGCGAGTGTACATCGTCAGGAGCGTCCAGTGGTTGTAATGCAGGATGGGCAGGAAGATTGGGCGTGGAACCCTGTGCTCCAACTCTACCAGAAATGATTGCTTTGCTCTTGGTTCATCGGCAAGGAAGATGTCATTGAACAACATTGGATGAGCAATGTATGCGTGTTCAAACTTCATCTGTAGTGTCTGGATGTAGGTGGCCGCCACAGATATCGCCAAACATCCTCCATCTTTTAATGTGTCCCTTAAGTCATCAACTGAAACTATGACACTACCTACTTCATAGATAACATCTGTCGGGGTAGAATCAGCCAACTTTAGAAGAATTTCATTGACCTACTCATGCGTGAGTGTAGAGCACGAGAAGCGGTTGAAGTTGTTGATCAATTCTTCTGATGTTTCAGGCGAAGCAGGGTCTTCGAATTTGTGCACTTCCCGTAGGATCTCTAACTGCTTGCCTTCCCCGTAGATGTCTGTTTCCATCTCAGCTTCTTTCTCTAGAGTGCTGCTGGGTTACGTAGATTCGTCTGCTTGATCACTGTCCAGCAGCCTCTCTGGTACCCCTGTGTCTTGGAAATAGTGCATGTCTTTGATCAGCAGTGGGGTGTATATGCTCCTGGGGTGGTAAAAGTTTTGTCCTTCGAGATGCCTTATGTATCCGAATATGTTGAGCAACTCCATGGCGCACAAGACGATGAAGGCATTGTTTCCGCTTCCCTCTTCTACTTGGACAGAGAAGTCTCTGATAGAGAAGAAGTTCCACACGCCTCTGTGACATTGGACTCCTTGCTTGATGGCTCGCAGAAGACGCAGTGGTAGAAGCCTGAGATGTTTGTCTTCTGGGCGGCTGAAGATATGCCCGGAGCGTGGCACCTCCTTATTGCAGCAGCTGAGCAGCTGGACGTCGTGATTCTAGAGGTCTGCTGCACACAGAAACCACATGTTCTGGTGCTTGTACGGGGCCAACATGATGTTTGTATTGTGCTCTTCGATGTGCTGCATCATGTTGGCCACCGCAATGGAGTCTGGAACTCCCATCATTAGTCTTCTTTCCAAGGTCAGGGTGGCATTGTATATTGTTCTCTGACCTATCCTGGTGCTGATGTTCTCTATTATTGCACCTTCTAGGACCCTGAACAACTTTTTGCCGACGACGGCTGGTGAGAGGAATATGCTTCTGAGTGCTCCCCGTCGTACGGAGAAGTAGCCGTCGCTCCCTACGATGTCTTCTTCATCTGCCTGCGACCTCAGGACCTTATTCAGAAACTTCTGGTCCCTAATCGATAGGTAGCCGATGACCCTTATGTCGAAGTCGATCATCTTGAAGGAAGGTAGCTCTAACAGCACAGAGAATTCATCTGCCATCGAGCGTCATCCTCTGGGGGGTGTCTTTCATTGGCAGCGCATATGTCCCCCCCCCTTTCCCTCTGATTCATCAGAAGAGTCCTCTCTGACGATGATGTCTTCATTGTCATCTTCAGCTTCGTCCAGGGGGACTAAGGGAGTTGCTTCTTCCAGACTGTGGGAGCTCGCATGTCCTACTGGAGCTTCGTTGGCCGATCTTTGTGGCGTCCCTTCCTCGGGCGTTGGGGATGGCCCGCTGGAGGAGGAAGAGGACGATGATCCTAAGGGGGTTGTTGATGAGGAAGGTTGAGATTCTGAGCCAGGAGGTGACGGAGACCTTCTCGGCTTCCTTGGGCACGGATGGCCGTCTCCTCTGTTTAGCCTCTCCTCTATCACGTCTAAGCACTAGAGGGCCTGCTGAAGCATGGCGTTGAGTGCCTCTAGTTGGCCAGGAAGGCCAACTAGAGTCAGAAGTTCCCGTTCCTGGCTATTCAGCCTCTGCTGGAAAAATTAAAAACTTGCGGGTTAGAGAAGAAAATGTAGCTGAGTGGCTTTCTGTTACCTCCCACAAGTGGTCGAGTTCGTGCCCCAGAATTTTCCCGAGCGACGGAGGGGCTCCTGTAGATCTCCCTCTCATCCTCGCGATACTTCTCTCACGTGAGGGTCTACCTGACGAGGTAGAACCTATCTCGATCCTCTGTAAGGTGGATGTTGTTGGGTGAGGCATCAGTGCTTTTACGGTTGTCTCCGCCTCGCCTTCTTGTGGTGGTAGAGAAGGTCGTGGTGTGGGTGGATGCTGCTCCACCTCTACATTGTCAGCGATCTCTTCAGCAGCTGCTATAGGAGACATCGGCGTCGGTGTCGGCATAAGTCGTGCAGTTCCGAGCTCCATCTCTAGGATCTCGGTGAACACCCCATCACTGGCGTCCGGCTGTGCTTCTTCTTCTGCCTCTAAAGGCACCAAAGAAACTTCGGGGACTGCAGCTGCCTCTTCCACGGCAGCTCCTGTCGGGGTTAGCGTTGTTGTCTTTCCCCTAGTTGTCTCGATGACCTCAACGATCATCGGTTCTTTTTCAGCCACGGCAGATGTTGTCGTGATTGTGGTTGGTATAGCAGGAGTGACGACAACTCCATCAACTGCTGTCGTCGGTGGCTCTGGGTTGGCAACTGGCTCGGCAGAGGTCCTTGAAGCTTTGTCCTGCCTCGGGTCAAGAGGGATTGATTCTCCTCTCGCGGTCGCCCTCTCTCGAATCCTAGTGCTGGTGGCGTAAGCTGCTTCTAACGCCACATCTTCTATTTCTGTTGTGGTGAAGACCAGCTTTTTTGCGTCGTAGGCGGCGCAGTGCGGGAGTGGAAGGAGGGTGTTTGTCCTTGTGAACTTGTAGAAGTATCTTCACCCCTCCTTCTTTATGATGATGGCCCTCATGAGGTACTTGAGGTCGATCAACTCATCACCCCTTGTCCTCAAAAGATTGTGCGGCTCCCGTGGGTATCCTAACCCAACCGCGATTAGATTGATGATGCCACCCATGCAGTATTCCTTGGTGGCATCCTTTATCGGGTGCAGCCTATTCAGCAAGAAGCACCCTAGATTGATCACCTTGCCCTCCATCATGTGCCACATGAGATGGAGTTCTTCGGTGTAGACGTTATTGGACTCATTTTTGCTGAAGAGCGGGCATGCTACCAGCTTGTGCACTATCCTCCAGAAATAGGAGTGCACCGCCGCCACCATGCTTCCCGGCTTGCATCATGACTTTCTTTGGTCAAGGGGAGACTTTCCACATCATCCATAGTGATGAACTCCCATTTCCTCTTAGGGACTCTTTTATTCTCTATATCAATACATTGAGTTACTGGTGTTCGTCCTTTACCTCCTGGCTTGCATGCAACATACCACATGCAGCCTCATCTTAAGCATCCAATGTACTTCCCCAACTTACCATCTTAGTGGTACTTCGGTGTATGATGAACTTAAAATCATGATCTCCTGTATGTCATGATTCCTCAAGACTGATTCCTCGAAAACCCTAAACCACTCTAACCAGGGTTTCGTCTCCTTTGTTTCCAAAGAAGCGTATCTAAGGTTTTACTACCATCCTTTCATTGTATCAAGGACTAGGATGTCTAACCAAACAACCATTTACTTGATCAACCGCCATTGATACATATGAGGGATAGCCAACCTTATCTCTTTTTCTCAACTTAAGGTTAGCCTAGCAACCTCAACTTCTTCTAGCTTCTAGCTAAACTAAGTAGCTATTTCTCAACCAGAGTATTCATTACCACTTCACATCCTTAGATATTAGGTAATGTTTGAAGACATACACTTCCATGTATTCCACTTATCATCTCATCTCAAACTCTGAGTCTATCTTCATCAGAACACTCTGAGCTCATCCTCTTGATTATCAAACTCAAACTTGTATCACTTGCAAATTCCACATAGCTCATGATAAAACCACCTCACAAGATGATTTCCTTAATACTCTTAGTGTTTGTAAACCATCCATGTATCATTCATTCCACAAAGGTATGTTATCATCTCTATCCTCATACCTTATAGAAATGTTCCAACTCACATCATATTTATCCTTGGTGTATGGCATGTGTACTGTCCTATCTCTCACTCCCATAATAAGAGGAAATAAGCATTTGGCTACAGTCCAATTATAGAGTTCTTCCCGTTCCAAGAGTAGAGATAGTACAGCCCACCTTGCCAGTACACTTTCAAATCTAAGTTGAAACATGCCACATAGGTCTCTTCCTCACAAACATCTTGATATTAAAGCTACTTGCATGGAAAACTGGTCTCGAACCTACTTGGTCCAAACACAATCCTTGGTCTTCTCCTCTATGTCTATAGGGTGCCGACACTTTTGGGGTCATCCCTCTTCCCTTATGCATCCAGAGAGTGCCTTACTCATCTTCCCGTTGGGTCCCATGAGTTCATTAAGGTGATCAATCTCCTAACCCATGGCCCTTAGACAATGATAGTTGTTACCTCCCGACCCTATGGTCATGTAAAACTAGGGAATTAGGCAACCCCTTCTTCCATCGGTCTTATCCCTACCTGACCCTAGGATAGACTTAGGATTCTATTATAGTACATGTCCAACATAGAACCTTATCCAAGCCTTCATCATCTCTCTCTGCATTCATGGGTTGACTTTCATCCTTTCATATGGCGACCTGCCTACCTTAGTCAGGCCCCATACCAGTTACCTCCATGGTAACACATCCCCATGCACTTAGAGATGGTTATCTATGGGTCTACAGGTTCATTCTCATACCATGTACTTTTCACTTAGCTTCTCAAGATCCTATGAGACCTCTTTAGGTTACCTCAAAACCAATGAATCTGGTATACACCCTACCAAGGGTCCCTCTCCTAGTATGGGAGGAAACTACAACTCTTGACAACAAGGTCACAACCATCCTTAGGGTTTACATTCATATGAGCATGCCTAACCCAGCAGCTACTAAGGCACAAGTGGATCACCTATTAGACCATACTAGGTCACACTCGTTCTCTTTCCTCAACATTAGATCAACTTAGTTGTGAGGGGTTCATCAAACACATCCTTAACTTAAGGTGTTTCTTTTACCTTTACACATGAGAAGTACCATGCTCGAAACTATAGAGTCTCAAATCTCATCAGGAGCATTGGGTACACCGCTTCCCCTCTAGGCCTAGGAACCCTAGGTTCACCTTTGGGTGTCCAACTGCATGTTCAAACTCTTGACCACGAATCAAGCATGTATAAGGCATGACATGCACTCCCTGTCATCCTTCTACTCGAGCAACACATCAGGGTTGAGTCCTCCTCAAGGACAACCCACGCGGTACAAGGCCTCACAACCCGTTACCAAACCTCTCCAGGTCTAAGGAACTCTTCTTCCTATCTCAGAAGGTAAACACTTATACCATAGGCACATAGGTACCAGAAGCCTCATCCTCTCTCTAGGGTTTGGTTCCTCTAAAGGCAACCAAGATATCATCAGCCTCCAGGGGTCAAGCATAAGGCAACCACTATCATCCACTTAGGTCGCATCATATTCAACTCCCCACTTCTCCTCATGTCTCAGAATCTAGGCTTCCAACCCTCTTGCTTGAGTCCTGCTTTCTCTCTCTGGGGCTAACTCCACATCCAGCCTTATTACTAGAGGTCCTTTCTCCATGAAGGATCAAGCTCACAAGTGTTGGCTAAATGGACATCTATAAATCCCTTTGTTTTGATTATGACAAACATTTCATTCTTATTGATCTAATGAGCTACTTGAGTGTGTAGGACTAAGGTGGATGACAAAGCAACTAGGGAAATCCATATGCTTACATGTTTATGTTTTCATGCAATGTAATCGCTTTGTAAAAACTTGTACAAATATATAATGTACAAGTACTTAGATTTCATGTAAATCAAGCGTTAGATTCTCCCTAGCTAAACACCACATTTAGATAAGTCATTCCATTCAAATAGGATCACATTTGCACACTCATACATATAGTTAGTGCCTAAATTGAAACATTGAAACAGGATCAATCTCGGTCGACAAACTCCTCGATCGAGACACTCTCGGTTGACAATCTTCTCAACCGAGAAAGATCCAAAGTAGCTGTTAGACACAACTGACAAGGTAGTTGGCAGTTGGAGATAGACGTTGCAAATCACTTGTTCCAGAGAGCCTGTCGGTCGACAAAAGTTCGACCGAGTAGGTGTCTCGGTCGACCATTCCTCGACCGAGACGGTCTCTGACAGCAACTGCAGAATTAATTAATTAGCCGTTGTTAAAGCAACAAACTTGTACCTAACGGCTAGTTAAGAACTTAGAAACCCCTAGAAGTTGTCTAGAACGTCCTTAAGCATCCTTAGGCCATTCCTATAAATAGGACAAGCCATAGGACACTCAAACACACTTGCTACACTTGAGAAATCGTTGAGCATACTTTGAGCAATCTGTTTGTGAGCAATTTGAGCTTTGTGACAATTGGCTACTTCCTTCCTTAGCTCATAATTCGTGTCCTATAGGCTAGTATCTCCTACCCACTGCAATCACAAGTCCATACACTTGGTTAGGAGATCTATATGCTTGATCTAGGCAAATCAAGCCTTGGGCTACAAAGGATAAGTTGTAATTTCCTTTTTCCTTTCTTGTTCTTTATTACCGTATGTACTCTCTGATGCGATGATTTTGAGTCGCATTTATAGACCTATTTCATATGTGTTTTGTGCCTTAATTACTCATTTTCATGGATAATATTGCATAATTCACTTAATTTGGTCTTTGCCATCATATTATATCAAATCCCCTTTGTTTTACTATTTTGTGCATTATTTATCATCTTATTATAAATTATGTGGATTTACTTGGTCCTGTTGTGAAATTTTAGGAAAAACAAGTATCTGCTTCCGTCGATATCATCGACGGAAGTCGATACCATCGACCAAGCCACAGATTGCCAGACGAGAGGAGCAGCACAGAGTCGATACCATCGACACCCAAGTCGATGGTATCGAGATTCCTTCAGATTGCTGGCGAGGAAACTGTCGATACCATCGACCCAAGTCGATGCCATCGACACATGGAGAGCTACAGCGTCGCTAAACGACAACAACCGACGCTAAAGAAAGTCGATACCATCGACACCCAAGTCGATGGTATCGAGATGACCACAGGCGCTCATATCAAAAGAAAAGAAAGCTGCCGCTAATCCGCTGGGTCGATACCATCGACCCGCGTCGATGGTATCGACGCCGGCAGATATGCGTTGGATCTGTTTTTATCTCGATCGGACGGCTGTTGTTATTTGACGACCTAATTAGGGACTTATACCTAATGACGGCTGCCCAGACGAGGATCATCTCATATTTTTGGATTGCACGAGTGTCGAGGAAGGAGAAAAAGGAGAACGGAGGCCAGAAGCTCATCCCGGGTGATTCGGACGCTGCCGAAGATGATTTCCACCACCGACAGGCGGGGAAGCTCGTGTTCTACGCCAAGGATCTACCGGTTCTTCTCCGTTCAGGGGTTTTCCCACTTGTTTCACGTTTTTCTTATGAAATCCTCTATTTCTACCATGTATTCGTGTGAGATGAACATGAGAGGCTAAAACCCTCAATCTTTAGGACCGGGAGTAGCCCGAGAATACATTGTATGACATTTTTATATTGATAATTCATATTTTCTCTCTCAAATCCGTGGTATAGATTCGTTTTCTCCATTTCTATTGTTATGCTTGATCACCATAATAATAATTTAATGCCATTAATCACTTCGACAGAAGGATTAACGGTTGAAAAGAGACGAAATCTACATTAATTAATAAAACCCTTGACAAAGGAGTTGTAAAATTAATGGTGGGAACTGAGGGACCGTTTATAATGCACTTAGTTTAGGGGAATGATTACTACGACGGTGGAATCAACCTAAACCTAAGTAGTGACTTACACCACGATAGTGGGTAATTCTGTATTCAGGCCACTACCCGGATAAAGAGAGAAGTGTGAGGAATTATATGAAACCTAATACAATGTTGACCCGCGGTGAAACCGCCATCCTAAAGATATCCTTTTGAATTGATTAAATTAACCTTTAATCGATTGTTTTCTTTGTTTGATTTTTATTTTCTTTTAATTTCAACAACAAAACCCTACTTTGTTAATCGGCCTAGCTGATTGCGATTAGTTAGTAGAAGTCTCCAATAATTCACGTATCCCTGAGTTCGACTCGGGCCTCACAAGGTCTATACTACTCGACGCATATACTTGCGTTTAAGCGTGTAGTAAAATACACGTCACTCTCCTTGCTACTCCTAGGTTGGAGGTTGCTGATTGGAGAGGGTGGAGTTCTTCTTGGCGAAGAAGGTGACTTTGAGCTACTTCAGAAGGCTGGTGCAACGGGAGGTTACTTCTAGAGAGGAAGGCTACTTCAAGGGGGAGCTTGGAGTTACTTCAAGAAGGCTACCTCAAAGTTGGTGCACCTACTTCAAGTGAAGGTTGTTCAAAGGGTGTAAAGGAAAGTATTGTATTTTGTATAAATCCTTGAGAAGGTAATAAAATAAATACTTTCAAAATCCCGGTTGGGTAAGCAACCGGGTAGTGGACTGACAACTTTAGTATTTGCTAAAGTTGGAACCACTCTAAACACCTGTCTCCTTCTTCTAATTTCAATTGTGGTTGTTTGAGTTCAATAAATTGTTAAAATTATTTAAAAACTCTATTCACCCCCCCTCTAGTGTTTTTCAATTGGTATCAGAGCAGGCTTCAAGGAACCCTAACAAGGTCTTGAAGAAATGGGTGATGGAGTGCTCAACAACCTCAACCTCGAAGGGACACTTGTTGCTAGGCCTCCAGCGTTCGATGGAACAAACTAACAATATTGGAAGAGAAGGATGCAGTTCTACTTCCAAGGCATCAATTGGGACTTATGGAGAATGGTGTCAACTCCATATGAGCTCCCTCAAACTCAATTTGCAGAATGGGATGCAAATACGGTAAAGCTAGCTCAAATGAATGCAAAAGCTGTAAGCATTTTATATTGTTCTATATCAGTAGGAGAATTTAATAGAATATCTAATTGTGACACAGCCTATGATATTTGGCATAGACTATCCATAACCTATGAAGGTACAGTCCAAGTCAAAAATTCCAAAATTAGCATGTTTAAACAAAAATTTGAACACTTTCGTATGGATCCTGATGAATCAATTAGTGAAATGTTTGCAAAATTCTCTACTATTGTTAATGGTTTAAGTGCCCTAGGAAAACCTGTCCTTGAAGAAGATCAGGTATCAAAGATCCTTCGTTCACTTCCTCCAAAATATAAGCCAAAGGTGACAGCCATTGAAGAAGCAAACGACCTCACTCGGCTGAAAATGGAGCAACTTATTGGTAACTTAGAAGCTCATGAAGCAACCCTAGAAGAGGAAGAAAGAAGAGCACGTGAACTTCAGCAAGGAAAGAAAAAGGATGTGGCTCTAAAAGCTTCAAAGGTCGTCACACAAGAAAGTGAGGAGTCAAGTGAAGAAGAAGGAGAAGAAGCCTTGATAGTCAATGGTAAGAAATACAAAAGATTTAAATCTAACAAAATTTCCAGTTCTTCTTCTACCCCTCCTAGGTGCTTTGAATGTGGGAAGAAAGGACATTTCAAAAATGAATGTCCTAAAGCAAAGAAAGGAAAGAAAATCTCATACAAGAAGAAGGGAGAAAAAGCCTATAAAGCTGCATGGGACGAGTCAAGTGATAGTGAAAGCGGAGAAGAAATGGTGGATTGTCTAATGGCAAGAGAAGATGATGAAGACTCTCAAGAGGTAAGCCTACTTGATCTTCCTAAAGAAGAGATAGTTACTAGTCTACAAGAAATTCATGATAAGTATGTTGATGTCAAGAAGAAACTAAAGAAGGTTATCAAATCAAATGATGAGCTAATTGCTAAATTAGATAATCTTTCTTCTGAAAAGAACAACATTGATCTTGAGAATTTGTCTCTAAAAACATCTTTAGATGATTGCACTAGAAAGCTACTCACTTTAGAAACAAATGTTGATCTTCTTTCTAAAGAAAAGGCTGAATTGTTAGCTAAACTACAAGATTTTCATACTCAACCTATTTTGTGTAACCATCTAGACTATGATAATGTTGTAAAAGAAAAAGATTCATTACTATCTGATTTAGATCAAGCAAGAAAAGATTTACACAAGAAGATGAATGACATTGCTCAGCTGCAAAGAGAACTTTATGAGTTAAGAAGAAAAAATATACTTGATAACATTCTAAGCATTGGTACTGACTTCAACGGAAGAAAAGGTTTAGGATATGCTTCAAAGAAAAATCAACCCAAAAGAACTCAAACTATGTTTGTACCCAAGAACACAATGGCTAGAAAGAGAAATGAAGTTGATTCTATTACTTGCCATTTTTGTTTACGTCTTGGACACTATTCCTTTTCATGCCCTTATAAGACTAAGGATTCCGAATTAGTTTGGGTCCCAAAACCTCAAACTTAGTAGAATCAAATGAAATTTAGTTGAGATATGGCCAAACGCTCCATCTTGCTATTTATATTGTCTTATCTCAACTGAACAAAAGATTTCATGCATACTGTTAATTTTCTGCACTGTTATATTGAAACAGAAACTTAGTCGGTCGAAGTATTGTCGACCGAACCATTAATCGGTCGAAGTATTGTCGACCGACCGGATGTCTGTAACAAATCAAAATCTACAGCAAATTATTTCGATCGAAAATTGGTCAACCGAGTTCAATTTCTGTGTTTCTTTGTTTGTAATACAGTAATCTTCTCGATCGACAATTAGTCGACCGAGACAGATGTCGGTCGAACAATTGTCGACCGACTAGATTTCTGATTCAAAACTTTTATACAAGTATGTACTTAAATGATTCTAACCATATCGGACCATCACATGGGTACCAAAATCTACATTTTAATGCAGGAATGGGTAGTTGACAGTGGATGTTCCAAACATATGACCGGGAACAAAGATGCATTTCAAACCTTTGAAGAAAAGAAAAGTGGAACAGTCACCTTTGGAGATAATGGTAAGGGCAAAATTGTTGGAATAGGTAATGTTGGTACAAACCTCGAAATAAAGAATGTTCTACTCGTTGATGGTTTGCACCATAATTTGATAAGTGTTAGTCAATTATGTGATAGTGGTTATGATGTGTTATTTAACAAAACTTGCTGCAAGTTATTGATAGAAAACACTACAAATGTTGTTTATGAAGGAAATAGAGTTGGAAACCTTTATATCCTTAAACCTAACTCTATGAAATCAGTAGTGGGAAAATGCTTGCTTGCAAATGAAAATACCTTACAAGTATGGCATAAAAAGCTAGGACATGCTAGTTCACATGTTATTAAAAAGTTAGTGAAATATGATCTTGTTCGTGGATTGCCTACTTTATCTTTTGATCAAGTTGAAAACTGTGAACCATGCACAATGGGAAAGCAAACCAAAACCTCTTTTAAACCAAAACATGTACTTAGCACCAGTAGGTCCTTAGAATTAATTCATATGGATTTATTTGGACCCATGAGGACACAATCTATTGGTGGTAAAAGATACTATTTTGTTATTGTTGATGATTATAGTAGATACACATGGGTACACTTTATTGCAACTAAAGATGATACTATTCATGTCTTTATGCAATTTTGTTCCAAGATTGAAAATCTATTACAAAGCAAAATATGTACCATTAGAAGTGATCATGGTGGAGAATTTGAAAATCATACATTTGAAGAATTTTGTACATCTCAAGGGTACACTCATAATTTTTCTGCTCCACGCACCCCACAACAAAATGGTATAGTTGAAAGGAAAAATCGATCACTACAAGAAATGGCTAGAACTATGATGCTTGAACACAACACACCCAAAACCTTTTGGGCTGAAGCTGTAAACATTGCATGCTATGTGCTAAATAGAGTAACTGTTCACTCTCATTTAAAGAAAACTCCATATGAAATAATACATTCTAAGAAACATAGAGTTGACTATTTTCATACCTTTGGCTCTACATGCTATATTTTAAATACCAAAGATGATAGAGATAAGTTTGACTCAAAATCACACAAAGCATTCTTTTTGGGATATTCCACTTCTAGCAAAGCTTTTAGAGTATATAACACTATATCTAGAAAAGTTGAGGAATCTATTCATGTTTCTTTTCATGAAGAGTCCAAATCTGAAAATCTAGAAATCATAGATCTCACTAATCAATTCGAAAATTTAAACATACCAAATGATAGTGAGAAAGGTACTACAAATAATCACCAAGCTGAACCACAACCTACACCTAGGCTTATAAAAGATCATCCTCAAGAATTAATTATTGGAGATCCTAATGATAAAGTCAAAACTCGGTCTTCCTTTAAAGATGTTGCAAACATGGCTTTTGTTTCTATCATTGAACCGAAAAAGATATCTGAAGCTCTTAAAGATGACTATTGGATAATAGCCATGCAAGAAGAATTGAATCAATTCACTAAAAATGATGTATGGGATTTAGTTCCTAAACCACAAGATAAAACCATAATAGGAACTAAATGGGTTTTTAGGAACAAGCTAAATGAGGCAGGAGAAGTAATAAGGAATAAAGCTCGGTTAGCAGCACAAGGATATAATCAACAAGAAGGAATAGATTTTGATGAAACGTATGCACCGGTAGCTAGACTTGAAGCTATTAGAATGTTACTAGCTATTGCTACACATAAAAACATCAAACTCTACCAAATGGATGTAAAAAGTGCATTTCTAAATGGCATCATTCAAGAAGAAGTATATGTTGTCCAACCACCTGGTTTTGAAATACCGGAAAAAGGTGACTATGTTTATAAACTTAAGAAAGCACTTTATGGTTTAAAACAAGCACCTAGAAATTGGTATGAAAGGCTCAAGACATATCTTTTTGATAATGGTTTTTCTATTGGAAATTCAGATTCTACTTTATTTTTCAAAACATATACATCTGATTTCCTAGTTGTGCAAATATATGTTGATGACATTATTTTTGTAGCTTCTAATGATTCATTGTGCACACAATTTAGTGACATTATGCAAAAAGAATTTGAAATGAGCCTCATGGGTGAACTAACTTTCTTTCTTGGTTTTCAAATTAAGCAAACACCTGCCGAAATATTCATAAGCCAAGAAAAATATACTAAAGAACTCATAAAACGTTTTGGGATGGATCAGTGCAAACATGCTACTACTCCTATGGCTACTTCTATTAAAATTGATAAGGATGAAAATGGGGAACCTATTGATGATTCTTTATATAGAGACATGATTGGTAGTTTGCTTTACTTAACTGCTTCTAGACGGGACATTATGTTTCCCGTTGGTCTTTGTGCTCGATTTCAATCACAAACTATGCACTCTCATTTTCTAGCAGTTAAACGAATTCTTCGTTACCTAGCCGGCACTACTTGTTTTGGTTTATGGTATCCAAAAGGACAATCCTTGGATTTTAAAGCTTATACTGATGCGGATTATGCTGGTTGTCGCCTTGATCGCAAGAGTACTAGTGGTGGTTGTTTCTTGTTAGGGAAAGCTTTAGTATCTTGGTTTAGCAAGAAACAAAATACGGTTGCCCTATCTACAACTGAAGCTGAATATATGGCAGCTGGGTCTTGTTGTGCTCAAGTGCTTTATATGCAACAAGTATTAAACGATTATGGTTTTACTCTTTCATCTACGCCTATTTTTTGTGACAACATGAGCGCCATAAACTTAGCACACAATCCTATTTTACACAGCCGAGCTAAACATATTGAAATCCGTCATCACTTTTTAAGGGATCATATCTCCAAGAATCATGTTTCCCTTCATCATGTTGATACGGAAGATCAATTGGCTAATATTTTAACAAAACCGCTTCCACTAGATCAATTTAACAAAATTAGGAAGCAACTGCTTATCACTCCTTTGGAAGATGTTTTCTTTGATATTTGTGCTACTTAAACAAAAACTCTTATTTGCATCATGATATTTTGGCTTTTAAATGGACATCTTTTTCATTAGATTTGATGGGACATCTAATTAAGGGGGAGTTTTTATTTCTAAATGGATATCTTTTTGAAATGACAAAGGGGGAGAAATAAATATAAAACTAAAACTAAGAAACACTCAATCAATGAGTTTCATAAATAAACTCTTGGCTTTACATTGAAAGTTGCTATATTCCCTAGTGAATTGGATTTCATGTTCCAAAATTCAAGGGGAATAATAAGCACACATTTTATAACCAAGAGGAAAAGCTACAAAAGGTAATCTAAAGGTATGAAACTCATATGGTTCATATTTCCTTTATTTATATTTTTGGAAATGTTTGTCATCTTCAAAAAGGGGGAGATTGTTGGCTAAATGAACATCTATAAATCCCTTTGTTTTGATTATGACAAACATTTCATTCTTATTGATCTAACAAGCTACTTGAGTGTGCAGGATTAAGGTGGATGACAAAGCAACTAGGGAAATCCATATGCTTACATGTTTATGTTTTCATGCAATGTAATCGCTTTGTAAAAACTTGTACAAATATATAATGTACAAGTACTTAGATTGCATGTAAATCAAGCGTTAGATTCTCCCTATCTAAACACCACATTTAGATAAGTCATTCCATTCAAATAGGATCACATTTGCACACTCATACATATAGTTAGTGCCTAAATTGAAACATTGAAACAGGATCAATCTCGGTCGACAAACTCCTCGACCGAGACACTCTCGGTCGACAATCTTCTCGACCGAGAAAGATCCAAAGTAGCCGTTAGACACAACTGACAAGGTAGTTGGCAGTTGGAGATAGACGTTGCAAATCACTTGTTCCAGAGAGCCTGTCGGTTGACAAAAGTTCGACCGAGTAGGTGTCTCGGTCGACCATTCCTCGACCGAGACGGTCTCTGACAGCAACTGCAGAATTAATTAATTAGCTGTTTTTAAAGCAACAAACTTGTACCTAACGGCTAGTTAAGCACTTAGAAACCCCTAGAAGTTGTCTAGAACGTCCTTAAGCATCCTTAGGCCATTCCTATAAATAGGACAAGCCATAGGACACTCAAACACACTTGCTACACTTGAGAAATCCTTGAGCATACTTTGAGCAATCTGTTTGTGAGCAATTTGAGCTTTGTGACAATTGGCTACTTCCTTCCTTAGCTCATAATTTGTGTCCTATAGGCTAGTATCTCCTACCCACTGCAATCACAAGTCCATACACTTGGTTAGGAGATCTATACGTTTGATCTAGGAAAATCAAGCCTTGGGCTACAAAGGATAAGTTGTAATTTCCTTTTTCCTTTCTTGTTCTTTATTACCGTTTGTACTCTCCTTGCTACTCCTAGGTTGGAGGCTGCTGATTGGAGAGGGTGGAGTTCTTCTTGGCGAAGAAGGTGACTTTGAGCTACTTCAGAAGGCTGGTGCAACGGGAGGTTACTTCTAGAGAGGAAGGCTACTTCAAGGGGGAGCTTGGAGTTACTTCAAGAAGGCTACCTCAAAGTTGGTGCACCTACTTCAAGTGAAGGTTGTTCAAAGGGTGTAAAGGAAAGTATTGTATTTTGTATATATGCTTGAGAAGGTAATAAAATAAATACTTTCAAAATCCCGGTTGGGTAAGCAACCGGGTAGTGGACTGACAACTTTAGTATTTGCTAAAGTTGGAACCACTCTAAACACCTGTCTCCTTCTTCTAATTTCAATTGTGGTTTTTTGAGTTCAATAAATTGTTAAAATTATTTAAAAACTCTATTCACCCCCCCCTCTATTGTTTTTCCACAAGCACATCTCTACGTGGGGGAAGCCTATGTTCAAACTTACATTTGCCCGAGGTTATTCATAGCTCTTTATGCTTATCTCATAAGCCATTTATCATGCCCTTCAGGGTTTCGACCTACTGTCTACACTACTTGACTTACTCTGGGTGCCTACTATGCCATGCACATATAAGCTCATGGGGTTTCCATAGGTTCTTCTCTAACCTCATCGATGAAGGCGCTATCCTACACTCTAACCTGCTCGACCCCTTCCCAGAGTTGGGTAGCCAAAGGTACTCGGTCATCCAACTTCTCATGGCTCATATGGTATCCAAGGCATGACATCTAACTCATCATGTCATCTCTAACCATCACTTAGGGTTAGGGTTAGCATTATCCTCAGAGGATATTCCAGGTCTCTACTTTTAATGGAGGTCTCTACCTCCAAGGCTAACTCTCTCTACTCATCCTCCTACCAAGGAGGTCTATCCTCAAGTCTCTCCTATGGGTAATGACAACTCGTGTCATACGATCTAAGCATGTTTCTATTCCTTTACGCTTACTCTATTAAGCTTATGTCCATGAAATCTTATTTACATGCTTTCTATTAACTTGGTGGAGGATTCCTTAATCCTTATCAACCTTACCCATACCTCAAGAGGGTGAGGAGAAGACAGGAAACCCTAATCCTTAAGGTCCTTAATAGAATTTGAGTTGAGAAGGGATGAACAAGATGAGAGAGTCCTAAAGGTATCTTATTTCGAGTCATATCCTAAGACATCGGCCAGGAAGTCACACAATCTGGGAGTCCTCGTATTCCGACTAGCAGTGAGGAGAAAAATATTGCCAGCCCCCGGACGTGATCCTTTCCTAGACACCTCAGTCTTTCAAACAATCCTCTAATAACTCCCTCAGTTCTATGGAATTTGTAAAATTTAATAATTATTAAAGATGAAGTGAGGAACCTATGCTCTGATACCAATTGTAATGACCCCACCTCCCGATAACCCCCAATTAAGGGAGACCCGAAGGACAGAGCTGTTATTCAATTAACAGGATCAAAGGTTCAACAAATAATCAATAATAATTATGAAATTCTACTAACTAAACTGGAATTGGGTATAAAATTAAAACTTCACTTACCTTTGAAAAACTTTGGAAGTCTATCTATCCAGAGCTTGAATATACTCTATCTAATCCTCCTGGCACTTTATGTTTTATTTTCACAATGTGTCACTTTACCGTTTGTTCATTTCAGGGTTGTACCTAAAACGCCGACAAACAAAACGTCGGTTAGTATATCAAAATATACTAGTATGTGGGGACAACCAAAAGTTTGCACATATGGATAACAATCTAATTATCACAATCAAGTTAATTAACCAGCCAATTTACATTTTCCAGTATGACATTCTCCACCGCTTTTGCCCTAACCCTGGCATACCCACCTTAGGGTTTCCTTTACTAATGACTTAAGTCCACCTTCTAAATCTCGAGCTTGGTGCATGGGGTCACCACTCATGGTGCCCTATAGCCATGCAATATCATAGGCCACCTTCTCATTCCCGAGCTTGTTGCCTGGGGTCACCACTCAAGGTGTCCATTGGTCTACCCATCTGGGCCTGACCTTTGGCATCATCCATCAGGGTGGCATGTAGGTGCGGGAATACATACTTCTATTATTAATGTGATAATCATAGTGACTTTATAGTTTGCAAGTATGAACATCCAAATTGATAATTTGCATTCAATGCAGTTAACCATCCAGAAAATCCTCGGGAAAACTAAGGCAGTTATTCATAATTAACCACATACCTGTCAGGCTGATTTGAGATAGAATAATCCATTCAATCCAATCTATCAAGTAATCCAATCAAGCAAGTGCAAGAATCCTAAAATTACATTCAATTTCCTTTTTATCAAAATCTATCCAAATCATCTTGCTACTTATGGTTCTATTCCTTTTTAGGGTTTCTTTCTCTTTTTAGGGTTTACTTTGCAATTAGGGTTTTGTTCCATCTTACTCTCTTAAACCCTAATTTTCTCATCTATCCTTCACAAAAGTTATTAAGGTTACCTTTTAACAACATATAACCTTAATTCCAGATTAATGCACAATTAACCATCAATTAAGTCCATTAAGCCTCTTTTACATTAAAGCTACCATTTTTATCCTTTTTAATTTATGACAAAGTTATTATGCTCTTTTATCATCAATTCCTAGTTCATTATGCTCTAATACTCATATGAACATTATTTATCATTAACTCTACCTTTTCTCCACTAGAAAACCTTAATTTCTACAATAAGGGTATTTATCCACAATTAGGAACTTTTATACTTGAAATATCGTGGATTCATCATGTTTCAACTTTATTCACGATTTTGAGTAATTGAAGCCATTAAGAGTCGAATTTGCCAATATTAGGGTTTCAAGGCCCATTAAAGTATATACATACGAATGAAACTCTAAATTAAACTATTTACGTGAAAAGTTCATCTTTTTCAATCTTAATGTAACTCTTCATGATTAACATGTTAATATCTACTTTAATCATCCATTAAGCCCTACTAAACACATTAATCATATTACAAAATAGGGTTTCTTAATCATTATTACATTAAAGTTGATAAATTACACTACTTTTCAAATTTCAAGAGGAAATAAATATTAAACATATTTTTATTGGATTCCTCTCGTTTTTCTGAGAAATTTTCATATTTTAACTTTATTCATCGGAGCTTCCTATCAACAGTTATGATTTTTTCAAGAAAAACATATGTTACCCCATTACTAATTGACACGTCAGCAACTTACCCCTTTTTAAAAACACATTGCGGCCGGCTGAGATTATAGATAAAAGGATATTTTTGCCCTTCTTCGCTGATCCCGATCTACAGGCCTCTGAGGTCAAGTTTGTCTTTTGACATGTGTCCATCTTCAACCTCACGAGCGCTCGCCTCCTGCAAGCAGTGCTCCACCACGGTCAACCCAGTAGTTGACTCCTCCTTTTGACATTGAATTGGAGCATCTGTCTCTGTGAGAAGCTCCGGCCAGGACCCCTGAAGCCGATCAACTCCTCCATCACCTATGAGGGTGATTGTTCCACTGCAACCCATAGCGCCGCCGCCACCTCCTATTTAAGGCGCGCGATTGGGGATCCCTGCCTCCCCTTTCTGCTTGCCGCCCCACCTTGGGAGAGTAGGTCCTCTATGGATGGAGTGCCCCAAAGTTAGGAGCCATCGAACTCTTTTTATAAGCAAGGATTCTAAGGCAGTTCCCTTCTACGGACATCTTGTTCCTGGGAAGACTGGGATTTGGGCAAATCCCAATCTCGCACAGAAACACAGCAATCAGGGGGTGGACAGGTTCGAAATAATCCCCCGAAATCAACTATTTCCTTTTTAGGACTCGTGGATGATCAGGGAAAGTGATCTAACAAATTGATTTCACATTATACTATTCTTTTTTTCCTAATCTGAAACGAAAAGCAGATACCGTTGGATCTGGATCCAACGGCTAGTAAGCCTCGTATTAGAACATCAATTGTTACATTTAATGTTATCCTTTACACTTTAGGAAACTTGTAAAATTCGTATCTCCCAAACTGTTTGTTCAATTGATCCCAAATTTTGAGAGAAATTCCATAATAACTTGATCCACGTATGTACCAAATTTGGGACTCAAACTCGAAGGTTTGAGATTCTTTTCTTTATATGAAAGTTATCTCTTAACAAAGCATATTTTAAGCATATTTTCTCTTTCATAATCTTTTATTTTCTTTATTTTGCTTCCTTTTAGCATTAGAAACCATGTGGACACAAATTATTTTCCCAAGATGGATTCATTATCGATACATTCACATTTTTCTTGTAATATTATTATTATCCCATTTTCCCTTTAATAAAGCTATATTTAATTGATCTTTTCTCTCTCTTGTTGCATTATCCTCGCAACTTGGACTCCTTGGAACCCAAGGAACCAAAAAGGCACGAAATCCATCCTTGGAGGATATTCCTTTACCTTCTAGAGATTTCTACATCTTTCTTTTCTTTATTTCTTAATTATTCTTTTAATAGTTGAATTCCCTTTGTCTTTTCCTTGTTATTGGGCCCAATAGCCAATAAAGCCCACAAATAAATCAACAAAGCTATTTTAAACGAAATTCATGCATTCAATCAAAAGACATCATTATTTGTTCATTTATCTTTATTATGAGAAATTACATTTTTCACCAAAAGAACCCAAAAATTGGGGTTGTAACATCCTTTCCCTGTTATAAGAATTTTGTCCTCAAAATTCCACCAAGCAAACAACTAGTTCAGGATAAGCCTTTCTTATGTCCATTAGGGCTCCCATGTGGCTTCACCCTTTCCATGGTGCTTTCCAAGAACCTTCATCATCTCATATTCTTCCATCTGAGTTCTTTCTTACCTTGGTATATCGTACCCTCATAGGTGACTCAGGACATTTCAGCCTCTCAAAAGCTGAATAGGTTCAGGGCTTAGAACATGGCTTGGGTACCTCACATAGTGCTCTAGATCAGACTCATGCAACACATCATTTTATCCTTAGGGGTAAGGTTAAACACAACCATCTCCGCCAATCCATCTCAAAAGGACCCACATATCGGGGAATCAGCTTTCTCAGCTGTAGCTTAGAGGGGTCGGATTTTCACATCACATATTCTCCCACAGTGAACTGCATGTCAGCCTGCTTTGCATTAGCTCACGACTCATGTCGCCTCTAGGCTCTCTCTCAGTCATTGCACGATCAAAGCGACTTCATAGGCACACACTGTGGTTCCTTTCTAACCTTCGTGAGGCCTCCTTCACCAACATCATCTTAATGAAGTGGTGACCGATGCAACCTCTGTATAGAACTTCTTTCATCCCGATAAAGGCTATGGTGGTTAACATCACATCTTAAGAACTGCCTCCATGTATCACCCTGAATGAGCACACATGCTCTCACCAGACCCTCTAGTCTGGATCATACTAACCATTAGTATGGGGTGATAAACTGTACTATCATCGAGTTCTTCTTGTATCCACTTCTACCTCATGGAAGTGAACCTTTAGGTCATACTCAAGAACTTTTGAATGCGTATCATGGTGTAGTTGAACCATCTCTCTCACGTGTAGTTCAACCTGATCTATCTCTTGACAGTGCTCTTTCTTTCTCATGTCATCTAGGTAAGGCGATCTACCATAACCCATATTGCATCATGACTTTCCATGGTCAAGGGGAGACTTTCCACATCATCCATAGTGATGAACTCCCATTTCCTCTCAGGGACTCTTTTATTCTCTATATCAATACACTGAGTTACTGGTGTTCGTCCTTTACCTCCTGGCTTGCATGCAACATACCACATGCAACCTCATCTTAAGCGTCCAATGTACTACCGCAACTTACCATCTTCGTGGTACTTCGGTGTATGATGAACTTAAAATCATGCTCTCTTGTATGTCATGATTCCTCAAGACTGATTCCTCAAAAACCCTAAACCACTCTAACCAGGGTTTCGTCTCCTTTCTTTCCAAAGAAGCGTACCTGAGGTTTTACTACCATCCTTTCATTGCATCAAGGACTAGGATGTCTAACCAAAAAACCATTTACTTGATCAACCGCCATTGATACATATGAGGGTTAGCCAACCTAATCTCTTTTTCTCAACTTAAGGTTAGCCTAGCAACCTCAACTTCTTCTAGCTTCTAGCTAAACTAAGCAGCTATTTCTCAACCAGAGCATTCATTACCACTTCACATCCTTAGGTATTAGGTAATGTTTGAAGACATACACTTCCATGTATTCCACTTATCATCTTGTCTGAAACTCTGAGTCTATCTTCATCAGAACACTCTGAGCTCATCCTCTTGATTATCAAACTCAACCTTGTATCACTTGCAAATTCCACATAGTTCATGATAAAACCTCCTCACAAGATGATTTCCTTAATACTCTTAGTGTTTGTAAACCATCCATGTATCATTCGTTCCACAAAGGTATGTTATCATCTCTATCCTAATACCTTATAGCAATGTTCCAACTCACATAATATTTATCCTTGGTGTATGGCATGCGTACTATCCTATCTCTCACTCCCATAATAAGAAGAAATAAGCATTTGGCTGCAGTCCAATTACAGAGTTCTTACCGTTCCAAGAGTAGAGATGCTACAACCCACCTTGCAAGTACACTTTCAAATCTAAGTCGAAACATGCCACATAGGTCTCTTCCTCACAAACATCTTGATATTAAAGCTACTTGCATGGAAAACTGGTCTCGAACCTACTTGTACCAAACACAATCCTTGGTCGTCTCCTCTAGGTCTATAGGGTGCCGACACTCTTGGGGTCATCCCTCTTCCCTTATGCATCCAGAGAGTGCCTTACTCATCTGCCCTTTGGGTCCCATGAGTTCATGAAGGTGATCAATCTCCTAACCCATGGCCCTCAGACAATGATAGTTGTTACCTCCCGACCCTATGGTCATGTACAACTAGGGAATTAGGCAACCCCTTCTTCCATCGGTCTTATCCCTACCTGACCCTAGGATAGACTTAGGATTCTATTATAGTACATGTCCAATATAGAACCTTATCCAAGCCTTCATCATCTCTCTCCACATTCATGGGTTGACTTTCATCCTTTCATATGGCGACCTGCCTACCTTGGTCAGGCCCCATACCGGTTACCTCCATGGTAACACATCCCCATGCACTTAGAGATGGTTATCTATGGGTCTACAGGTTTATTCTCATACCATGTACTTTTCACTTAGCTTCTCAAGATCCTATGAGACCTCTTTAGGTTACCTCAAAGCCAATGAAGCTGGTATACACCCTACCAAGGGTCCCTCTCCTAGGATGGGAGGAAACTACAACTCTTGACAACAAGGTCACAACCATCCTTAGGGTTTACATTCATATGAGCATGCCTAACCCAGCAGCTACTAAGGCACAAGCAGATCACCTATTAAACCATGCTAGGTCACACTCGTTATCTTTCCTCAACATTAGATCAACTTAGTTGTGAGGGGTTCATCAAACACACCCTTAACTTAAGGGGTTTATTTTACCTTTACACATGAGAAGTACCATGCTCGAAACTATAGAGACTCAAATCTCATCATGAGCATTGGGTACACCGCTTCCCCTCTTAGGCCTAGGAACCCTAGGTTCACCTTTGGGTGTCCAACTGCATGTTCAAACTCTTGACCATGAATCAAGCATGTATAAGGCATGACATGCACTCCCTGTCATCCTTCTACTCGAGCAACACATCAGGGTTGAGTCCTCCACAAGGACAACCCACGCGGTATAAGGCCTCACAGCCCGTTACCAAACCTCTCCAGGTCTAAGGAACTCTTCTTCCTATCTCAGAAGGTAAACACCTATACCACAGGCACATAGGTACCAGAAGCCTCATCCTCTCTCTAGGGTTTGGTTCCTCTAAAGGAAACCAAGATATCATCATCCTCCAGGGATCAAGCATAAGGAAACCACTATCATCCACTTAGGTCGCATCATATTCAACCCCCCACTTCTCCTCATGTCTCAGAATCTAAGCTTCCAACCCTCTTGCTTGAGTCCTACTTTCTCTCTCTGGGGCTAACTCCACATCTAGCCTTATTACTAGAGGTCCTTTCTCCATGAAGGATCAAGCTCATAAGCACATCTCTACATGGAGGAAGCCTATGTTCAAACTTACGTTTGCCTGAGGTTATTCATAGCTCTTTATGCTTATCTCATAAGCCATCCATCATGCCCTTCTGGCCAGGGTTTCGACCTACTTCCTGCACTACTTGACTTACTCTGGGTGCCTACTATGCCATGCACATATAAGCTCATGGGGTTTCCATAGGTTCTTCTCTAACCTCATTGATGAAGGAGCTATCCTTCACTCTAACCTGCTCGACCCCTTCCCAGAGTTGGGTAGCCAAAGGTACTCGGTCATCCAACTTCTCATGGCTCATATGGTATCCAAGGCATGACATCTAACTCATCATGTCATCTCTAACCTTCACTTAGGGTTAGGGTTAGTATTATCCTCTGAGGATATTCTAGGTCTCTACTTTTAATGGAGGTCTCTACCTCCAACACTAACACTCTCTACTCATCCTCCTGCCAAGGAGGTCTATCCTCAGGTCTCTCCTGAGGGCAATGACAACTCGTGTCATACGACCTAAGCATGTTTCTATTCCTTTACGCTTACTCTATTAAGATAATTTCCATGACATCTTATCTACATGTTTTCTATTAATTTGGTGGAGGATTCCTTAATCCTTATCAACCTTACCCATACCTCAAGAGGGTGAGGAGAAGAGAGGAAACCCTAATCCTTAAGGTACTCAATAGAATTTGAGTTGAGAAGGGATGAACAAGATGAGAGAGTCCTAAAGGTATCTTATTTCGAGTAATATCCTAAGACATCGGCCAGGCAGTCACACAATCTGGGAGTCGTCGTATTCCAACTAGCGGTGCGGAGGAAAATATTGCCAGCCCCCGGACGTGATCCTATTCTAGACACCTCAGTCTTTCGGACAATCCTCTAATAACTCCGTCGGTTCTATGGAATTTGTAAAATTTAATAATTATTAAATATTAAGTGAGGAACCTATGCTCTGATACCTATTGTAATGACCTCGCCTCCCGGTAATCCCCAATTAAGGGAGACCCGAATGACAAAGCCGTTATTCAATTAACAGGATCAAAGGTTCAACAAATAATCAATAATAATTATGAAATTCTACTAACTAAACTGGAATTGGGTATAAAATTAAAACTTCACTTACCTTTGAAAAACTTTGGAAGCCTATCTATCCAAAGCTTGAATCTACTCTATCTAAACCTCCTGGCACTTTATGTTTTATTTTCACAATGTGTCACTTTACCGTTTGTTCATTTCAGGGTTGTACCTAAAACGCCGACAAACAAAACGTCAGTCAGTATATCAAAATATACTGGTATGTGGGGATAACCAAAAGTTTGCACATATGGATAACAATCTAATTATCACAATCAAGTTAATTAACCAGCCCATTTACATTTTCTAGTATGACATTCTCCACCGCTTTTGCCCTAACCCTGGCATACCCACCTTAGGGTTTCCTTTGCTAATGACTTAAGGCCACCTTCTCAATCCCGAGCTTGGTGCCTGGGGTCACCACTCATGGTGCCCTCTAGCCATGCAATATCATAGGCCACCTTCTCATTCCTGAGCCTGTTGCCTGGGGTCACCACTCAAGGTGTCCATTGGTCTACCCATCTGGGCCTAACCTTTGGCATCATCCATCAGGGTGGCATGTAGGTGCGGGAATACATACTTCTATTATTAATGTGATAATCATAGTGACTTTATAGTTTGCAAGTATGAACATCCAAACTGATAATTTGCATTCAATGCAGTTAACCATCCGGAAAATCCTCGGGAAAACTAAGGCGTTATTCATAATTAACCACATACCTGTCAGGATGATTTGAGATAGAATAATCCATTCAATCCAATCAATCAAGTCATCCAATCAAGCAAGTGCAAGAATCCTGAAATTACATTCAATTTCCTTTTTATCAAAATCTATCCAAATCATCTTGCTACTTATGGTTCTATTCCTTTTTAGGGTTTCTTTCTCTTTTTAGTGTTTACTTTGCAATTAGGGTTTAATTCCATCTTACTCTCTTAAACCCTAATTTTCTCATCTATCCTTCGCAAAAGTTATTAAGGTTACCTTTTCACAACATATAACCTTAATTCCAGATTAATGCACAATTAACCATCAATTAAGTCCATTAAGCCTCTTTCACATTAAAGCTACCATTTTTATCCTTTTTAATCTATGACAAAGTTATTATGCTCTTTTATCATCAAGTCCTAGTTCATTATGCTCTAATACTCATATGAACGTTATTTATCATTAACTCTACCTTTTCTCCACTAGAAAACCCTAATTTCTACATTAAGGGTATTTATCCACAATTAGGAACTTTTATACTCGAAATAGCTTGGATTCATCATGTTTCAACTTTATTCACAATTTTGAGTAATTGAAGCCATTAAGAGTCGAATTTGCCAATACATGCGCATGAAACTCTAAATTAAACTATTTACATGCAAAGTTCATCTTTTTCAATCTTAATGTAACTCTTAATGATTAACAGGTTAATATCTACTTTAATCATCCATTAAACCCTACTAAACACATTAATCATATTAAAAATAGGGTTTCTTAATCATTATTACATTAAAGTTGATAAATTACACTACATTTCAAATTGCAAGAGGAAATAGCTTTTAAACATATTTTTATTGGATTCCTCTCATTTTTTTGAAAAATTTTCATATTTTAACTTTATTCATCGGAGCTTCCTATCAACAGTTACGATTTTTGCAAGAAAAACATATGTTACCTAATTACTAATTGACACGTCAGCAACTTACCCCTTTTTAAAAACACATTGCGGCCGAATGAGATTATTGATAAAAGGACATTTTTTTCCCTTCTTTGCTGATCCTGATCTACAGGCCTATGAGGGCAAGTTTGTCATTTGACACGTGTTCATCTTCAACCTCACGAGCGCTCGCCTCCTGCAAGCATTGCTCCACCACAGTCAACCCAGTAGTTGACTCCTCCTTTTGACATTGAATTGGAGCATCTGTCTCTGCGAGAAGCTCCGGCCAGGACCCCTAAAGCTGATCAACTCCTCCATCACCGATGAGGGTGATTGCTCCACTGGAACCCGCAGCGCCTCCACCACCTCCTGTTTGAGGCGCGCGACTGGGGATTCCTGGCCCCCCCTTTCTGCTTGCCGCCCCACCTTGCGAGAGTAGGTCCTATGTCGACGGAGTGCACCGAAGTCAGGAGCCATCAAACTCCTTTTATAAGCAAGGATTCTAAGGCAATTCCCTTCTACAGACGTCCTGTTCTGGGGCGGACTGGGATTTGGGCAAATCCCAATCCCGCACGGAAACACAGCAATCAGGGGTGGACATGTCTGAAATAATCCCCCAAAATCAACTATTGCCTTTTTAGGACTCGTGGATGATCAGGGAAAGTGATCTAACAAATTGATTTCACATTGTACTATTCCCTTTTTCCTAATCTGAAACGAAAAGCAGCTACCGTTCGATCTGGATCCAACGGCTAGCAAACCTCGTCTTAGAACATCAATTGTTACATTTAATGTTATCCTTTACACTTTAGGAAACTTGTAAAATTCGTATCTCCCAAACTGTTTGTTCAATTGATCCCAAATTTTGAGAGAAATTCCATAATAACTTGATACACGTATGTACCAAATTTGGGACTCAAACGCGAAGGTTTGAGATGATTTTCTATATATGCAAGTTATCTCTTAACAAAGCATATTTTAAGCATATTTTCTCTTTCATAATCTTTTATTTTCTTTATTTTGCTTCCTTTTAGCAATAGAAACCATGTGGACACAAAGTATTTTCCCAATATGGATTCATTATCGATACATCCACATTTTTCTTATAATATTATTATTATCCCATTTTCCCTTTAATAAAGCTATATTTAATTGGTCTTTTCTCTCTCTTATTGCATTATCCTCGCAAATAGGACTCCTTGGAACCCAAGGAACCAAAAAGGCACGAAATCCATCCTTGGAGGATATTCTTTTACCTTCTAGAGATTTCTACATCTTTCTTTTCTTTATTTCTTAATTATTGTTTTAATAATTGAATTCCCTTTGTCTTTTCCTTGTTATTGGGCCCAATAGCCAATAAAGCCCACAAATAAATCAACAAAGCTATTTTAAACGAAATTCATGCATTCAATCAAAAGACATCATTATTTGTTCTTTTATCTTTATTATGAGAAATTACATTTTTCACCAAAAGAACCCAAAAATTGGGGTTGTAACAAGGGCAATCCCTCTGATATTCTTGATATCGTTCCCAGGTATCGTGGAGATTCTCGTTTGGCTTTTGCATAAAAGATGTGATCCTCTGTCTATTCCGGACAGTTTTCTCAGTAGGATAAAACTTGTTTACAAAGGCATCCACCAGCGCACTCCATCCATTAAAAGCTTGGTGTGGCAGCCCCAGGTACCAGGATAGAGCCTTATCTTCTAAAGAAAAGATGAAACCCTTGCAATAAATCACCTCTTGTGGGACTCCCCTCATTTTGATGGTGTCACAGATGTTTTTAAAGGCATCTAAATGGTGATAGGGATTATCATTCTTCAAACTCCCTCTGAATCTCTTGTTCTGGATCATAGAGATGACGGATGGTTTTAGCTCGAAGTTGGTTGCGTTGAATCTCGGGATGACGATAGGACATTTGGAATTGTTAGCCCTTGTGGCAGCTAACTCCCTTAGGGTCTTTTCTTCTTCGTTGGAATCGTCACTGTCATTGTCTCCCTGATTCTGATCCTGATTATTTTGATTCCTTCTGCGCCTCCGGTGATGATGACGTCTCTCCCGGTGATGGTCATCCTCAAATTGTTCCGTTTTAGGATCTTCATGTTGATGATCGTCGTCATAGTGGTCATTGTCTTCAGGCGGAGGCGAGTGAGGTCTAGCCCTCTTGTGTCATTCACCATCTAAAAGAGGTGGTTCAACATGAGGCGGCATGTCTGGTGATGTTGGTGCTCAGTTGAGCAGAGCGCCTCCCTTCTGAGTACCTTAATAGCATGTAAAAATCAATTTAGAAAATATGTATTAACAATATGAATTGCTCATTTCAAGTTAAAATATATATAAAAAAAAGGAAAAAGAGAGTGTTGCCCGATACGCCCATGTCAGGCGGCACACCCTCTCGGGTGACACACTCGTGACGGGCGGATGTATCGTGCGGGGCGCTCATGCCCGATACGATCCAGTATATAATTACAACTCTTCTAATTCCATTAGCATAAAAGGGTCTGATTACATTACATAAGTAAAGAAAGTAATGACTGAAATAAGTAAAGATAAATGTCACCTTCTTGATTTAGAAGGCCAACAGGCGGTAGTAGATCCTCCAGCCCGATACCAGGCGGGAGCCTTGCCCAATATGCCCGTGTCAGGCGGCACACCCTCTCGGGTGACACACTCGTGATGGGCGGACGTATCGTGCTTGGTATCATAGTTTCTATCTTGAAACATGGACGTTGTGACTGGTGATGAGTATCAGGCTTGGTATCGTGACGGGCCAGAGTTTTGCTTCGAGTATCGGGTACTCATGTCAGGTGTCCTTGTTGGCCGATATCGGTCTACAACGGTGCCTGGGGCCGATCCTAAGTGAACCATTCCCTCCCTATTGGGTCGGGGAAGTGCTCACCTAGTATCGCCCGGTACACCTCTGAGGCACGACATGCTAGCTCCAGATGCTTTCCCAAGTTAGCTTTCGAGAGATTCTGACCTTTTTCCGACCCGTCCCATCGGAGTCTTGTAGCTGCTATTTATAGGCAGTAGTTGGGAGAAATTGTGGTTCTCCGGGTGCCACGTGTCCTTCATCAGCTCTATCATCTCGGATTCAGGGATGTCCGATATGCGTATCGCCCGACACAAGGATGTCAGGCTGGGAGCGTGTCGGTCATCATGATGAGTGGCGCCTGCCGGTGGGTGGCTTGTATCGCGCGACACGCTTCAGCGGTCGTGGCGAGTCCGGCTCCCTATCGGGTAAATGGCGTATCGCTCGTCCGCTCCTTCTTACGCGGCATCCTCGTGTCGTACGGTAGTGTATCGTGCTGCCCTGTGTCGGGAAGTGAGCGTATCGGCCGGCTAGTTGGTAAGGAGGCCAATGCTGGTGGAACATGTTCGTGGGTCGGGACGGGCCTTTTTGCTAATAAATGAGTTGAAAATTGACGAAAACTATGCAAAAGATGATAATATTGAGTTAAAAGTGTAGTGTGGCCTATTTATGCAAAAACATGACAAAAAGGAGAGGAAAACAGTTTAAAAGGGCAAATTTGATAACGAAATAAGGGCCAAAAACATCACAAAATTTGGTGTTATCAACTCCCCCAAACTTAGCATTTTGATTGTCCTCAATCAATCTTTAAACTTTGTTTTGTGACGCTTCTTCTTGACCGGTAAAGTTTTCATACCATTGGTTTGAGCGAGCATTGATATGTCTTACAGAGAATACGGCCTGACCACAAACAATAGACTTTACTTCTCCTGCCTTATTTAAGCAAAAATTTTCTCCACAGCTTCGGCGAGACTTGGGTGCATGATTTCGAAGTTAGCTTTCACACCAAACAGCTTTTGGGGATAGAAAGTTGTGTGTTTGGGTAGGATTAAGGATTTTTGGGTTTTTCTTATTTCCCATCAGTCCATCTAGGTAAGGGTCCATTAGTGGGCGAGTGGTCCCTGTAGTCCAAGCCAGTTGGCTTTAGAACAGTGATTTCACATCCTACGTACCACTGCCCCGGATCTACCATGCCTAAAGATGGGTACTTTTGGAAAACAAGTGTGTATATGTATTTTTTTCTTTCTTTTCATTTGGCACAACTCTCATGCTTTTATTCACTCTCATACGGCTATTCTCTCTATTTGGGATTTTGTTGGGTAAGGTAAAACAAGAGGAATTCATTGCTGTTTGGGCAGCTTTTTCCTTCTACATACACGTCTCTTAGCTGTTGCGAGATTATTTTTTGAAATTTTTGGCGTGGAAAGTCGTAGTCTTTTGTTGTTTGTGGGTGCATTATCAGAAAGACATAACAAAACCTACATCTCCTTGGGCATATAGAAAACAAACTGGCAAGAAGTCGTATCAGGTTTTTACTATATAGTGTCTTTGTACATATGTATGGAGACAAAATAAGCAAAAAAAATTTATGAGCATGTATATGTATATGTACACATGATATAGGAGAAGAACAAAAGAACCAAAAATTATACCTCCCTCACTGGTACATGGTACCCCCCCCAAACTTACTCCACACTCTATCCCAGAGTTGTGAAGTAGATAAGGTAGGGTAATGTTAACCCAGTGAGGGTTAGCTGGTGAGCGCGCCTGTGCCAGATAGAAGCTCCCACACATATTCTCCTCGTTTGCTGTGGTAGTCGATGTGGTGGAGTTGGTCAGGCGTCTCTTTATTCGATATCCATTCCAGGACAAAGATGTCACAGTCGTTGGATAGAGGAATTTGTTGTGGACTGCGGTGGCAGAACTGGAGCTCACTGCCGTCTCCAGGAATGGTTGTATCATTGCCGCCATCTCGTCGTAGTATTTTCATACTAAGCACTTGAGGGAGGTCAACGTTGTTGATGTACACTGCACTGGATGGTCTTTGTGGCTGTCCGAGCTGTTGTAGAAGATTCCTACTCGTTGGCGAGTGTACATCGTCAGGAGCGTCCAGTGGTTGTAATGCAGGATGGGCAGGAAGATTGTGCGTGGAACCCTACGCTCCAACTCTTCCAGAAATGATTGCTTTGCTCCTGATTCATCAGCAAGGCAGATGTCATTGAACAACATTGGATGAGCAATGAATGCGTGTTCAAACTTCGTCTGTAGTGTTTGGATGTAGGCAACCGCCACAGATATCGCCAAACATCCTCCATCATTTACCATGTCCCTTAAGTCATCAACTGGGACTATGACACTGCCTACCTCATAGATAACATCTGCCGGGGTAGAATCATCCAACTTCAGAAGAATTTCATTGACCTGCTCATGCGTGAGAGTAGAGCACGAGAAGCGGTCAAAGTTGTTGATCAATTCTTCTGATGTTTCAAGCGAAGTAGGGTCTTCGAATCTGTGCACTTCCCGCAGGATCTCTAACTACTTGCCTGCCCAGTAGATGTCTGTTTCCATCTCAGCTTCTTTCTCTGGAGTGCTTCTGGGTTGCGTAGATTCATCTGCTTGATCACTATCCAGCAGCCTATCTGGTACCCCTGCGTCTTAGAAATAGCATTTGTCTTTGATCAGCAGTAGGGCGTATATGCTCCTGAGGTGGTAAAAGTTATGTCCTTGGAGATGCCTTATGTATCCGAATATGTTGAGAAACTCCATGGCACGCACGATGATGAAGGTGATGTTTCCGCTTCCCTCTTCTGCTTGGACGGGGAAGTCTCTGATACAGAAGAAGTTCCAAACGCCTCTGTGATGTTGGACTCCTTGCTTGATGGCTCGCAGAAAATGTAGTGGTAGAAGCCTGAGATGTTTGTCTTTTGGGTGGCTGAAGATATGCCCAGAGTGTGGCACCTCCTTGTTGCAGTAGCTGAACAGCTGGACATCATGATTCTGGAGGTCTGCCACACACAGAAACCATATGTTCTGGTGCTTGTATGGGACCAACACGATGTTTGTGTTGTGCTCTTCGATGTGTTGCAGCATGTTGGCTATCGCAATGGAGTCTGGCACTCCCATCATTAGTCTTCTTGCCAAGGTCGGGGTGGCGTTGTATATTGTTCTTCGTCCTGTCCCGGTGCTGATGTTCTCTATTATTGCACCTTCTAGGACCCTGAACAACTTTTTGCCGACGACGGCTGGTGACCGGAATATGCTTCTGAGTGCTCCCCTTCATATGGAGAAGTAGTCGTCGCTCCAGACGATGTCTTCTTCATCTGTCTGTGACCTCAGGACCTTATTCAGCAACTTCTGGTCCCTGATCGACAGGTAGCTGATGACCCTTCTGTTGAAGTCTGTCATCTCAAAGGAAGGTAGCTCTGACGACGCAGAGAATTCAACTGTCGTTGATTGTCTTCTTCTGGGGAGGGTGGTGTCTTTCATTGGCAGCGCATATGTCCCCCCCTCCCTCTGAATCATCAGAAGAGTCATCTCTGATGCTGATGTCTTCGTTGTCATCTTCAGCTTCGTCCAGGGGGACTGAGGGAGCTACTTCTTCCAGACCGTGGGAGCTCACCTGTCCTACTGGAGCTCCGTTGGCCGTTCTTTGTGGCGTCCTTTCCTCGGGCATTGGGGATGGCCCGCTGGAGGAGGAAGAGGACAATGATCCTGAGGGGGATGCTGACAAGGAAGGTTGAGAGCCTGAGCCAGGAGGCGACGGAAACCTTCTCGGCTGCCTTGGGCGCGGATGGTCGTCTCCCCTGTTCAACCTCTCCTCTATCACGTCAAGGCGTTGGAGGGCCTGCTGAAGCATGGCGTTGAGTGCCTCTAGTTGGCCAGGAAGGCCAACTAGAGTCAACAGTTCCCGTTCCTGGCTATTCAGCCTCTGCTGGAAAAATGAAAAATTGCAGGTTAGAGAAGAAAATGTAGCCGAGTGGCTTTTTGTTACCTCCCACAAGTGGTCGAGTTCGTGCCCCAGCATTTTCTGAGCGACGGAGGGGCTCCTACAGATCTCCCTCTTGTCCTCGCAATACTTCTCTCGTGTGAGGGTCTACCCGATGAGGTAGAACCTATCTCGATCATCTACGAGGTGGATGTTGTTGGGCGAGGCGTCAGCGCTTTTACGGCTATCTCCACCTCACCTTCTTGTGGTGGTGGAGAAGGCCGTGGTGTGGGTGGATGCTGCTCCACCTCTACATTGTTGGCGATCTCTTCAGCAACTGCTATAGGAGACACTGGAGTTGGTGTCGGCGTAAGTCGTGCAGCTCCGAGCTCCATCTATAGGATCTCGGCGAACACCCCATCACTAGCGTCTGGCTGAACTTCTTCTTCTGTCTCTAAAGGCACCAAAGAATCTTCGGGGGCTGCGGCTGCCTCTTCCACGGTAGCTCCTATCGGGGTTGGCATTGTTGTCTTTCCCTTGGTTGTCTCGGCGACCTCAATGATCGTCGGTTCTTTTTCAGCCATGGCAGGAGCGACGACAGCTCCATCAACAACTGTCGTTGGTGGCTCTGGGTTGGCGACTGGCTCGGCAGAGGTCGTTGAAACTTTTTCCTGCCTCGGGTGGAGAGGGATTGATTCTCCTCTCGCGGCCTCCCTCTCTTGAATCTTGGTAGTGGCGGCGTAAGCTGCTTCTACCGCCACAGCTTCTATTTCTACTGTGGTGAAGACCAGCTTTTCTGCGTCGTAGGCGGCGTAGTGAGGGAGTGGAAGGAGGGTGTTTGTCCTTGAGAACTTGTAGAAGTAGCTTCACCCCTCCTTCTTTATGATGTTGGCCCTCATGAGGTTCTTGAGGTCGATCAACTCGTCGCCCCTTGTCATCGAAAGATTGCGCGGCTCCTGTGGATATCCTAACCCAACCGCGATTAGATTGATGATGCCACCCATTCAGTATTCCTTGGTGGCATCCTTTATCGGGTGCAGCCTATAAAGCAAGAAGTGCCCCAGATTGATCACCTTGCCCTCCATCATGTGCCACATGAGATGGAGTTCTTTGGTGTAGACATTGCTGGACTCATTTTTGCTGAAGAGCAGACATGCTACCAGCTTGTGCACTATCCTCCAGAAATAGGAGTGCACCGCCGCCACCTTGCTTCCCGGCTTGTAAGATTATTCGTCGGCCAGCCTCCTCCAGAGCTCCAAGGGGTTGAACCTGTCTCCTTCGGTGATCCTTTCACTGTTATTCAACAGCTTCTTCTCTTCCTCGCTGGAAGAGAAGATCTCGTTGAGTAGCTTTTCGGAGATGACGTGCTCCGAGTTGTACAGCCGCATTTGCAGTCTGTCTGCTCCGCCATATTCTTCAACGTCCTCAGGCGTATTTTTCACCTGGCGGAGAGACGACATGAACTCCTTGGTGAGTTCGGTGTAGGAGGTGGAGCGGCTGAAGCAGATCTTCTGTAGCCCTACTGTAGCCAGGACATTTTTGAGCCTGTCGAATATGCCTAGATGAAGAAAGGACGACAGGTGGCAGAATCTGCTCGGCCTGTAGATTTTAGTTGCCAGTTCTAAGTACTGGCGTCCATGCTCGTTGTCTCTAGGCACGAACCTGTCTGGTGTATGATCCAGGGGTTCTGCCGCTGCTGTTGAAGCTGTTGTTGGAGTCGTTACTTCTTTCGTTCTTGCCCTCTTCTTAGCTGTGGATGGCCCAGCTACCTCGAGATTCAGGTGTTTCTGGCCGACCGTTGTTCCTTCAGCTGCATCCTCAGTGTCGATCCTCCTACTGTGTTCGTCAACTCGAATGACGGTTTGCTTTGTACGGGCCATATATGTCATCATTAAACAAGTTCATTGATCATTTAAATGTTCTGATGTTAGGTAAGCAAAACTTAAATTCGGCCCGATACAAAAATACCTGATACAACCGTACCGGGAGTCAACACTGGGTGATATGATGTTTGCCCAATACGCTTGTGTCGGGCAATACAAAGCTCTCAAAGAAATCACCGTAGGCTCACGCCCGATACGAGGTCCGGGTGTCGTCCATTAAAAGAACATCTAGGCGATACAAAACTGGATGATACGGAGAAAAACTGCGCGTCATACCCGTTGCCCGATATGCGTGTGTCGGGCGATACGGTCGTGTGAAACAAAGTGCCCGATAGGGTCTTCCCCGATATAAAAAAATGTGTCGCCAGACAACAAGAACAAGCGAGACGGCACAAGGATGGGCGACATGGTTATCGCCCGATATAGGTATCGGGCAAGCACGTGCTAAAAACGTGTCACGTGACACATGTGTCAGGCAATACAAGGAAATCAGCTAAAGTTGTAAGCCTGATACACTGTGCGCGATATGTAGTTCGTGTCGGGCAAGCAAGGACGATAGGACTATCAGGCTATACACTTGCTTTCTTAAGCTACCTTGCACGATACGAGAGCAAAATCTAAGTTGTGTGACACAGGAGCAGAGGGAGAAATAGTTGCTCGATACAGGAGTAGGTGAAAAGTAAAAGCAGTAGCCTGACACAGTAAAACCTCCATACTATATATAGCAATCCCAACCGGGGGTAAAACAGGTAAATCCGAGATGAGTGTCGGCCGTTGAGACAAGTCATTCCCGAGACGAGCGTGTCCTGTGCGCTGACTGAGTCTTTTCTCGATACGGTCAGGAAAAAGGAGATACTTTGCCTGACATAAGGCCCTCAGGGAAAAAAGCTAGATAAAAAAACTTAAAAATGAAGCAAAGGAAAAAGTGATTGATGGGTAAAACATCATTGGCCTAAGGTTAAGTTCCCGGCCTCAGATAGTATTACTCATCAATGCTTCATAAAACAGAGCAGTGGCCCATAAAATAGAAGAGTCAGCGCACGTGACGCATGCACTGACTCGGGCCTTATTACAGTCCAAATGGTCATAGTGTTTTTCTTGCAAGAAAGTAAATAACATCCTATTCTAGGAAAAGTAAAAGCTCGGGCTGCCTCCCGAGGAGCACTGTAGTTTGCGTCGCCATCTCGACATATCTAGGTCCTTCACTTTTCGCCTTCAGCAGTATCCATATCTTGCAAGTTGATCTCTGTCCTTCTTGATCACAGTCCTACCATTTTGGCAGATTCGGTGTTGGAGGGTATCTTACCCGAGGGATTCTTTATCAATTCGGCCATCTGGGCCAACTGCTGATCAATTTGGCATTGATGCGTCTACATGTCCGCCATCTGGACCTGCATGGTGTTCAGAACTCCTAAATTTAAAGGCGCACTTTGCGCCAGCTGGTTATTGATGGTATCTTGTTTTTTAAAAAATCAAACAACTGGACAACCAAGTCTGGTTGGTTCGAAACCTTGTCTTGACCTTGCTCTTTGGCTTGACTTTGACCTTGACTAGTGTTCGTCGCTTGTCGACCTTGGTACTTTCCTTGTCCTTGGAAATTTGCCTTGTTGGACTGGAAAGAAGTAGTTCTGGTGAACTGACTTTGTCCTCCTCTTTTCTCGAAAACTTGGGGTTGCTTGGTGGGGTTATGCAGCTGATGCGAGTTTTCGGCCGCATCTTTGTTGCCATAACTAAAACCAGGATGATCTGGTCTCATGAAATTAACGAAAGAGACGTTCTTAGTCTCCTCAGCCTCAGATTCACTTTTGGTTGACTCTTCAGGTCGGGTGTAGATACAGTTATCTACTCTGTGTCCACCTTCTCCATAGGTGACACATTTCATGACCTTTTCGACTTGTTTCTTCCCCTTTCCGCTTGATTCTTTCAGTTGTTTGACATCAGTGGCTATTCCCTAGATCTGAGAGGTGATAGTTTCCAGAGCCTTGGATTCAAATGAAGGTCCTTCACTAGCTTTCTTAGCATATCCCCTGTCTGATCTATTGTAGTCGGTGTCGGCTTGCAACTCGGCCATGTTCTTGATGATCTTTTTGGATCTGCTAGGCTTCTTCCCCAGAAAGTCACTGCCTTCTACTGCATTCAGTGAAACCCTTTCCTCAGGGGTTAGACCGTTGTAGAAGGTAGTTATCAAGAAACCCTTCTTATAGTTGTGATGAGGGCAATCCCTCTAATATTCTTGATATCGTTCCCATGCATCGTGGAGATTCTCGTTTGGCTTTTGCATAAAAGACATGATCCTCTATCTATTCCGGATAGTTTTCTCGGTAGGATAAAACTTGTTTACAAAGGCATCCGCCAGCGCACTCCATCCATTAAGAGCTTGGTGTGGCAGCCCCAGGTACCATGATAGAGCCTTATCTTCTAAAGAAAAGATGAAACCCTTGTAATAAATCACCTCCTGTGGGACTCCCCTCATTTTGATGGTGTCACAGATGTTTTTAAAGGCATCTAAATGGGAATAGGGATTATCATTCTTCGAACTCCCTGTAAATCTCTTGTTCTGATTAATAGAGATGACGGATGGTTTTAGCTTGAAGTTGGTTGCGTTGAATCTCAGGATGATGACAGGACATCTGGATTTGTTAGCCCTTGTGGCAGCTAACTCCCTCAGGGTCTTTTCTTCTTCGTTGGAATCATCACTGTCACTGTCTCCCTGATTTTGATCCTTATTATTTTGATTCCTTCTGCGCCTCCAGTGATGACGACGTCTCTCCCGATGATGGTCATCCTCGAATTGTTCCATTTCAGGATCTTCATGTTGATGATCGCCGTCATAGCGGTCATTGTCTTCAGGCGGAGGCGAGTGAGGTCTAGCCCTCTCGTGTCGTTCACCATCGGAAAGAGGTGGCTCAACGCGAGGCGGCATGTCTGGTGATGTTGGTGCTCAGTTGAGCAGAGCGCCTCCCTTCTGAGTACCTTAATAGCACGTAAAAATCAATTCAGAAAATTTGTATTAACAATACGAATTACTCATTTCAGGTTAAAATATATATAAAATAAGGAAAAAGAGAGTGATGTCTGATGCGCGTCGTTGTACACGCAACAATCACTAGGAAAAGTCCTAGAGTTTAACCTTCTAACCCGGTTGTCAACTTGTTACGAACAACTAGTCAACTTAGTATAGATAGGTATCGATCCAAGGGACGGTGGAAAAGAAAATTCGAAATCCAAATCCGATTGCAAGTACAAGAATTAAATTCTGATTGGAGAGAGTTGGTAAAACTAAGAACAAAAATAAAAGTGCTGAAATAAAATTTAACTAATCAAGAAATTAAGATCTGGGGTCCGGAAGATCACCACCAAAACCACGTTTCTGTTCAACTAATCAAATTCTAAACTCCAAAGATCAAATTAGGACCTTGTGGTTACATGTCCTTACGGACAAACTCACAAGGGTCAGACTTCCCGTGAACCCGTTGGTCCCGGCATTCACGGATCATTGCCCAACCGTCCAACATGCCATTATCCACGGTCATATCAAAAAGCATGTGAATTCAAACCGGCATTCAAACCCAAGGCTCAGGTGGTCGTGTCACCAAGGATTATAACAAAAATAAGATTAAATAGATAAAAAGATGATAATCGCAATTAAGGGACTATTGTTTCATTCTTACAGAGATCCACGGTCATATCACTCGATAAGAATATATCAGATCATCCAAATAACCACAAAGAAACAGAGAGAAGACATTTGTTCGATGGAGAAATATAATTTATTATATTGAATAGAACCGGGCTAAGGGACTACTTCCATTCCCCAGAGAGATTTACTCAGACATAACAAGAATAAAAGAAATACAAACTAAAAATCCGATGAAATGGAATGAAGAATGAAATGCTTTTACAAGTGAAAAGTCTCTCCTTTTATAGGAGGAGGAGGGGGTAGGCTGCCCTCAAAAAAGAGGGGAAAAAGAGAGGGAGACCAATTTTCGAATTTTCTGGATCTGGTCAAATTGAAAGTTTGTTGTCTTTAATTATCTTGACCATGTAACTCCCTTTAATGCAGATTCTCACAGCAGCGACTTCGAACGTATTTCTCTCCCGTTAAAAGCACAGAAACGGTCCAAATAATAGGACTTTATTTTAGGAAATTAAATTCCCTTTCCAATGAATACCTGTACACTCAATTTGGAGTTTGAATGTAAGAGTTATGTCACTTTTGGTGGAGGGTATATACGAATTTCTGGACTGCTGCAAATTGTGTGATTTTCCTACAAAACCCAAGAAAATAGAATTAAAACTCCAATTAAAGAGAAAAATATAAAATAATAAAACTAATTATGAAATTAAGAGAATAAATGACAAAACAATCCTAAACAAATATAAAAAATATACAAATAAAAGGGATAAATATACATTTATCAAAATACCTCGGACTTGAATCTTTGTTTGTCCTCAAACAAATAAAATCACAAATTATTCCAATTTATACTAACAACATGTCTATCCTCACCCTTGTAACATCACTTTATTTCTTACCTCCAAATTTGGCCAAGCAACCCAATCTCCTAAAACCACAAAACACAAAATTCTATATTCTCTATTAAAAACAAATATCATATCTTGTTTCTAAATCAAGATTTTGTCGAAAAACATGCTTCATCTTACTTCTGCTTTGACACTCTTATTTTTATTATTGTATTTTTTTTATGTGAGTTGTTGCACAAGAACAAGATGAAATTTGGGGGTGTGAAAACAAGGAAGGAAGTGATGAATTTTTTTTTATCCCTCCTCTATTCGACTTGGGATTTAAATTTGTGGAGTTGTGGCTACATTGGTCACAATTTTTTGTTCATGTACACTTTTGGCATCTTTTGATGGTATGCCCCTTTGTGGGGTATGGAATTTTTTATATGGGAAGCATGCCACCCCAGACTTGATTTTTGTCTGGTGGTGATTCTTTGCTTCTCTTTTTTAGAAAGAAAATAAGGGGGAAACAAAAGGTGTCCTTGTGCTTATAACTTCACACATTTTTTTTGAAAGTGTCATTACATCAGAAAGAACATTCATGTCAATCACATTATACAAGATTTATATCAAGTTAATCAACAGTTTAAAAATAGAGAAAATTTGTGTTTGGTTTTGATTGATTCCATACGGCTTGCCAACTTTTCCAAGGAGTGATGTTATTTTGGGGTCCTAGGTGACATGGTGGTTTCAGACATGACAATTTGTAACAATTTTTGCAACACATTTACTAAATTCAAAGGGGTACAATGATAAACATCTATTCATATTGGCCGACTAGATAAAGGCCATTTTACAACAAAAGAAATAAAAACATGACCGGCTAGATAATGGCCATGCAATAAGCAACTAAAAACAAAAAAGTAGAAATGATGCAGAAATTAAAAAAAAAAGATAAGGGGGTGGAATAGAAACATACCACCCACCTCCACCCCGGACTTAGATTTTTGCTCGTCCCGAGCAAAACTCAAACCCGAGATGGAGGGAAGAAATTTGTTGGGTTCACCAGGAGGTCCTGGTAGCTCAAAATATGTCCATCTGAAGGGAATGTCGATGAGGGCTGGGACCTTTATCTGAGGAGCCTCATAGTGTACCCTATGATAGGGTAATTGTAGAAGCTCAGTGGGGTGCTCGTATTTTCTTTCACCTCGCATTCCCTCCAATAGGATCCAAAGATCTTCCATCAATAGAAGGGGAAGTGTTGAAGATGGATGTGGATTTGGGGAGGTTGGTGGGTACCCAGCTAGTGATTCTAGTAGAGCATGATGAAATGAGTTGGGTGGAGGATTTGGTTCAGGTTTTCCACCATCATGATGACATGTATATGGGAGAATTGATGTTGATGAAAAAGATTTCAAATTATTTACAAAATTGTTTTGCTTCTCCTCAAAAATTATGTCATCAACATTGGGTTTGGTAAGTTTCATTGTTGATATAACATATGGATCTAATTCTTTTGTACAAGGGGTCCCCAAGGATTCAGGAGGGATGAGGATGACTTCCTTATAAACAATAGAATGGGGTGTGTGATCTTCTTCCAACGGTGGTATCTCCCCTTCTAGATCAGCCATGTGTGGGATGGAAATTGGTTGTGATGGCTCGGGAAGAATCATAAAGGGGGTAAGATTCTCATTATCCAAAATAGACTCAAAACAAGGGTATTGGTCTATGGTATCATTTAGATTTATGTTGTGGATGGGAGGAGTTGTTGGATCTTCATAATGACTCTCCTTCTTTGACATTTCATATTCAAGTTAAAGAGTCTCTAAAGGAAAGATAGGGATACCAACGTCCTCATCACACACAAAATATGGCTCCATGGTTTGTTCTATTTCTTCAGGATCTGACATATATGACACAAAATAAAGATCATCATTGTCATCGTTAGGAAGAACCATCTTGGGTTGCTCAAGCTCTATAGGGGGAGTTTGTGATTCATCCTCTAGAAAGGTAGCTAACATGCCTTGACTGGATTCAAGTTTTTCTTGTGCTTCTTCTACCATCTTTTCTAGGGCCTTAAGTCTCTCTTCTAGATCAAGATTAATTTGCATTTCACCATAGGATTGATACACCCCAAAATTTTGGTCACCCTCGCCACACTCCCCATAGTGTCCTTGTCCAAAGTACTCCTCATATTGTTTTGGGTGGCATTGCTCCTCATAATAATCTCCAGAAGATGGTGGATTGTAATTTCCATTGCGTCCATCTTGGTAGGAAGATTCAATATTATAAGGTGTCATCAAATCATGAGGAAACATATTTGAACAATGTATATTTTGAGTTTGGGCTTCTAGCAGGGTAGTTAAGAAGGCTCGGCTGGCTTTTAGTTTTTTTTCAACTTCTAATGCTATCTTCTCTAGGGCCCTAAGTCTCTCTTCTTGTTGAGGATTACATTGAGTTTCATAAACATGTTCATAACCCCCAAGGTTTTGTTGGTTACACCCCACAAAATTTTGTTGATCATATCCCCCATTAGAATATGGATAGCAAGGTTCCTCATAATGGTTCTCAGAAAAATGTGGATTCACATTATACCCACCAGGATGAAAGGGCTCGCAATTAAAAGGGGTGCTATTATAAGCATGGGGTAGAGTTGGAAAGGCAAGAGATGTATGGTGGTAGAGACCACAATAATAACATTGTGGGGGATATTGGGATGCCCACTCCATTTGAAAAAAAATTCCTGAAAGATATGTGAATCAATGAATGAGAGAAGAAAGATTGTGAGATAAAAGGTTAGTAAAAAATTACAAAGAGAGCTAAAAATTATAAATCTAAAAAAATTTATAAAATAAACTAAAATTACAAAAAAAATAACTAGAAAGCAGTACTGCTGGAATGGAAACTCAGCAGAAAGAGGAGATACACTTCCGGAATTTTGCTCGGAAGGTAAAAAACAATTACAAAAATCTAAAGGAAATTATAAAAAAGACTAAAGTTATGAAAGTTAGAGAATATGAACAAGGAATATACAAGATATACAAGCAACCAGATCTGAAAAACAAGTGTGCCGTCCCCGGCAACGGCGCCAAATTGATGCGCGTCGTTGTACACGCAACAATCACTAGGAAAAGTCCTAGAGTTTAACCTTCTAACCCGGTTGTCAACTTGTTACGAACAACTAGTCAACTTAGTATAGATAGGTATCGATCCAAGGGACGGCGGAAACGAAAATTCGAAATCCAAATCCGATTGCAAGTACAAGAATTAAATTCCGATTGGAGAGAGTTGGTAAAACTAAGAACAAAAATAAAAGTGCTGAAATAAAATTTAACTAATCAAGAAATTAAGATCTGGGGTCCGGAAGATCACCACCAAAACCACGTTGCTATTCAACTAATCAAATTCTAAACTCCAAAGATCAAATTAGGACCTTGTGGTTACATGTCCTTACGGACAAACTCACAAGGGTCAGACTTCCCGTGAACCCGTTGGTCCCGGCATTCACGGATCATTGCCCAACCGTCCAACATGCCATTATCCACGGTCATATCAAAAAGCATGTGAATTCAAACCGGCATTCAAACCCAAGGCTCAGGTGGTCGCGTCACCAAGGATTATAACAAAAATAAGATTAAATAGATGAAAAGATGATAATCACAATTAAGGGACTATTGTTTCATTCTTACAGAGATCCACGGTCATATCACTCGATAAGAATATATCAGATAATCCAAATAACCACAAAGAAACAGAGAGAAGACATTTGTTCGATGGAGAAATATAATTGATTATATTGAATAGAACCGGGCTAAGGGTCTACTTCCATTCCCCAGAGAGATTTACTCAGACATAACAAGAACAAAAGAAATACAAACTAAAAATCCGATGAAATGGAATGAAGAATGGAATGCTTTTACAAGTGAAAAGTCTCTCCTTTTATAGGAGGAGGAGGGGGTAGGCTGCCCTCAAAAAAGAGGAAAAAAAGAGAGGGAGACCAATTTTCGAATTTTCTGGATCTGGTCAAATTGAAAGTTTGTTGTCTTTAATTATCTTGACCATGTAACTCCCTTTAATGCAGATTCTCACAGAAGCGACTTCGAACGTATTTCTATCCCGTTAAAAGCACAGAAACGGTCCAAATAATAGGACTTTATTTTAGGAAGTTAAATTCCCTTTCCAATGAATACCTGTACACTCAATTTGGAGTTTGAATGTAAGAGTTATGTCACTTTTGGTGGAGGGTATATACGAATTTCTGGACTGCTGCAAATTGTGTGATTTTCCTATAAAACCCAAGAAAATAGAATTAAAACTCCAATTAAAGAGAAAAATATAAAATAACAAAACTAATTATGAAATTAAGAGAATAAATGACAAAACAATCCTAAACAAATATAAAAAATATACAAATAAAAGGGATAAATATACATTTATCAATGTCGAGCTCATTTCTAAGTTTGAGGCACTGGAGTGTAGTTAGTGGATTCGAATTCGTCAACAGTACCATTTTGCCTTGTCCCCGGCAACGGCGCCAAAACGTTGACCGGCCTAAATCGCGCGTCTGAAAAAGAGAGCGGATTTGAAGTAGTCGGACTTTTAAATTTATAACTTGAAACCTTCTACGCCCCCACAACTTTATTTATGGGGTCAAAGTAGATATACAGGGTCGAACACGGGGACAAGGGTGGTAGTGTTGGGAACGCGGAATCGACCCATTACACTCCGGTAAGGGCAAGGAGATGATAAAGTTCCCCAAGGGAACACAGGCTAAGATTGATAAAATAAAAGAAAACTATCTCCAACTGGAGCTACGAGGAAAATTAAGGTTTTAAAGGTTTATCAGTTTTTAGGGTTTTCGCGCAATGGAAACAGAGAGGATAATACTATTGCTTTTAGTAAGGAACGAAGGAGAAAGCTTCGGTAAAACAAGTGGCAGCAGAAACAGCCAGTACCCCTTCTCTCGAAGCGGGTACCTCTAACTAAGCATCAACACCTCTCTCGAGGTTGCTGGTCTTAAGTTAGAGTGGAAAGGTTACTAAACCAACTCCGATCCTGGGCACTCTCGTACTCCCGTATCGGACCAAACACTAGAGTCACAACACCTCTCTCGAGGTTGTTGCAACGGGAAAACATGATTTGGTAGCTAGTCGAAACGTGATCCAAGCATACAAATTAGAGTTCGGATGCTAAACAAGGCAATCACCCAACAAAAGGGGACCAAACATAAAGCAGCAGATAATTAAAACTCTTCTAATTCCATTAGCATAAAAGGGTTTGATAACATTGCATAAGTAAAGAAAGTAAATGACTGAAATAAGTAAAGATAAATTTCACCTTCTTGGTTTAGAAGGGCGACAGGCGGCAGCAGATCCTCCACCCTGATACGCCCGTTTCGGGCGGCACACCCTCTCGGGCGACACACTCGTGACAGGCAGACGTATCGTGCGGGGCGCTCGTGCCTGATATGATCCACCAGATAATTAAAACTCTTCTAATTCCATTAGCATAAAAGGGTCTGATTACATTGCATAAGTAAAGAAAGTAAATGACTGAAATAAGTAAAGATAAATGTCGCTTTCTAGATTTAGAAGGGCGACAAGCAGAAGTAGATCCTCCATCCCGATACCAGGCGGGAGCCTTGCCCGATACGCTTGTGTCGGGTGGCACACCCTCTCGGGAGACACACTCGTGATGGGCGGACGTATCGTGCGGGGCGCTAATGCCCGATAAGATCGTGTCGGGCAGTGCACCCTCTCGGGCGACACGCCGTGACTGGTGATGCATATCGGGCTTGGTATCGTGATGGGCCAGAGTTTTGCTTCGAGTATCGGGTACTCATGTCGGGTGTCCTTGTTGGCCGATATCGGTCTGCAGCGGTGCCCAGGGCCGATCCTAAGTGAACCATTCCCTCCCTCTCGGGTCGGGGAAGTGCTCACCTAGTATCGCACGGTACACCTCTGAGGCACGATACGCTAGCTCCAGATGCTTTCCCAAGTTAGCTTTCGAGAGATTCTGACCTTTTTCCGACCCGTCCCATTGGAGTCATGTAGCTGCTATTAATAGGCAGTGGTTGGGTGAAATTGTGGTTATCCGGGTGCCACGTGTCTTTCATCAGCTCTATCATCTCGGATTCGGGGATGCCCGATATGCGTATCGCCCGGCACAAGGATGTCGAGCTGGGAGCGTGTCGGTCATCGTGACGAGTGGCACCTGCTGGTGGGTGGGTTGTATCGCGTGACACGCTTAAGCGGTCATGGCGAATCTGGCTCCCTACCAGGTAAATGGTGTATCGCTCATCTGCTCCTTCTTGTGTGGCATCCTCGTGTCATGCGGTAGTGTATCGTGCTGCCCTGTGTCGGGCAGCGAGCGTATCGGTCGGCTGGTTGGTAAGGAGGATGATGCAGGTGGAACATGTTCTTGGGCTGGGACGGGCCTTTTTGCTGATAAATGAGTTGAAAATCAAGGAAAACTATGCAAAAGATGATAATATTGAGTTAAAAGCGTAGCATGGCCTGTTTATGAAAAAACATGACAAAAAGGAGAGGAAAATAGTTTAAAAGGGCAGATTTGATAACAAAATAAGGGCCAAAAACATCACAAAATTTGGTGTTATCAGTCCTCCCTAAGAACACTTGTCCATAGCCTTTGCCACCATGCTAGCAACAAGCACCAAGTGTCCATAAGGGGTGACACAAATGAAGCTAGGTCAAGAAGAATGTGTATCACCCAACATGGTGCCATGGCCGATATACCACTGCCCGATACACCTATTAGCCAACACACCCTTCCCGACACACCAAGCAAGGAGGTGGCACCAAGATCAAACTAGGCCCAAGAAAGCCCAACAACAAGCCTATGCTTCAACAAGCTCAAACAAGGCTCAAAGCAAACCAAACAAGGTGCCCAACCCATCCTCTCAATCCTTGAGGATGCAAGAAGAGAGAAAGATATCTCTCAAGGTGAAAAACTTGCACACCAACCCTAGAACTTGGGTAATTTGCAAGTTGCACCGCAACCTCTCGACATAGCACAAACAAACTCTAATCATAACTCAGGTGGTTAGGCAAGCCTCTAAACACAGTGTTTAGGCAAAGTAAATAGGGTAAGCCCAAAATAGAGGTCAGTGTCTTTACATTTTGATTGGTTATAAAACTGGGACAACTACATGTAACTAGAAAGGTTGGTTATTTTATCCATTATATTTATTTCATTCATGTAAACTCAAGCATGACACATATAGTCATCTTTTAACTCCATAATTGAAGAAGAAAATGTGATACTCTAGCGGCTTTGATTGCATCGAAATGTTAGTTCTATTTATTTGATATTTATTTTATATAGTGTCCAAAGCATCTAACAACACAGACTGTGGATATTATTTGCTTAAATACATGAGAGACACCGTGATGTGAGAGTTAGAAATATTTCTAAAAAGGTAAGCTACTTATAATTATATTATTTTAGTTTGTTCAAACTTATCAATACATTGAAAAATGAGAAAATTTGGATATATTTGATATATGATTGCAGTATTATTCGAAGTAAATTGGTCATTATTTCAACCAAGAAGAGATCGACAAGGTCCAAAACGAGTGGGTGACATGTGTTCTTGAGCACACACAAATTAAGTGGCATGGAAGGAAGATATATGTTCTTTAGCATAGATCAATGTGTGACACCTTTGTAGTTTATTGTAGTTCAATTCTAGAGTGTGTTGTGACAACCATTGCCACATGAGTGAGATTGCTCAAACCAAAGTTCAGAATTAATACTAAACATCCAGGATTATGGTAAAACATGGTAAATTAAAATTGATTTCATATAACCATATAACCAGATACATTTTACATCTGAGTCCACAACCATGCCACCTACATTACATATCACATCATAGAATGATACTTGTCACTGTTCAGTGGCCATCATGCCACAAACCTGATACATATGATAACATGTTTACACATATACATGACATACCTATACAAATATATGATAACATGTTTACACATATACATCCATATTTGTACAAACATGGCCTATTGCCAAAACTTGTACTGATCTAAAACATCTACAAAACACTCCCAAGGACCCGAGTGTAGAGGGATAACACATAGGACTCTACTATAAAACACTAGAAACGTATTCAACTTTTAACAACTACTGCTCAGCCTCAACCACACGATATCTACCTCGTCATGCAAGACCACCTAAAAGATGTGGAAACCCACGGGGTGATAACAACATCCTGTCTAGAGATATAACTTTCCACCAACATCTATTATAAGCACAGATACACTAAAGCAGGAAAGTAACATAATTAACTAGATTAGCATATTCAACTAAATGATATGAATAAAGCCATTAACATTGCTTAAGCAGATTAGACATCTACAACTAAGTAGTAGAATATCTTAAACTTTTAGAAGGAATATGAAGAATAGGTATAACATTTGGTTTCTCTTACCGCATTATAAATCAAATAAATAGTACAAGATATAAGGCAAAGGGTCATCTAATGTGAGTCATGTTTAACCCTAAGTAAATATAGGAAACCTATGTGTTATGTATTTTATTATGCCCTGAGGAGATGAGGAATACCACTCATGCTCCAACTGACCATTGTTAAGTCAAAATTAGTTCCATACAAGATCTAAGAGAAGTAGGACTCCTATGATCTTCCAGACCCTCGGTCAATCTGAGTCTGGCGTAGTGGCATATAAAGTCTAGCTACAAAACAACCTAGTCTAGCATTGGTATATAAGCACAACACTAGTGAAAACTGAGTTATCACTGCAGCCGCACTCCTGCCAAGGTATGTCCACTGCCAACCTAAAAAATATCATATCATATATATATATATATATATATATATATATATATATATATATATATATATATATATATATATATATATATATATATTGAATCACATCACTTGGGATATGGCCTTGATCATTCTCCTGCGAGGGTATGACCGTGGCCAATCCTGTGAAATGCATATACTCAACAGTATATGACTCCGAGCTTCCACTACGGGGGAATCTGTTTCACCATCTAGTAAGTATTGACGCAGAAGATGGATCTATACCATATGAAAACTACATGATTAGGGTTTCACTTGATTAGTTAGTCCAATTGAGTATTTTTTAGCATTAATCAAGTTACAACGTGCAAACCCTAAACAAAATCCATAAAAATAAGGGTGCATTACAACTCTAGAAGATATAAAATGCACGAAGTATACATTTGTCACATCATAACCTTGTATCACTGCCATACATGGGCATCAACGTTATCACATCACTAGGGAATAACAATCCCTCATCTCATCATTGGAGGATATCACATCACATTTAGGCATAAGGCCTCTACATGGTCAAAAGACCAAAATCCAAAATGGAACCTAACTTCGAGCTACTCCAACATGTAGCGACCAATTTGAAAGCATAGCACCAAGGTCAAGCTACTCCAAACATCACACAACCAACCTCCAAAATGGAACCTAACTTCGATCAAAAATAGATGTTAAGCATCAAGAAATTGTTAGTGTAGTGTAGTGAAGATACACATAGATGGATCGCGGAAGGGGCGGAAGGGGGCGAGGGCACGGGCGAATACCTAGCAATAGAGGTGGGAGAAGACAGGGTGTTGTAGAGCCATCATCGGCTCCTCCTCTTTGCCAATCAGAGGAAAATAGAGATGGAGGCCAATCAGCCCATCCCCTAGAGTCACCCAGGGTTCAATCGAGCAAGGAGGCGGTTTCCACCTCTAACCCCCTGAAGAACCCTCCGAGAAGTCCTAATGTTCCCGCAACCTCCACCCATCTTGCAGATTGGTTCAAAGTCAGTAGGCAGGATCATGAGGCGATTGAGATCGAGTTGATTGACTATGTGGAGCCTATCGACAGAAATGGCGTGAGATGTGTTTCTGTCTCAAGCCAAGACTTCCCTATCCCTAACTGGGAGGAGTTCCTCTCCATCCAGTTCGTGGGCAGGAAGCCATATAGCAGCCAACTCGAGGGACAGATGCAGAGACAGTGGCACCCCAGCGGCCCTATTGAAGTGATAGCGGAAGAACGCGAGGGCTTCATCATCAAGATGCCGACCCACAAATAAAGAGAGTGTATTCTGAACAAGGCACCCTGGTTCATGGACGGTTCTCTGATAGTGGCTCATCCCTGGAAGCCAGGTGCTCTTCTTCAACCTCTGTCCTTTGTGCAGGCTCCAGTTTGGTTCAGGATTGAGAACATGGGGTTACCTTGGACCTGCAAGAGCAAAGCATGCGTTGCCAGTACCATTGGTAAACCCATCAAAATTGACGATCATTCAGTCACTGCAGGGTGTCTCGACTAGGCTCTGGTTTGCGTTGAGGTTTGCAATGACGTGAAGCTTCCAAAGATGGTGATGGTGGAGATTGACTCAGTGCCCAAGATCCTAAAAGTTGTGGCAAGAGCTGCAAGAAGTTTGGTCACAGGGGTATGTCTTGCCCCTCTAAGACAAGGAAGCCGCCGCTTGTAAAGGATATGCAAGTTAAGCTGGGGAAACCAACCATTCAAGGTAATGTCAAGCCCGCCAAGGACCGATCCAAGGTGACTCCTGAGATCCCTGATGTTGTTGGAGTCGACCATTCTATAGAGGATGACAATCTGCGTGAGCTGGTGTCTCAGCAGATCATTGATACTATCCTCAATGCTCACCTTGCCCACAGTAGCATATCCACATCCACTTGCAACCAACCGAAAGAACCTGACATGTTTGGGGGCACTCCGGTTTGCAATGCAGGTAGTCTCAATCTTGATTGGGAGCTGGGGATTATGAGAAGAGGAAAGGATGACATAGGATCTGAATCTTAGAAGATCAATAAGATCTGGGAGAGTTGTGGTTTCTTTGTTGAATACCAGGAAAGGAAAGAAAACCTATTCGACGAGGAGGAAGACTCCAATGATTCAGGAATCGAGTCCAGTTATTGTGACTTCGACCCTAAGGAATTCAATCAGTCCTGGTCAAAGAAAAAGAATTCAGTCAGAAAAAAACTAGGTTGAGTGTCTCGCTTGCCCAATTTTAGGTGTTCGACTCTTGTAGCTTTGATTTCTTGGTGTAGCTGTGCTCAATAGGGGACCTAAAATCTGGTGGCTACCAATTGATGAAGAGGATATGGACTTCCATATGGAGTTCACATTTTCAGGGGACGATTTTAATGCTAGTGGAGGAAAGGTGGATGTCTAGTTTCAAGACATTACTTGATGGTTAGCTTATGGAAGGTTTTCTGCTGAACTTTCTTTATGCATCTCGAAATCTTGAGTTAGATTGGTGGCGGAAAATGAGTCTTGTCTCTTCTTGAAGATGATGATTGTTTCCAGTAGCTATTGTCAGCTTTCAGTCTTCCAAGATGGCACATTTTGAAGGTGTTCTTACTGCTAGTGTTATTTTGGTTGTTCTGGAAGATGTTCTGTAGTCATTGGTAGGGGTCTGTGATTTCTTGTAATAGATTTAGTTTCTTTTTCTTCTTCCTTTGGAGATCTTTATCTAGATCTCAATAGTTTTATTCGGATGTTTCATCCCAGTCTATAATAGGGGCACAAGTTTTGTACCCAAAGTTTTGGAAACATTATAGCAACAGGATTTTTGACCGACCAAAAAAAAACAAAGCATCATCTAGAGGGAAAGTTCCATGCAAAGAGGAACATCAAAACCCTAACAAACGTCACCAAGGTGCAAATGGGAAAAACCATGAAAATAAGAGGAAAGCCAAACGTCCAACTCATATAACTAAAGGTCAAAACCTCCAAAATCTTATGATAATCAAAACATGGCATGGTGATCGAACCAAAGATCAAACTACATGTTGAAACAACAACTCCCATAGAATTCGAGTGCATGAAACTAGGATTTAGGAGAAAGAGTAAACAATAAGAGAATACTTTAAAATCTAAAACCCTGGATCATAATCACATAATGTAACATCTTTAATTCATGTTTTAAATATTAGGACAGCAACATGAAAGCAATAACATAGTGCAATAATTGAAGAGGGGAAAGTTATAAAACCTGACTTAAGAAGAAGATCAAGCTCCAAAGACACATGCTCCAAGAGGGAGAAAGAAGCTCCCACTTGAGTCAACTACACAGCTACAAGGATCACCCCAAGAAGAAGAAAACATAACAAGGTCAGAGGATAGCTTAAGGTGAAGAAAACTCAAACCCTAGGCCAAAAAAAGAAGAAGAAAGGAGAAAGAGGAGGAAGATTCATCTCAATTAGGTACAACCATGGTCAAACCATAGTATTTGACCCTTGTGAAGAGAAATTTCCTCATGAAACCACCCTGGTCGAGCCATAGTCTCACGGACAAGGAAGGAAGAAGGTACAAAAGAAATGAGATCATGGTGATAGAGCTACTTACCAAGAGAGAAGATCACCAAGGATCACCACAAAGAGATGATCAAGCTCAAGATCACCACATGCAAGGATGGTCGACAACCAAAGAACCAAAATCAGCCCTCTTTAGCTCTACCAAGCTCCAAGGTCGGCTCAAGCAAGAAAGAGGAAGGAAACAGAGCTAAAAGGATTGTTTCCATGAGAAGGAGAGAGCTTATACACATGGGTAGGATGGAGGTAAGGATATGAGGTGTCAAGACATAAGAGCACCACTAGGACACTTGTCCCTCAAAAGATCAACCATGCAACCATTCAAGACATGCATGCATTGAAGGGTGAGAAAATCAAGGTGGTGTAGTGAGCACTAGGTCCACTACACACCCTCTTATAATCGAAACAACCCTAGGATCACCATGTAGTGACCACTACACATTGCCAAAAAAGGCAAGGTCGCTACACTCCACAATGCTAGGAACCCTAGAGACTAAAAATCAAAACTAGGGTACCATGGTCACAAGAAACATCAACCAATGAAGGTGTTGCAGTCTCAACACTCCCATGGTAAAAACACAGGCTGCTACATGGGTCAACGCTCTCAAGGTCGACACCATCATCAAGCAAACCCTATAAAACCCTAGCAACACCACAGGATGCTACATCATCAACCAAGGTCCAACAAGGCACCCCATAGAATCATCGTCTCTTTGATGATACTAAGGAACAAGAATCGCCATCTACATGTGAAATAATGCAAGATTAACCCTCACCATGGGTAAATTGAAACTTGGTCCAAAATAAGAAGATATAGCTCAAACATCAACCAAATAGGACCAAACTGAAAACATAAACTTGTGAGGTGTTATTAAGGCATCTCAAGAGATTAGACTAAGGTTCAAGCATCTTATTAAGCAAAGCAAGAACACTTAATAATTAAGCTAGGTCAGAAGTCTTACAACCATAAACCCCTAACAAGGATTTTGCCCCTAAAATCCTACGGCAAAAGAGACAAATACTTCTTGTGCATATCTTCCTCAAGCTCCCACGTGGCTTCCTCCACGCCACCATGATGCCACAAAACCATAACCAAAATGATATCTATAACAACCCCGCCTCTCGGTAACCCCCAATTAAGGGAGACCAAGAGGTCAGAGCCATTATCCCAATTTCTTGGATCAAAGGTTCGACAAATAATCAGTAATAATTATTAAATTCTACCATGACTATACTAAAAGCTGGAATAAAAATAAAACTTTGCATACCTTTTTTTCCATAAACTTGGATATCTAACTTATATCCACCTCTGGACTCTATTCTAACTAATCATCCTTGAACTTTATTTCTTTATTTCATAATATGCCACTTTATTGTTTGTCTTTTTCAAATTGTACCTAAAACACCGACAAACAAAATGTCGGTCAGATATAAATAATATTTTTTTATGTGGGGACAACCAAAATTGTGCAACTATTGTACCAATGTAAGCAACTAAATATCATTTAATAATCAAGGTTACATTTTAAGCAATACTACTCAATCCATACATATCCCATGTCTCTATGCTATCCCTACAGTGGACTTGGATACTACCTCTCTCATATGGTAGATCCTTACCCCCATGGTCCTACCTCACAGGTAGCCATTACTTGGGGTTGTGGATTTGCATGGCCCTACCCAAAGGCAGCCCAATCTCTGACGCATGGTGACTTGATCGACCTACCCCATAGGTAGCAATGTACTAAGTCATCCAATGATCTGATGGACCTACCCCATAGGTAGCCACGTACTAGGTCAACCTATCAAGTTACAGAGGGGACTAGGATCTGAGCTAGTATGCATATACCTTAGGTGATAGTCATATCCACATTATAGTATGCATGAATTAAATTCATCCAACAATTTAATTCAAGCCACCGATGAAAACTTTGGAAATCCTTAAAAAACTAGTTCGAGATATTCATAAGTGTAACCACATACCTGTTGCAGAGTAACTTGATGTCCAAGCATTAATATTCAATACAATCAAACAAGCAATCAACAATATCCTGAAATTAGTGCATAACATCCAAGCGTCATTATTTTATCCAAAACATTCTCAAGATTGACTTGGATTCCACCCTAAGATTTCTAGGCCAACTTTAGGGTTTTATTAGGGTTTTAGCCTCCATAATGCATTTATCACTTTCAATGCTCTTTTAGTTCACAAACCCTAATTTCAACATCAAAGGCACAATTATCATCTTTGGTTTCTTTCAAATTGACAACTCATATTTCATTATAGTTCAATTCATATATGAACTCATATTTATCACTAATTCCACATTTATCCACTAGGAAACCCTAATTACCAAATTAAGGGTATTTATCCACAATTAGAAACTTTTATACTCAAAATAGATTAGAATCATCATATCTCAACTTTATTCATGGATTTGAAAAATTAACGCCATTAAGGGTCATAATTACCAAAGTTAGGGTTTCAAGGCCCATTAAAGCATATTCATGTACATGGAACCTTAAATTAATCAAATCTAGGCATAAAGACCATCTTTTTTTATTTAATTTTCCCTTTCTATTAACAAAAGGTTAATATCAACTTTAAACGTCCATATAACTCTCCCCAATTCATTAATCATCAAATATTAGGGTTTTTCATTAATTAAACCATTAAATACAGCATCTTTACATACTTTTTGAATTTCAAGAAGCATTAGGCTTCAAATATATTTTCTTTGTGTTCCTCTCATTCTGAGGATCAATTTTCATATATAACACTTTGATATACGAGTTACCAATCGTTTCCTATGATTTTTGCAAGTTAATTACTTTTAAGCCAATAAGAAAGTGACACATTGACCAATCGAGACTTACTTTATTATCCGTGCATATTGGTTGATTACTTTTCTACCCTCGATCCCTTATCATGGCTGCCAGAGGTAGGGGAGTCTTTTCTCCCTTTCTCGTATTCCTCCTCTGCTTTCTCAACGCAGAGCCATGGAAGGTCAACCCAGGTGTTGACTTCCATCGGAAGGCCTCCTTCCTTGCTCAAAGTTGATCCTCCGCCTCCGCCCATCCCAACCGATCTCATCGGTGGTCTTAATTGCTCCAGCCGTGGCCGGAGTTGCTGAGACAACATGAGGGGTCTCCGACGGCAAGCCAGGGAGGTCTGAGGTGCAAGAGGGGTTCGAGAGGGGAAATTGGTGGCTGATACTTGGCCTGAAGGTCCTATAGCATCTCACAGAGCTGTGCATAGTCTCACAGAGGGGATACACCCCCTTATATATCATGTGGCTATGGCGCACAGTCGGAGGGGTCCTTGGGTTTTAGGGGATTTTTCTAGAGACCCCCAAGATAGGCAAAACCTGGGATAGATATGGCCATAAGAATCTCACGAATCCATCTAGCATGTTTCCAAGTTTGCTCACGCATTGATCGGCAAGAAAATTGATCAAGGAAAGTCTGAGTCTTGTCCTTACTTTCCCATCCAGACGCGAGCTAGAAGATAGGTTTATCACCGTCATATCCTAGATCTGACGGCCCTAAATGCACAAGCTAGATAAAATTACAAACATATTAGGAATAGGAATTGTGACATTTAATATGATATTCTTGATTATCCACTCACTTTAAGAAAGGTTGTAAACATCGTATCTCTCTCCTTGTTTGTCCTTTTCCAACCAAATTTTAGGTAAATCATTAGATTTGCATTTTCTAACTTTATTCCAATTTTGAGCCTTAAATTTGAAAGGAAAGAGGTATGTTCTTCCCATGCAGGTTATCTAATAATAAGGCATATATTAGACATATTTTCTCTCTCTCTTATCTTTCTATTTTCTTTATTCAAATTCACTTTACCATTAGAAACCTTATGGATATGAAAATCCACCCATGATGACTTAATCATACATCTTTCCACTTATTTCCATATTTTATCATTATCTCCAATTCCTTCTTAATAAAGCAATAATTAATTGATCTTTTCTCTTTCTCATTGCACTATCTTTGCAACTTGAACTAGTTGGAACCCAATGAACCCAAAAAGCATGAAATCCACCTTTAGAGGATATTCCTCTTCGAGGTTTCTACATCTTTCTTTTCTCCATTTCTTGATATATATTAATATATATATATAGAGAGAGAGAGAGAGGTTAGGAAGTGTGTACCGACCGGTACATGTAACTTACGTGTACCTGCCATTAAAATGGCACATCTGGAGTATGTTCGTAAAATCAAACCATATGGATTGATTCATGATTGTATAGCTAAGATGAGTTTAAAAAATCATAATCATATCCCATATATATCATGAGATATAGTAATATATCATCCAACGGTGTCTGCAATTTCTACATCTTACCGTTCATTAGAAAAATATACATTTTCTTTCATTGGATGATTTGTAAATATCAAATTCTGTTGGTTTTTTAAACACATATTATCTAAGAGGTATACATCACATCCATAAGGTTAGATTTTTCATTAGGATTTTACAATCATCATTAACGAAGATGGGTACATGTAAGCTACATGTACTCGGGTACACAATTCTTTTAGACATATATATATATATATATATATATATATATATATATATATATATATATATATATATATATTCTTTTATTAACTGAATTTATGTTTCTCTTTATTTTCTTTTTCTTTTTATTGGGCCCAATATCCAATAAGGCCCACAAAGCAACTAATAAGGCTATTGTAAACGAAATTCATTCATTCAATTCAAACCACACCATTATTTCTTCATATATCTATATTAAGAGAAATTGCATTTCTCACCAAAAGAACCCAAAACTGGGATTGTAACATCCTTCCCCTCTTATAGGAACTTTTCCCTCAAAATTCCACCAAACATATAAACAATTCAGGATAAGACTTTTCCATATCCGTCATTGGCTCCCATGTGGCTTCATCCTCTCCATGGTGCTTCCAAAGAACCTTTATCATCTCATATTCTTTACTCCTGAGCTCTCTCTCATCTTAGTATCGCATACCCTTATAGGTGACTTAGGGTAAGTTAGCCTCCCTTGGAAGCTCACTAGGTTCATTGCTCAGCCCATGGCTCGGGTACCTCACATAGTGCTCTAGATCGGACTCGTGGAACACATCATACATCATGTTATCTTGAGGGGTAAGGCTAAACATAACCATCTCCACCAATCCAGCCCAAAAGGACCCATGTATTGGGGACTTAGCTTTCTCAGCTATAGCTCAGAGGGGTCGGATTTGCATATCACATATTCTCCCACAGTGAACTGCATGTCAGTCTTCTTTGCATCAGCTCACGACTCATGTCGCCCCTGGGCTCTCTTTCATCCCTCACACGATCAAAGTGACTTCATCTGCACACACTATAGCCTTTTTCTGACCTTCGTGAGGTCCCTTCACCCACATCATCTTAATGAAGCGGTGACTGACACAGCCTCCCTTACAGAGCTTCTTTAAATCTCGATACTGGCTATGGTGGCCATCATCACATCTTACATAGGACGAGAATTGTCCTCATGTATCACCCTGAATGAGCACACATGCTCTCATCAGACCCTCTAGTCTGGATCATTCTAACCATTAGTTAGGGGTGATAAGTTGTACTAGCATCGATTTTGTCATGTATCTACTTCCACCTCATGGAAGTGAATCTTTAGGTCATATTCAAGAACCTTTGAACTCACATCATGGTGCAGTTGAACCATCTCTCTTACATGTAGTTCAACTAGATCTTTCCCATGACAAAACTCTCTCTTTCAATTAGACTATGTCATCTAGGTAAGGCGATCTACCATAACCCATATTGCACCTTGACCTTCTTTGACCCATGGGAGACTTACCACGACATCCATAATGTTGAACTCCCATTCCCTCTCAGGGACTTCTATCCTCTATATCAACTCAATGGGTTATTGGTGTTCATCCTTCACCTCCTGACATGCATGGCGACAAGCCACATGCAACTCTGTACACTTCTTAGGCATTCAAAGTACTACTACCACTTATTATCTTAGTTGTACCACAGTATATGGTGAACTTAAAATCATGTTCTCCTGTATGTCATGATTCCTCAAGTTTGATTCCTCAGAAACCCTAAAACACTCTAGTAGTGGGTTTCATCACCTTCTTTTCCAGAGAAGTGCATCTGAAGTTCTACAACCATCCTTCTATCACAACAAGCCCTAGGCTGGCTAATCAAGAAACCACTAACTCGATCACCGGATCTCGTTACATCTGAGTGTTAGCCCAACATATCTCCTTTTCAAACTTAGGGCTAACCTAACAACCTCTTCTAGCCTCTAGCTAAACTAGGCAACTGCATCTCAACTAGAGCATCTATTACCACCTCACATCCTTATGTATTAGGTAATGTTGAAGACATACACCTCCATGTATTCCACTTATCATCTCATCTCGAACTGTAAGTCTATCTTCATCAAGAAAACTCTGAGCTCATCCTCTTGGTTATCGAACTCAACCTTGTATAACTCCTATATTCCACATAGATCATGATAAATACATCCTCATAAGATGACTACCTTAGTTGTCTTGATTTTTGTAAACCATCCACATATCATACATTCCACAAGGGTACATTATTACCTCTATCCTCATACCTCATAGCAACATTTCCACTCACATCATCTTTATCCTTGGTGTATGGCATGTGTACTATCCTATCTCTTACTCCCATAACATGAGGAAATAAGCATTTGGCGTCCGTCCAAACACAAAGTTCTTCTTGTTCCAAGAGTAGAGATGGTACATCCCACATTTCCAGTACACCATCAAATCTAAGTTGAAATGTGCAACATATATCTCTACATCATCATCATCTCCATATCAAAGTCACTTCCATGGAAAACTGGTCTCGAACCCACTTGAGTCATCATACCATACTTGGTCATCCCCTCTAGGTCTATAGGGTGTCGACACTTTGGGGTCATCCCTCTTCCCTTATGCATCAGAGAGTGCCCTCCTCATTTGCCCTTTGGATCCCATGAGTTCATGAAGGTGATCAATCTCCTAACCCATGGCCCTCAGACAATGATAGTTGTTACCTCCTAACCCTATGGTCATGTGAAACTAGGGAATTAGGCAACTCCCACTCTCATCAGTCTTATTCCTACCTAACCCTACGATAGACTTAGGATTCTAACATATTACATATTCAACTTGAAACCTTTCCCAAGTCTCCATCATCTCTCTCACCATTCATGGTCTGACTTACATCCTTTCATAGGGATCATGGCGACCTACTTGCCTCAGTCAGGCCCCATTCTCATGCACTTAGAGATGATTATCTATGGGTCTGTAGGTTCATTCTCATACTATGTACTCTCCACTTAGCTTCTCAAGACTCTATGAGACCTCTTAAGGTTACCTCAAACCCAACAAAAGATGGCACATACCCTACAAAAGGGTCCCTCTCCCAGGATGGGAGGAAACTAAATCCTAATAGCATCAAGGGTCACAAATGTTCTCGCATCTAGGGTTTACAACAACATGTGCATGCTTAGTCCTATCAAGCTACTGAGGCACGTAGCTAACAAACATACCACCTACTAAACTTTACTAGGTCTACATGGTAGGTCATACTTGTTCTTTTTTTTTTTGGTCCTCCAAAGTGTGTTGCCTCTTTTTCTATTTAATTCAAAAGGGGATTGTACACAAGCAGCTGTACATCAAAAAGGAAAAACAACACGCAACTAGAAACTATCACTAGCTATCTTTACATTCTTCCAAACTGTAACAAAATCTTTACTTTTGCCTTCAAAAATTCTGCAATTTCTCTCCCTCCAAACCTCATGAATGAGCAGCACGAAGAAAGTTCTAGCTTCCATATCCTTCATATTGACAATATCCAACAGGGCAGCCGGAATGCTCCCAAAAATGCCCGCACTCTTGGCCTCACCCAAGATCTTTTTGCTGAAATTGCAATCAAAGAAAATATGGCCAGCAGTCTCTTCAGCTTCCAAATAGAGCACACATATTGAAGCAAGATGAAAACCCCTTCTCTTCAGATAATCCAACGTCAGCAAACTACCTTTGAGACATCTCCAGGCAGTACAAGTAGCTTTCATAGGTTCTTTGGTCTTCCAAAGCCACTTAGCCCAGCAGAATTTAGGATAAGAAGTTCTAACCTCATTCCAGAAATCCTTCATCTTAACCACCTTCTTACCATTCAGAAAGAGAGTATCTTCATTCTCCGTAAAGATAGGCACCTTACCTTTAACAAACTCAATAACATGATTAATATGCCTCGACTTAGAGACCTTCCAGTCTTCATTATCATCCCTGTAACAGTTCACTTTAGCAAACTTACCAACCCCACTATTGATCCTACTAATATCGGACAAATAGTCATTCAATAACACCCCCATGTCCAACCAGGGATCCCTCCACAGCAGCGCTTTGTCACCATTACCAACAGAAAAGAGAACCCTTTTAACAATCTTATCCCTAACCCGGATGAGCTTTTTCCAGATCCAGGTCGAATTAGAATGGACCTTAACACTCCAAATAGAGTCCCCTTTCAAGTATCTTTCATTTATCCACCGAACCCACAAAGAATCCTTCTTATTAGACACATCCCAAATCTTTTTAACCATACAAGCAGTGACAATATCCCTTGAATGTCGAATGCCCAGCCCACCTTCTTCTTTAGGCAAACAAATGCTCTCCCAATCAATGGTATGTATCTTCTTCTCAAGCGTAGCTCCTCCCTAAAGGAAATCCCTACACAGCCTCTCAATCTCCATCTCAACACTAACTGGTAAAGGAAATGCAGCCGTCCAGTACAATTGAAATGAGGAGAGAGTAGAGACAATCAGTTCGACTCTCCCAGCAAAAGAGAGAAGTTTAGACTTCCATCCTTCCAGCCTCGCCTTCATCTTGTCAATCATAGGGGAACACAAGCTTCTTGTAATTCTGCCTTTAACCAAAGGCAAACCAAGATACGTTTTCAGCAGAGAATCAATATTAACCCCTAAACCATCAACCAGCCTTCTATCATCAGCAACACTATTACAGAACACCGAACTTTTATCTTTGCTAACCTTAATACCCGAGCAATTCCCAAAATCCCTAACCACTTTAGCAATAGTATTGACAGACTTCTCATTAGCTTCCGCAAAAATAACCACATCATCAGCAAAAATGACATGCGATATAGAAAGCGCATGCGAAGCTCTCAAGGCATCAAACTCCATCATTTTTTCAGCACCCCTGAGCATAGATGACAAGCCCTGCATCGAGATAGCAAAAAGAAAAGGAGCCAAGGGATCCCCCTGACGAATTCCCCTTGTAGGATGCAGCTTCCTAGAAGGAACCCCATTGATGAGGATCTGGCAACTGGTACTTTCAAAGATAACTCTCACCCAATTAATAAAGCAGGAAGGAAAATTCATCTTGTCCATAATACCATAGAGATACATCCAGTCAATAGAATCATACGCTTTCTTGATATCCATCTTCAAACAGAATTTAGGAGAATTGCTCTTCATCATATTATTGATAAGTTCATTGACAAGAAGAGTAGCATCAGTTATACTTCTATCTTTAAGAAAAGAACACTGTGCACTATCAATAACAGAAGGCAGAATAGAACTCAATCTATTCGCCATAATCTTCGAAATTATCTTATAACATACATTGCAAAGGGAGATCGGTCTCCAGTCTTTAACATCCACAGCATCATGCACTTTAGGGATCAAAGTGATCAAGGCTTTATTAGCTTCCTTAAGCATCCTGCCACTAACAAAAAAAAATTCACAGCTTTAACCACATCCACCTTAATAATCCCCCAACATTTCTTGTAAAAAAGGTAGTTGAAGCCATCAGGCCCTGGCGCCTTATCTCCATTAGATTTCTCAATCACCTCCTCAACCTCCTTATCAGTAACATAGGCACGCAAACTATTAAACTGTTCATCAGTTAGCTTAGGAAACTCCACATCCAAGCAATCAAAACAGTAATTATCATCATCCTTTCTAAAAAGAGATTCATAGAAAGTATTAATATGCTCCCCAATCAAATCATCATCCATACAAAGCTGATCACCAATCTTCAAGGCATGAATAGTATTCCTCACTCTTCTAGCCCTGAGAGAGGCATAAAAAAATTTCGAGTTTTTATCCCCTAATTTCAACCACTGCACCCTTGACTTTTGCCTCAGTAAGGATTCTTCAGCTTCATAAGCCATACAAGCCTCTTTCCTTTTAATATTAACTTTTTCAGCAAGCTCAACATTATGAGGATCACTATCAAGACTGTCAGAGAGAGCAGTAAACTCAGCTTCCGTCAACCTCCTCTTCTCATGGATATTACCCACCATCATTTTATTCCATTCTATCAAAGCATTTCTAACATTTTCAAGCTTCCTACACAACCTATACATAGGACAACCCTTCACCTCCTTCATCCAGGCTACCTGCACAACTTCCATAAACCCCTGCTGCTCCACCCAAGAATTAATGAAGCGAAACGGAGTCCTCTTCCTGTATTTAGACTCATCCACATGAGTAACCAGAATTTTATGATCGCTATGAATCGAACTAGAAATAACCCCCCAACTTCTAGGGAACTCAGCCAGAAACTCAGTATTACAGAACCCTCTGTCAATTTTGGACATCACAAGATTACCCCCTTTCTGCCTATTGTCCCAGGTGTAGTTAGCACCATTATACTCCAACTCCACCAGGCCACAGGAATTAACAAAGTCATTGAAATCTTGCATCGAACTATAAGAATTAGCTGCTCTACCAAACTTGTCTGCATCAAAATGAATAGCATTAAAATCTCTGACAATGAAGACTGACTGGCCAATAATCGAATTCAAAGCAGACCTAAGCTCAGACCACAGAAAGGATCTTTTGTGTTCAGGGTTATGACCATACACAGCCACCAGAATAAAGCTCTTATCCTTATATTTCACACCACACATCACAAACTGATCCGTTTCAGCAATAGTAGAAATGTTTAACTCATTCTTCAGCCACACTATAACCACTCTGCCAAGAGGATTACAACCATGATTAGAAATCCAATCATAACCCGAAAAACCCAACTGAAAAACCCTCTTCATCTTCCTTTTCCTGATCTTAGTTTCAAAAAGGCAAGTAACAGAGGACTTAAAATTACATATAGCTTCCTGCACAGCACTTTGACGTCCAGGCTTATTTAAACCTCAGACGTTCCATGCCACCACATTAAGATCACTAACCATTGAAATGGTACCTGCTGGAAGCCTGCCAGCATCAGTTCCATTCCCAACTTCCTCACCCCCATCAGCAAACTCGAGTATCCTGAAACTGTTAGGAGAAACAGGGATCCCAATCGCCTTCTGTTGAGGTACTTTGGATACATTCCTCGGAGGAGATCTTTGTTTCCTTCGACCTTCCTTCCATGAGGACGGAGAGGGAGTACTGGCTTCAACAGTATGCACACCCACAGGTGTCTCAGGTAGACCAACCACTTCCTCCCCCCGCTGAGGTCATACTTGTTCTCATTCCTCAACATTGGACCATCATCAAACATGCCTATGTCACAAACCTATATGTGAGGGGTTCATCAAACATATACCTTAGTCTAAGGGGGTTCCATGCTCCCATGTGTAAGAACTCAAGCATTCGTGTGAGCATTAGGTGCACCAGGAACTACTACTTCCCTTCTTATAGGTCTATGAACCCTAGGTTCACTTTCATGCATTGGTCGTCTAACTACATGCTCAACTTTCCAACCATGAACCAAATATGTACAAGGTATATCATGCACATCCTATAATCCTTCCACTTGAACAACACCTCAGAGTTGAGTCCTCCTCAAGAACAACCCACTAGGTACAAGACCTTACAACTTGTTACTAAAACTCCTCAGGGTTTAAGGAACTCTTCTTCCTATCCTTAGTAGGTAAGCACCTATATCATTTTCACATAGGTATCAGCAGCCTCATCTTTCTTCTAGGGTTTGCTTCCTCTAAAGGCAACCAAGATACCTAAAGCCTCCGGGGGTCATGCACGAGGCAACCACAACCATCCACTTAGGTCGCAACATACCCAATTTCTCAAGGTTCCTCATATCCCTGAGTCTAATCTTCCAACCTTCTTATTCGGGTCTTGCTCTCTCTCTCTAGAGCTAACCCTACAAACAACCTTTCCATTGGAGGTTCTCTCTCTAAAAGGGTGGATCAAGCTCACATGCATACACTTACATGGGTGAAACCTATGTTCGCTCGAGATTATTTATGGCTCTTTATGCTTAGCTCATAATCTATCCAACATGCCCTTCTAGCCTGGGTTTCGACCTACTGCCAGCACTTACTAAAGTACCCTAGGTGCATACTATGCCATGCTCATATCAGCCCATAGGGTTTCTATAAGGTCATCACTAACCTCATCAAGGAAGGAGTTATCCTTCACCCCTAACATGCACGACCCTTCCTAGGGTTCGGTCGCCAAAGGTACCAGGTCATCCAACCTCACATAGCTCCCTCTATCATAGGGATTCAAAACCAGCAACATGTCAACCCACACACAAGGTTGACCATGGCTTCCATCTCATCATGCCATCTCTCCCTCTAACCACCACTTAGGGTTAGGGTTAGCATCATCCTCAAAGTATGTGCTAGGTCTCTACCTTTAATGGAGGTTTCTACCTCTAAGACCAACTCTCTATTCTCTGACAAGAAGGTCTAACCTCAAGTCTCTCCTGAGGGCATGACAAAACATGTCATACAACCTAAGCATGCAACTAATCTTTAGTCTATGCTTAAACTATTAAGATGATGTCCATGACATCTTATTTACATGCTTTTTCATTAATTTGGTGGACGATTCCTTAACCTTATTATGCATACCCATACTTCAAGAGGGTGAGGAAGAGAGAGAAAAACCCAAAACCTCATAATCTTAATAGAATTAGGATTGAGAAGGGATGAAAATAGATGAGAGAGTCCTAAAGGTATCTTATTTCGAGTCAAATCCTAAGACATTGGTTAGGCAGTCACATACATCCGGGAGTCCTTGTATTCTAACTAGCAGTGCAGAGGAAAATATTACCAGCCCCCGGACGTGATCCTTTTCTAGACACCTCTATCTTTCGAAAAATCCTCTAATAACTCCCTTGGTTCTATGGAATTTGTAAAATTTAATAATTTTTAAAGATTAAATGAGGAATCGATGCTCTGATACCAAATGTAATGACCCCGCCTCCCGATAAACCCCAATTAAGGGAGACCAAGAGGTCAGAGTTGTTATCCCAATTTCCCAGATCAAAGGTTTGACAAATAATCAGTAATAATTATTAAATTCTACCATGACTATACTGAAAGTTGGAATACAAATAAAACTTTGCATACCTTTCTTTTCCAAAAACTTGGATATCTAACTTCTATCCACCTCTGGACTCTATTCTAACTAATCCTCCTTGCACTTTATTTCTTTATTTCACAATATATCACTTTACTATTTGTCCTTTTCAAATTGTACCAAAAACGCGGACAGACAAAACGTCGGTCAGCATAAATGAATATGTCGGTATGTGGGGACTACCAAAATTGTTCAACTATGGTAACAATGTAAGCAACCAAATATTATTTAACAATCAAGGTTACGTTTTAAGCAATACTACTCAATCCATACATATCCCCTATCTCTGTGTTGTCCCTACAGTGGACTTGGATACTACCTCTCTCCTATGGTAGATCCTTACCCCCATGGTCATACCTCACAGGTAGCCATTACTTAGGGTTGTGGAGTCACATGGCCCTACCCAAAGGTAGCCCAATCTCTGACTCATGGTGACTTGATGGACCTACCCCATAGGTAGCCATGTACTAAGTCATCCAATGACCTGATGGACCTACCCCATAGGTAGCCATATACTAGGTCAACCTATCAAGCTACAGAGGGGACTAGGATCTGAGCTAGTATGCATATATCTTAGGTGATAGTCATATCCACATTATAGTATGCATGAATTAAATTCATCCAACAATTTAATTCAAGACACCGATGAAAACTTCGGAAATCCTCGGAAAACTAGTTCAAGATATTCATAAGCGTAACCACATACCTATTCCAGAGCAACTTGATGTCCAAGCATTAATATTCAAGACAATCAAACAAGCATTCAACAATATCCTGAAATTAGTGCATAACATCCAAGTGTCATTATTTTATCCAAAACATTCTCAAGATTGACTTGGATTCCACCCTAAGATTTCTAGGACAACTGTAGGGTTTTATTAGGGTTTTAGCCTCCATAATGTATTTATCACTTTTAATGCTCTTTTAGTTCACAAACCCTAATTTCAACATCAAAGGCACAATTATCATCTTTGGTTTCTTTCAAATTGACAACCCATATTTCATTATAGTTCAATTCATATATGAACTTTATTTATCACTAATTCCACATGTATCCACTAGGAAACCCTAATTACCTAATTAAGGGTATTTATCCACAATTACAAACTTTTATGCTCAAAATAGATTAGAATCATCATATCTCAGCTTTATTCATGGATTTGAACAATTAAATCCATTAAGGGTCATAATTACCAAAGTTAGGGTTTCAAGGCCCATTAAAGCATATTCATGTACGTGGAACCTTAAATTAATCAAATCTAGGCATAAAGACCATCCTTTTGGATCTAATTTTCCCTTTCTATTAACATTAGGTTAATATCACCTTTAAACTTCCATATAACCCTCCCCAATTCATTAATCATCAAATATTAGGGTTTTTCATTAATTAAACCATTAAAGATAGCATCTTTACATACTTTTTGAATTTCAAGTAGTACTAGGCTTAAAATATAATCTCTTTGTGTTCCTCTCATTATGAGGATCAATTTTCATACATAACACTTTGATATACGAGTTACCAATCTTTTCCTACGATTTTTGCAAGCTAATAACTTTTAAGCCAATAAGAAATTCACACATCGAACAATCGACACTTACTTTATTATCTGCGCATATTGGTTGATTACGTTTCTACCCTCGATCCCTTCTCACGGCTTTCGGGGGTAGGGGAGTCTTTTCTCCCTTTCTCTTCTTCCTCCTCTTCTTTCTCGACATAGAGCCATGGAAGGTCAACCCAGGTGTTGACTTCCATCGGAAGGCCTCCTTCCTTGCTCAAAGTCGATCCTCCGCCTCCGTCCATCCCAACCGAACTCATCGGTGGTCATAATTTCTCCATCCATGGCCGGAGTTGCTGAGATGACATGAGGGGTCTCCGGCGGCAAGCCTAGGAGGTCTGAGGTGCAAGAGGGGTTCGAGAGGGGAAATCGGTGGCTGATACTTGGCCTGAAGGTCCTATAGCATCTTGCGGAGTTGTGCATAGTTTCATAGAGGGGATACACCCCCTTATATAGCCCGTGGCTATGGCGCACAGTCAGAGGGGTCCTTGGGTTTTAGGGGATTCTTCTATAGACCCCCAAGATAGGTAAAACCTAGGATAGATATGGCCGCAAGAATCTCATGAATCCATCTAGAATGTTTCCAAGTTTGCTCCCGCATTGGTCGGCAAGAAAATTGACCAAGGAAAGTCTGAGTCTTGTCATTAATTTACCAACAAGACGCGGGCTAGAAGATAGGTTTATCACCATCAGATCCTAGATCTGGTGGCCCTAAATGCACGTGCCAGATAAAAATAGAAACATATTAGGAATAGGAATTGTGACATTTAATACAATATTCTTGATTATCCACCCACTTTAAGAAAGTTTGTAAACATATTATCTCTCTCCTTGTTTGTCCTTTTCCAACCAAATTTTAGGGAAATCTTTAGATTTGTATTTTCTACCTTTATACCAATTTGGAGCCTTAAATGCAAAAGGAAAGAGGTATGTTCTTCCCATGCAAGTTATCTAATAATAAGGCATATATTAGACATATTTTCTCTCTCTCTTATCTTTCTATTTTCTTTATTGGAATTCACTTTGCCATTAGAAACCTTATGGATATGAAAATCCACCCATGATGACTTAATCATACATCTTTCCACTTATTTCCATATTTTATCATTATCTCCAATTGCTTCTTAATAAAGCAATAATTAATTGATCTTTTCTCTTTCTCGTTGCACTATCTTTGCAACGTGGACTCCTTGGAACCCAAGGAACCCAAAAGGCACGAAGTCCACCTTTGGAGGATATTCCTATGCCTTCTAGAGGTTTCTACATCAAAAGAAATCATGTTCTTATCCTGCATCAGCACACAATGCAAACCATTCACTGATGCATCAAAAAAGACTATATATCCTTTACCTTGATCTAGAAGAACCAACACTAGTACACTAGTTATCTTCTCCTTCAAAAGCTAAAAAGAACACATACAGTTATCATCCCAGACAAATGCCACATCTTTCATGGTCAACTTTGTTAGGGGTAATGACAATACGCTGAATATCTTGATAAACCTCCTGTAATAATTAGTCAAACCAAGGAAGCTGTGAACCTTTTTTGGTTTCATTGGCTACTCCCACTCTAACACAAACTGAACATTCTAGGGATCCACACACACATGATGTGTCCTAGAAAAGACACCCCCTTCAACCAAAACTCACACTTTCTAAACTTAGTGTATAACTTGTGTTGTCTCAACAAGGTCAATGCATGTCGTATGCTCATGTTGTTGGCTATCATGGGAGTATATCAGGATGTCATCAATGAACACCACAACAAACTGGTCTAGATAAGGTATGAACACCATGTTCATCAAATCCATGAGTGTTGTTGGTGCATTGATTAGCCCAAATGGCATAACCACAAACTCATAGTGACCATACCGAGTCCTAAAAGCTGACTTAGGTATGTCATCCACCTTAATCCATAACTAGTGATATCTTAACCTCATATTTATTTTTGAGAAGACTATAGAACCCCTCAAATGATCAAACATATCATCTATCCACAACAAAGGATACTTGTTCTTGATTGTCACCTTGTTGAGTTGTTGATAATTGATGCATAACCTCATGGATCCATCTTTCTTCTTAACAAACAACACTGGAGCATGCCATGGGGACATGTTGGGTCTGATAAATCCCTTCTCAAGCAACTCCTACAACTACTTCTTTAGCTCTTGCATCTCACCTAGTGCCATCTTGTACGGTGTATGTTCTATCAGTTGTGTACCAGGAACAAGATTGATCTCAAAATCAATCTCTCAAGGTGGAGGAACACCTGGGAACTCATAGGGAAACACTTCCTCAAACTCATAGAAAACTGGCACTTCCTGAGTACTAGGAATCCTTGCATTAGTATCCACCACATGCGCTAAACACACTTCACAACCATGTCTCATCTTCTTCTCTGTTGTCATCACTGACACAAGACGTTTGACCACGCTGTTGGCCTCCACCGCTACTGAACTGTCATTGTTGTGATCCTTGCTGACCTTGTCTCGGTCATTACGTCACTTCTTCTTCCTTTAAAGGACATGCCCACCTCAAATGTCCCACTTATCCACACTTGTGACAAGTCTTAGTCTCATATTGTGGCCTAGACTGCCCCGTCACTAATACTGATGCAATACTATGAGCTCCTCTCAGTGGAAAGGTATGCCTCTGCCTTTTCTTGCCAACCACTAAGACTGAACTGCCGACCTCTGATGTGAATGTGGTGCTAAAAACCTAGGCTTCTTAAAGCCTCAAGGCGATCGTCCCTAATACTATGTAGGTCTCTTCTTGGATATTGCCTCTTACTTCTCCATGACTGACCACTCTATCCTCCTGATAGACTCCACAAATGTGGCTAACCTCTCTCTATTCTGTAAGGCTAACACCAACATTGTTAACGCAGAACTCAAACCCTTCTTAAAACATCTGATCCTCTCCTTGTCTATTGTAGCCATATGCAAACAAAACCTCAGAAACTCCATGAACATAGCTTCATACTCATTGATTGACATAGATCCTTGTTGGTTCTTCTCGAACTATGTGGTCTTCTCATCCAAGTAGGTCTTTGGGAAGTATTGGCTCATGAACCCTCATAGAAACTCCTCCCAACTGATCACAACACCAAGCCTCTTCTTCTCCTCAATGGCCCACCGATGTCCAGCACTATCTTTCAATAGGTACACTATGTGCTTCACCTTATCCTCTTTGGGGATATTAAGGATCTTGAAGGCCTTATCTAACTCAGTCAACCACATCTCAGCATCTGTTGGATCTTCCATGCCGACATACTCCAACACACCCACATGGCTCAACCTCTCAAAAGTGTTCCCAAAACCATGGGATTCCACATTGGGGACTGCCTCTCTAGCTTGGGGTATTGGCATCCTATGTGCCATATGCGTCATCATGGTTAAGAACTATCCAAGCATGGACTGAAAGGTGGGATTGACCATAGTTGTTGGGTCGAACCGAGGCTCCTTAGGCACACCATCAATCCTTGCATGCCTCCTGACACCACCTCCTGGTGCAGCCACACTGCTTTCGTCATGTTCTTTGTGCTCTCCAGACATATCTTTTCTTCTCTTATTCTTCTTTTACATAAGCAGAAGTTACCATTAAATATGTCAGAGGACACTAGAATAGACACAAACCCTAGTCCTACATCCATGTAGACTCAACAAACCTAGAGCTCTGATACCAACCTAACAGTGATGCACATCACCACATGAGTGAGATTATTCAAATCAAAGCATAGAATTAATACTAAAAATCCAGGATTACAAGAAAATAATGTCAATTAAAACTAATACTATATAACCACAAGAGTGGAAACATTTTTCATCTGAGTCCACAGCCATGCCCCCTACATTACATATCTTGTCAAAGAATGATACTTATCATTATTCAATGGCCATCATACCACAAACCTATTACATATGAAAACATGTTTACACATATACAAGCCATATATGTACAAACATGGCCTACTACCTAAACTCGTATTGATCTTAAAACATCTACAAAACACTCCCAAGGACCTGAGTGCATAGGGATGACACACAGGATTCTACTACAAAACACTAGCAGGATATCCAACCTTTAACAGCTACTGCTCCTCTTGCTTCTCAGCCTCAACTGCATGATCTCTACCTCGTCATGCATGACCACCTAAAAGATGTGGAAACCCACGAGGTGAGACAAATGTACTAGTGAGAGATATAACTCCTGCCAACATCTATTATAAGCACGGATAGACTAAGTCTGGAAAGTAACATAATTAACTGGATGAGAAGATTTAGATAAATGATATGAATAAAGCCATTAACATTTTTTGAGCAGATTAGACATCTACAACTGAGAAATAGAATATTTTAAACTTTTATAAGGAATATGAAGAACATGTATAATAGTTGATTTCTCTTACCACATTATAATTTGACTAAATAGTACAAGAAATAAGGCAAACGGTCATCCAATGTAAGTCATGTTTAAACCTAAGAAAATATACTACACGGTTATTTTACGTCTTTTTATTTTGCCCTGGGGAGATGAGGTTTATCACTCATGCTCCAACTAACCATTGATAAGTCAAAATCAATGCCATACAAGATCTAGGAGGAGTCGGACTCCTTTGATCTCTCACACCCTCAGTCAGTCTGAGTCCTCCGTAGTGACATATAAAGTTCAACTGCAAAACAGCCTAGTCTACCTTAGTATATAGGCACAACACTAGTGAAAACTAAGTTACGACCACAATTGCACTCCTATCGAGGTATGACCACAACCAACCTAAAAACATATCATATATATATATATATATATATATATATATATATATATATATATATATATATATATATATATATATATATATATTATATATATATATGTTGATATATATATATATATGTTGATATATATATAGAGAGAGAGAGAAAGAGAGAGAGTCAATCTAGAATACACTCGAGTGTATTCGGAGAAGAATACACTCGAGTGTATTCAGAGCAGAATATACTCTAGTAGTTTTTCATGATGCAATATTTTTTTCAAAAATCTAATCCATTGATTTTCTTAAACATCTTATGAATAGCTCATTTGCAAAATTTGAGCACATTTGGACATTTATAGGTCATGTTATAAAGACTACAAAAATTATGCATTTCAAATTAGTTTCACGCGTTGATTTGGTTTCCCTTGGATGAGTAACTTACACTCATCCAAATGGGCTCAAAATTTGTATGTAGCCTAGTTATAGTATACATTTTGCAAAAAAATAGTCTTGATATACAAACACACTTGAGTGTATTCGTGTGAACTGTACACTCGAGTGTATTCTAGCCTAACTATATATATATATATATATATATATATATATGATGAGTGCTATTTCAGCACTTCTTTTCTACAAAATTATTAAGCTTGTCACATAGAAATATTCAATTCATCTCCTGAAATTGCACAAATTGATATTTTTTTATCACAAATCTAACAATCATGTGCATTTTATTGCAGTTTCAGGACCTGAATCGATCGTCTGACATCACCAATCAATCGTTTCACTATCACAACCCGATCGTCTCAGTTGTTCAATCGCTCGTTTTGTGTTCTAGCATCGATCATTGCTCTTGACCAGACAACCGGCCAGATCGCCCGATTCCTAGTCCAAACGCTCGGCCCAAGCCCTATTGATGGGAAGAAACACACCAAGATGTTTTGACTGTGCTTCCACCCTAATTAGGGTTGGCAGCCGATCGCTAGGCGGCCTCCATCCACCAGCATCCAGCCGATCGGTTCATTTCTGAATTGGTCGGTTGGCGGCACACAGACAGCGAAGAAGCCAACTGCCAACCTCAAAACCCTTCACCCTAATGGTAAAAGTTCCCCCTCCCTCTCCTATAAAATGAGGGGCATTTCCTCCTCTAGAGGCATCTCGGTTTTTCTTGTATTAGCATTATGGAGCAAATTTTCTTGTATTCTTATGGTTCTGAAATAAAGTAGCCTTGCAATTTTGTTATTTTAATTCTGTTATTCTGTTGTGTTTAGACCTAATACTTTATTTTTTCCTCCTCCCCTCTCTTGAGCAATCGAGTAAGGTAGGAAGAGGAAGCTATCTTCATTGTCTCTAATTGAGGATCAGTAGTCGTAAGACTCAAAGATGGCTAGATCACTTCCCTCCTCCATCTCTCTTTGATCCTTCTCCATGAGTGAGTATTTCCTTATCGAGGCAAGGGGAATAACCCATTAGCCATGGCTTTTGATTTCTCCTTAAATGATTCTAGATGGCTTTTGAGATAGATAACTTGCTGATATATCAAAGTGAATAATTGATAATATCAAAAGTTAATCTGAATGGATATGACCTTGGAAATTTGGGTTTAGAACGAATTTCTCAATCGCATAAGAGTTTTGAAACCACCGCGGATTTTCTCTTTTTAGGATGATGAACTAAGAAACATGAGCACCAGGACCAATGGGCTCATGTGGAGATCATCTTTAGTGGATTTCTAATTCACCTGCCTTCATCAAACCCGTCGTTTAAGGTTTAATCATTTGCCTAGGCTAAGGTGGTGAAAACCCTAAGAGCCTCAATTCTCTCCCTTGATTTCAACCTTCATTGATTTGCTTTCTTTACTTGTAATCTTTTCCATTCACAATAGTCTACTTGTGCTCACAATTATTTGTTTCTTTTCCTTGTGACAGGGGCAAAATAAATTCTTGTTATTACATTGTTACTTTGTGTTTATTTCTTGTTTTAGTGTAATCAACCAAACCCACATCCCGATCTTTACTTTCCATTTTAAATCTGAAAATACAAAAAAAATAATAAAATAGTTCTTCAAAAATTAATTGGGATAAAGGAAACAATCTTAAAAAGTTGTCCTGTGGGATCGACCCTTCTATACTAGCCTTAATCGGAAGTAGAAAGGATTAAACTCTAGGATAATAATCTTACTGATTGTAAGTGCTAAATGACGCATTAACAATTTGGCGTCGTTTCTGGGGACAACGGATTTGTTTCTTTCGAACCCCAAAAATTTTTGAATTTTTTTTTATTTTTTATGCCTTCCAAGTAACATTCTGAAAGTGATACTCCTCCTTCTGCCGAGTTTCCATTTCGACAGTCTATTTTTTCTGCACATGATTAACTGCTTCATTTGTGCATGTGACGCATGAACGTAGATTCTCAACCATTTGATCCGGAAATAGAAAGGACTTTTCATCATTTAAACTGTCAAAATCTAGCAAGAATGAATGAAGAAGAAGTCGCCTGTAGAATCAACCAAGCTCTCGCAGCACAAAGAGAGCTCATCCAAGCCTAACAAGCAAAAAGAGAAGTCGCTTTACGAGCAGCCTATAGGGTTGAACAAGAAGCCATAGAAGCTGATAGGAGGGAAGCCGAAAGGCAAAAACAATTAAAAGATTTTTCTGTTCCAAACACTTCCTATGCAAAACATCCAGTCATACCTCCTAACATCATTGCTCCACAATTTGAGATCCAAACACAATGGATCACCATGATGCAAGCCAACCCCTTCTCAGGCAACAATGGAGAAAGTTGCCAAGATCATCTCCAAAGGTTCATTGACCTTTGCTCTCTGAACAAACTTACTGGTGTCTCTGAAGATGACATCCGCCTTAGGTTGTTCAAGTATTCCCTCTCCGATAAAGCTAGTAGTTGGTACAACACTATGGAGAGTGAAGACCATGTCACAACTTGGGAAGTTCTACAAAGCAAGTTTCTTAAAAAAAATTACCCCCCGTCTCTCACCTACGAACTTAGGGGTCAAATAACTCACTTTTCCATGTCCCTAGGAGAGTCTTTAGGAGAAGCCTGGAAAAGGTTCAAAGACTTACTTAGGAAGTGCCCCCACCATGATATCTCTCAAGCCCAACTCATAGAGATTTTCTACTGTGGTGTTGATGATGATACCAAATTCTTTCTCGATTCCTCATCTGGAGGAAATTTCATGCATCAAAGTTTGACTAGCGCATGGGAAGTAGTCAAACGGGCTTCCGAAACAAGGGCTAGAAGAGGAATTTGTGGAATCCTTAAGGTAGCCAAGGCAGAAGTTAATAATGATATCCAAAGCATAGCGGAAAGCCTCAAATTAATTGCCTTAAAACAAGATTGGTTAGAGTCATCCTTGGTCACCCTTAGGGAGTCACCCCAACAACTAAAAGCCATGGATTCTCTTTGTGGTATTTGTCAAGGATATGACCATACCACCCTCCACTGTCAGTATCTCTACAACATGCCCATGCAACCTGAAATAGGGCAACAACTAGAGGACCTCAATTCAATCCATACCATACCTGGCCAAGGTTACTATAATCCCAACCAAACTAGAAACCACCCTGGTTTTCAATATGGGAACCCTTCTGGTGCCGAGAACTCTAGCCAACTCCAAACCCAAAAAAGGCCTCCCTACCCTCAAGGTAACAATCGACCACCACTTGGATTCCCATACAACAATCAAAGGAACTTTGGAAACCAAGGAAATTACTGAGGAAATTTTTTAACCAGACCACCTTATCAAGGACAACAATTTCAAAACTTAAACCTTCCTCCTCAAAACCACAATCAACCACCCCCTCAACCAAATGTCCCTACCACCACCCCTTCATCAGACGAAAGGACAGCTGCCCTGGAGAAAATCATCGTTGCTCAACAAGGTCATCAAAAGGTGACGGATGCCCAACTAGCTCGTCTGTTTGCCCAACAGAAACCCCCTATTGGGACTTTTGCATGGTAGTCTGAAAACAACCCAAAACATCCCGAACAACTCAAGGTTGTCTCTACTCATTTAGGGAAAGTGCAAACTCCTCCACCTCCCGAAAAATCTCCAGACCCACCTCTAGAATTTGAGGATGAGGACATGGTCATTTTCGAGCCTGAAGCTACATTCAAACCATACACCCCCACCCCCGAAACCCCTCAAGCAGAATACGAAGAACCAATCTACAAACCCCGACCTCCCTACCAAGCCCGCCTCAAACAAACAAGACTTGATGTTCATTTCATGAAATTTAGGGATGCTATGAAAAAAATACATGTCTACATTCCCTTCCTTGATGCTTTGGCTGACTTGCCCGCATGGTCCAAGTACATGAAATCTCTCTTGACTAGGAAGTATGTTACTAAAGAATATGAGACTGATAAACTTTCTAGGACCACTTCAGACATTATCCTAAGTAAGATGCCTAAAAAATAGAAGGATCTAGGTTCTTTTGGAATAGGATGCTACTTGGGTGACAATTCTTGTAGAAAAGGGTTAACAGATTTAGGAGCCAGTATATCCATCATGCCTTATAGCCTTTGCAAAAGACTAGGATTCAATGACATGTTACCCACAACCATGACCATCCAACTAGCAGACTCATCCACAACCAAACCCATGGGAATCATAGAAGACATTCCGGTAAAAGTTGGAAATGATGCATATGTCCCTTGTGATTGTGTGATCATGCACATCGAGGAAGATTTACGCTACCCTCTCATTTTTGGATGTCCCTTCTTAGCTACTGCCCTTTCCTTAATTAATGTCGAGGCTGGCACCATTTTGTTAAGGATAGGGCAGCAAACCCTTGAGTTTAGGGTGTTTGAAAGCATGAGGGGACCTAGTCTTGAAGAAGAAGTCTACCTCCTTGATTGCATTGATGAATTATCCCAACTAAGGCAAGAATCGGAATTAGTTGATGACCCCCTACACACCGCCCCCACTATCCCCACCGAAGGTGATTTTGACAATGAATCACTAAATCAACTCAAGATTCATTTGGATAACTTTGAGGAAATCCCATGTGCTGAGATTGAGGACCTTAAATTGATCTCCACCATAAAAGATAAACCTGAACCACCAAAGGCCCCAGAAATGAAGACTCTCTCCATAGGTATGAAATATGTTTTTCTTGATGAGCTAGAACTGTGCCCGGTCATCATAAACTCTTCCCTTCCACTCGAACAACAAAACAAACTAATGAGTGAACTTAGAAAAAAAGGAGTTCCCTTGGGATACAAAATGACAGACTTAGTTGGAATAGATCAATCCATCTGCATCCACAAAATCCATATGATAGAAGACCACAAACCCTCTTGAGATCCACAATGAAAACTCAACCCAAATATGAAGGAAGTAGTCCATCTAGAGGTGATCAAACTTTTGACTGCTGGAATCATCTATCCCATCTCCGACTCCCCATGGGTTAGCCTAGTTCAAGTTATTCCCAAAAATGGAGGGACTACTGTCATTTGTAATGAGAAGAATGAACTCATTCCCACTCGCATAGTCACAGGATGGAGAATGTGCATTGACTACAGGAAGCTCAACAAAGCCACTAGGAAAGATCACTTCCCTCTTCCCTTCTTAGATCAAGTTCTTGAATGTTTAGCTCATCAACAATACTTTTGTTATCTATATGGCTAGTCAGGTTTTTATCAGATTCCTATCCATCCTGAAGATCAAGAGAAAACCACTTTCATATGCCCTTTTGGTACATACGCCTTTAGACGAATGCCCTTTGGCCTGTGCAATGCACCGGCCACTTTTCAAAGATGTATGTCTGCTATTATTTCAGGGTTAACTGAAACTATCATGGAAGTGTTCATGGACGATTTCTCCATGTATGGAGACATTTTTTATTCCTTCCTTCAAAACCTCTCTCTTGTCCTTTATAGATGTATTGAATCACACTTAGTCCTTAATTGGGAGAAGTGTCACTTCATGGTCAAGGAGGGTATTGTTCTAGGCCATAAGGTGAGCAACCAGGGCATTGAAGTAGACCAAGATAAGATTGAGGTCATCACCAAGCTGCCTCCCCCAACCTCAGTCAAATACATCTGAGCCTTCTTAGGACATGCCGGGTTCTATCGGTGATTCATCTATGATTTTCCAAAATCACAAAACCTCTCACCAATCTTCTTCAAAAGGGTGTGCCTTTCCATTTTGATAAGGCATGCATGGAGAGCTTTCTATGTTTGAAAAATGCTCTCACCACCACTCCTATCATCCATGCTCCTGACTGGGCCTTACCCTTTGAAATCATGTGCGATGCTAGTGATTTTGTTGTAGGTGCCATTTTAGGACAAATAATTGACAAGAAACACCACGTCATTTATTATGCATCCAAGACCTTAGATGAAGCTCAGCGAAATTACATAGTCACTGAAAAAGAAATGCTAGCCATTGTCTATGCATTTGATAAATTTTTCTCATATCTTGTTGGTTCAAAGGTTGTTGTTTACACTGATCATGCAGCCATTCTTTATCTCATGACCAAGAAGGATGCCAAGCCCAGACTCAGAAGATGGATTTTGTTATTGTAGGAATTTGACCTAGAAATCCTAAACAAGAGGGGTTCTAAAAATGTCATGGCTGAATACCTAAGTCAACTTAGCTATATCCCCATTGATGACAACCCCATAAATGAATCCTTACCCGATGACCAATTGCTTAAGGTAGACTCCCAATTCCCTTAGTTTGCCGATTTCGTAAACTATTTAGCTGCAGGTGTATTGCGTCCTGAGTATATGGGACACTCTAAAGCTAAATTTTTACATGACATTAAAAATCATTATTGGGACGAACCTTATCTTTTTATACTTTGTGTCGATGGTCTATATCTCCGTTGTGTTTCCCACAAAGAAAGCATCGCCATTTTGGAACAATATCATTCTGGCCCCTATGGTGGTCATATAAGTTCCCAAAAAACAGCTAGAAAAGTCCTACAATGCGGATTCTTTTGGCCCACCATCTTCAAAGACTCATATGATTATGTGATCTCATGTGACCAATGCCAAAGGACGGGTAACATTTCCAAGTGTGACCAAATGCCTCTCACTTCTTGGCAGGAATTAGAAATATTTGATGTTTGGGGGATCAACTACATGGGACCATTCCCTTCTTCTTATGGGTTTGCTTACATTTTAGTCACAGTTGATTACGTGTCCAAGTGGGTTGAATCCATACCCACTAAAACTTGTGATTCTAAACCTATTAAGAAACTCTTTAAAGATATCATTTTTCCTATATTTGGAATCCCTCGCACTGTCATCTCCGACAGGGGATACCATTTTTTGGAGAAATGTTTTGAGGCCCTTTTGAAAAAATATGGAGTTTACCACAAGGTCACCACTCCTTACCATCCTCAGATCAGTGGGCAAGTAGAAGTATCCAACAGACAAATCAAATCAATTTTAGAAAAAATTGTTGGACGCACTAGGAAAGATTGGGCGTTAAAAATCAATGACGCTCTGTGGGCATATCGTACTGCCTATAAAACACCCATTGGTACCACCCCTTTCAGACTAATCTATGGTAAGTCATGTCACTTACCAATAGAACAAGAGCACAAAGCCAGTTGGGCCATTAAAAGTTTGAATTTTGACCTTTCTAGGGCTAGAGAGAAACGTTTTCTCCAAATGAATGAGCTTGATGAACTTAGGATGAGTGCCTATGAAAATGAAAGAATCTACAAAGACTGAACCAAAATGTGGCATGATGGTCATATCAAGCACAAAGACATTAGAGAAGGGAATCAAGTTTTAGTTTTTAACTCAAGATTACGACTTTTCCTTGGAAAACTCAAGTCAAGATGGTATGGCCCTTACATTGTCAAGTGTGCGTATCCACACGATGCTTTTCTTCTCTGGGATAAAGTTTTGGGTGAATTTAAGGTCGATGGACACCGTCTTAAAAGATACATCACTACTGATGATGTCGTCGCCTCAGACTCAACCAAATATCCACCCTTGGAAGACCTGAACCTAACCGACCCCACAACTTCCCCGGAATCTAAATAATCTGATCCTTGTCGAGCCATGACGTAAACTAAGGCGCTATTGGGAGGCAGTCCAATACTATCTTCCATTCTTGTTCTTTCTTTTTCATCTCTTTTCTTTTTCTTTTTATGTTCTATTTCGTTCTTATCTGTTATCAAACCGACCAGTTACCACCACCAGCCGCTTGGCTCCAGCCTGATTTTGGGATGCCTCGACATCTCAAATGATCGGCTAGGCATCCAGCTGCTCAGCTCGCTCCCTGACCGTTCCGCAATACTTTCATGCAGTCGCCACCCTTTGCTTTCTTCTGTCCGGCACCTAAGGCAGACTAGTCGATCGGCTGGGTACCCATCCGATCAGCTCATTGCTCCATTGTTCTACATAACCCACCCAACGCAAGGCCACTCTCCCATCTCCTCGCTTACCCTAGCCTCCATCCTCACTTTCACTCGATCGCTTGAGCTTGTCGCCGCTTCGCGCGTCGTTTCCGCCTCTTCAGACGACCAGCCTGGTCCTTAGTTGGACGTCTAGCCTTTCTGCCGCTTGGGCCTTACGCTCACCGCTCGACCCAGCTGCTCGACCGCACCATCACAGTTGTTGTTCTAGATCTGCTCAACTGCCCACCAGGCTGCGACGTCGCTCGTCTCGCATGCCAGACGTCCGATCGGCCCTGCATCACCACCACCTTTTTTTCTCGACAAGTTGGTCATCGACTTGCTCCGCTGAGTGCTTAGATCCAGACTCAGTCGACCGCTTCATTTTACCAGCCCCCCATCTCAGATTAACAAAATGCTCATTTCATCAGCTAGACGATCGGTTTACTTGCTCAACTAATCGGCTCGTTCTCTGCAGCGGTCATGTTTAATCGTTTCCGCAAGGGAAAGGGTAAGGCATCTGTGTCTTCTTCCAGAGACCCTCCTCGCCATTCCAGTTCTCATCCCAGAATCCAATTCTGCACGCCCTCCCCTACTGGTGAGTCTTCCCCCGAGTTGGCCGAAGAGATGTGTTGTGACATCGATGAGGTGGATGAGGTTCTCCGTGAGATGGAGGACACTCAGAAGGCCGCCAACGGTCCAGACTCCACCATCCCCCGTTCACCCCATATAGCTCCCATTTCGGGTAGCTATGACTAGTTCACTAGCGTCGAGCACCGACAGCGTTATGAGGAGATGTATGTAATTGGTGTTTCCCTTCCCCGTTGGGCATGCGGCACAACCCTAGATGCTTTGGGAATTTGTGACTCTACCGACACTATCCTACGCAGAAACCACATCCATATCTTTCCCTACCATGTCACCTCTGTATAATGTGATCTCACCCTCAAGTTTTTTAGCACTTTCCGTAGGTTACACTGTTCTTTTGGAAGCTCGAGTTGCAAATTCCGGTTTTTTGGAGAAAATTTGCAGTCTTCTGCCAGGCAAATCACTTCTTTTATCCTCGATGGCAGATATGATTATTGTCTAGAATGATGTATGGTGCGTTCTCATGACTCCTACCCAGACAATTATGATAGAGATAAGTTTTGGGCTGAGATCACCGAGCTCCTACCTCGTCTTCCTAATGGGCCTAAGGCCTCTTGCATCCACAACTCGGCGGTCCATTACCTTCACTGAATCTTAGCATGTACCATCTTCAGTCGGGAAGGTACTCAGGGAGAAATCACTTAGGTAGAACTTTATGCTCTCTGGTGTCTTTTACATGAAGAGCCTTTTAACTGGGGCAATGCTATTGTTGAGCACTTTGGTACCCAAGCCAGCCGAGCCACCTTCCAGACGTCGAACTAGGCGATGAGCAGACGATGATGCTGGCCCATACGGCTTCTATGAGATCCAGACTCAACTGGATGAAATTCAGCGAGAGCAGTAGAGACAGGGCCACCAGCTCAATCACATGTACCTAATGCAGCATTCGCAGGAGTCTAGGCATGTGGACTGCGGTCACTATGCCCCTACTCGACCAGCATATGAGGAGTATGGGGCACAGCAGAGTTATCTAGGTCCTAACTCTCCTTATTGGGGAAACTACTATTGTCTCCAGCAGCACCCTCCACCGCAGTAACTCTTCCCTCCATCTCATTCTAAGAGTTAAGAAACATGAGCACCAGGACCAATGGGCTCATGTGGAGATCATCTTTAGTGGATTTCTAATTCACTTGCCTTCATCGAACCCGTCGTTTAAGGATTAATTGTTTGCCTAGGCTAACGTGGTGAAAACCCCAAGAGCCTCGATTCTCTCCCTTGATTTCAACCTTCGTTGATTTGCTTTCTTTACTTCTAGTCTTTTTCATTCACAATAGTCTACTTGTGCTAACAATTATTTGTTTCTTTTCCTTGTGACAGGGGAAAAATAAATTCTTGTTATTACATTGTTACTTTGTGTTTATTTCTTGTTTTATTGTAATCAACCAAACCCACATCCCGATCTTTACTTTCCGTTTTAAATCTGAAAATACAAAACAAATAGTTCTTCAAAAATTGATTGGGATAAAGGAAACAATCTTAAAAAGTTTTCTTGTGGGATCGAACCTTCTATGCTAGCCTTAATCGGAAGTAGAAAAGGATTAAACTCTAGGATAATAATATTAGTGATTTTAAGTGCTAAACAAAGCATTAACTATATATATATATATATATATATATATATATGTATATGTATATATATATATAGAGAGAGAGAGAGAGTCAGGCTAGAATACACTCAAGTAGTTTTTCATGATGCAATATTTTCTTCAAAAATCTAATCCATTGATCTTCTTAAACATCTTGTGAATAGTTCATATACAAAATTTTAGCAAATTTGGACATTTATAGGTCATGTTATAAAGACCGCAAAAATTATGCATTTCAAATTAGTTTCGCACGTCGATTTTGTTACCCTTGGATGCATCTTTGAGTCTTATGAGTACTGATCCTCAATTAGAGACAATGAAGATAGCTGCCTCTTCCTACCTTGCCCGATTGCTCAAGAGAGGGGAGGAGGAGAAAAGAAAGTATTAGGTCTAAACACAACGAAATAATGAAATTAACATAACAAAATTGCAAGGCTACTTTATTTCAAAACTAGAAGAATATAAGAAAATTTGCTCCAGAATGCTAATACAAGAAAACCCGAGATGCCTCTAGAGGAGGAAATGCCCCTCCTTTTATAGGAGAGGGAGGGGGCACTTTTACAATTAGGGTGAAGGGTTTTGAGGCTGGCGGCTGGCTTCTTGGTTGTCTGCGCGCCGCCAACTGACCAGTTCAGAAATGAATCGATCGGCTGGATGCTGGTGGATGGAGTCTGCCAAGCGATCGGCTGCCAACCCTAATTAGGGTGGCGGCGCAGTCAAAACATCTTGGTGTGTTTCTTCCCATCAATAGGGCTTGGGCCGAGCATTTGGACTAGGAATCGGGCGATCTGGTCGGTCTTCTGGTCAAGAGCAATGATCGATGCTAGAACGCAAAATGAGCGGTTGAACAACTGAGACAATCAGGTTGTGATAGTCAAATGATCGGTTGGTGATGTCAAATGATCGGTTCAGGTCCTGAAACTGCAATAAAATGCACATGATTGTCAGATTTGTGATAAAAACAAAAAATATCAATTTGTGCAATTTTAGGAGATGAATTGAGTATTTCTATGTGACAAGCTTAATAATTTGTAGAAAAGAAGTGTTAAAATAGTACTCATCAAAATACCACAGACTTAAAGTTTTTCTTGTCCTGAAGCAATTGAAAAATCAAAATAATCAAAGGTTTTGGAAATCAAGTTCATCCTCCTTAGATTAGTAATTCTTCTATCCTTTTCATGGCCAAGCGACCCATCTCCTAGAACAACAAATTGCAAGCTCTATGTTTCTTATGAAAACATTTTTCATAACTTAATTTTTTTAAACTTATACTTTGTAAAGATAGTCTTGATCTAACTTGCGCTTCGACACTCAATTTTCAATTTTTTTTTAATTGGGTTGATTGTTGCACGTGAATAGAGAAATTTGAGGTGTGACGGAAGAATCCCTCCTCTATTCGACTTGGGATATTTTTTTTATGGACTTGTGATTACATTGACCACAATTTTTTATGTACCTTTTTGGTATCTTTTGATGGTACGGCCCTTTTTAGGGTATGTAAGAAGAGCATGCCAACCCAGACTTAGAGTTTGGCGTGCGATTTATTTTTCCCGTGCAACAAAAAATGCTTTTTTTAGTGTTGTTGCATAAGATAGACAAGACATGTAGCTACATTATATGAGAGTAAAAATAATAAGTTAATCTAATGCTAAAAATAAGAAAATCTACATTTGATTCTATTTGATACTCTAAGGCTTGACACCGTTTCAAAGAATTACTTTCATGATCATTGGGAACTTGATATTTCAAAGTTTTTTGAATAATTTTGAGAATGCAATTATTTTAATAAATTTCATTTTTGCTGATAAAACACAACATTCGACCGACTAGATAAAGGCCTATGTTTGAAAGAGAAACAATGCAATACAAAATAAAATGCAAAAAGAAATGCTGAAAAGGGAAGATAGAGGGTGGATCACGTACCACCCACCCCACCCCAGACTTAGAATATTGCTCAGCCTAATCCAAATGGGCTCAAAATTTTTAGGTAGCCTATTTATAGTATGATGGTGAAGATGAATGGTTTACATTTTACAATAAACTATCTTGATATGCAAACACACTTGAGTGTATTCGTATGATCTGTACACTTGAGTGTATTCTAGCCTGGCTATATATATATATATATATATATATATATATATATATATATATATATATATATATATATATATATATATATATATTGTCTATATATATATATATATATATATTGTCTATATATATATATATATATAGTGTGTGGGGGTGTATATACTGAATCCCATCACTTGAGAGGCAACCTCAATCGTTCTCCTTCCTGGGTATGATCACAAACAATCCAGTGAAATGCATATACTGAATAGTATACGACTCTGATCTTCCACTAAGGGAAAACATGTTTCACTATCCAACAAGTATTGACGCTGAAGATGGATCTATGGCACCGAGCAACTATATGATTAGGGTTTTACTTGATTAGTTAGGCCAATTGAGTATGTTTTATAATCAATCAAGTTACAACGTACAAAGCATAAACAAACTCTACAAAGATAAGGGAGCATTACCACTCCAGAAGATTTAAAAAGCACAAAGTATACACTTGTCACATCATTACTTGGTATTACGGCCATGCTTGGCCATCAAATTATCACATCACTAGGGAATAACAATACCTCATCTCATCATTGGAGAATATCACCTCACATTTAGGCATAAGGCCTCTTCCAAGTCATAAGTCCCAAATCACATGATCACTTGTCTCAGCATGCCTCTTACATACTCATAATCATCACTCTGTGTCATTTCAATTATGTCATAGCATTCACTGGCTATGTTATTCATTCCACCTACATGTTTAGGAGTACACAAGTAGGAGAGAAAAACATCAACTCATGCCATTTATTCAAGCATGCTCAACAAGTATAAGATACATTCAAGAATTAGAGTTAGGGTGTTTCCATATAGCCAATTGGGGTTTCCAGCTGAATAATATTCATATAACCCTAGATACACCATCTCCCACTTCCTTGGAGCATATGAGACTAGAATTCCTATCATAGTCATCCAATCAATCAATCCAACTAAGTCAGCACCCTATTGGGATTGAAACACATCATAACACATGTAGTAACCCACTAGGTCCACATCCTATAGTGACTACTTGACCAAAAGAGTTAACCCACAAAGGGCTTTGACCACAACACATGGGTTTCAACCTCTGTTACGATCGAAACAAAACATGTAGCAACCCATCAAACCAAAACATATGTATCAACTGCAAGAGATTGTTGTGACCAAAAAAAGATCAAGGTGTAGAGAACAAGGGTGATTAGATTTAGCCATGAAGCACCTACAACACACCACCATAAGTGCCCTATCCAATGCAAACCAAAGCTCATGTTATGATCATAAGAAAACCAAAAGTTGTGACCAACCCACAACTAGGGTTAGGGTGTGTTGCGCCCGAAACAACCCAACCAACAACATGTAACGACCAACTTGAAAGAATAGCACCAAGGCAAGTTTAGGGACCTCAAGGTCAAGCTACTCCAAACAACAAATAACCAACTTCCAAAATAGAACCAAACTTTGATCAAAAATAGATGTTAATCATCAAGAAAATGAAGCATCATCAAGAGGGAAAGCTCCATGCAAAGAGGAACATCAGAACCCTAACAAACATCACCAAGGTGCACATGGGAAAAACCATTATAACAAGAGGAAAGCCAAATGTACAACTCAAATAACTAAAAATTTGAAACCTCCAAAATATTATGATAACCAAAGCATAGCATGGTGATAGTACCAAAGGCAAAACTGAATGTTGAAACAACAACTCCACCTTCACTTAGAATTCGGGTGCATGAAATTAGGGTTTAGGAGAAAGAGTAATAAATAAGAGAATACTTCAAAACCTAAAACCTTAGATCATAATCACATCAATTAACAGCTTTAGTTCATGTTTTAGAGATTAGGACAGCAACATGCAAGCAAGAACATAGTGTAATAATAGAAGAGGGGAAAGTTATATAATCGTCCTTAAGAAGAAGATCAAGCTCCAAAGAAAAAAGCTCTAAGAGATCAAGCTCCACCTGGCCAGATCACAGGAAAGGAAGGAAGAAGGTTCAATAGAAATGAGATCATGGTGATAGAGATACTTATCAAGAAAGAAGATCACTAAGGGTCACCACATGAAAATGATCAAGCTCAAGATCACCACATGCAAGGATGGTCGACCACCAAAGCACCAACATCAGCCCTCTCTATCTCTATCGAGCTCCAAGGTTGGCTCAAGAAAGAAAGAGGAAGGATATAGACTTAAAAGGATTGGTTGCATGTGAAGGAGAGATCTTATATACACATGGGTTAGGAGGGAGGTAAGGATATGATGTGTTAAGACATAAGAGCACCACAAAGAAACTTGTCCCTTAAAAGAGCGACCATGCAACCACTTAAGAGATGCATGCATCGAGGGTGATAAAATCAAGGTGGTGTAGCAACCACATGGTCCACTACACACCCTGTTGCGGTATCAACAACCCTAGGATCACCATGTAGCGACCACTACACATACCCAAATAAGGCAAGGTTGCTACACTCCACAACGCTAGGAACCCTAGCGACTAAAAAGCAAAACTAGGATACCATGGTTGCAACAAACATTAACCCTAGCGACTATAACGTGCACTCACGATTCCTTGGGAGTTAATCCCTCAAATTTGGAGGGTCATCAACCAACATAATTATGAATAGGAATCCCAAACGGTCAACGCTTGGTCAACTCACTCAAACGGTCTTGAAACCATTTTCCCAAACAGGTCAAGTTAATCAGGTTGAAAATCAGCATTTAATTCAATTCGATTTGCCTAATTGGTTGGCCTTCAACCTACGATTCCTTTGGAGTTAACCCCTCAAATTTGGTGGGTCATTAGCCTGCATAATTAGGAACAAAATTCACAAACAGTCAACGCTTGGTCAACCATCTCAAACAGTCTTGAAACCGTTTTCTCCCAAACGGTTGCAAACCGTTTGCCTTTAAACGGTTTGCTGAAACCGCATAGCCAATCAAATTAAAACGATTTGGAATAGCTATCAAAATTTTTTGGCTTGGTACTTTTCTTTGGATAAGCATCTAGGATGATGTCATAATCCCCTTCCTTCGAACAACCAAGAACAGCAACCTTTCTTGATGGAAATTGCAGCAAAGAAACAAGAGTGTAGCAATTTAAAGAAAACAATCAACAAAGTATAGAGAATTGATGCAATATCAATGATTAAGGGTTTGAGTTATAAAACCCACCTCAAATCTGATCTCCAAGCTCCAATCTACACGGCTCTAAGGGTGGATGAAGCTTCTCCAACTATTCCAAGGCTCAACTTCAAGATTTGGAGTGAAATGATCGGCTAGAATTGAAGATTGAGTGAAGAAATGAAGGAATTACACATTGTTTTATGATTTTCACCATGAAATCATGAAGAAAGAAGATCAAAGGTTTACCAACAGGTTGGGGACGTGATCCCTGCTGTTCTTAGCCTTCTTGGTTGGTTTTGCAAGCAAGGAGAAGAAGTGGGGTCGTAAAAGCCTTTCATTTGGCTTGGAAAAAGTACTTTTATAAGAAAATTGAGGAGAGAGAAGATACTTTATAAAAGTCTTTTAATTCCAAAATTGTTGCCACCACTTCCCCCTTGGTTTCTTGCATGCAAGGGAATCTCTATCCCCACCGAACTCCCTTCCATTATCCATGAATTAAGGGAAAAGAAAATAAGCACCTTAATGCTTATTATATTAATATCCCATATGTGAGTGAAAATTACTTTCCTTTATAATAATGGTGAGTGGAATTTCACCTCCTTAGGATATTTTCGTTCCTTATCTTGGAAAAAGAACGTCCATCCTTATTCAAAATCAACCAATAACATTTTGGTTGAAGGCCCTTTAATTAATACATTCATTTTTGCCCTAAATTCAATTAGGGTTTCACTTATGATTAAATGTTGATTATTTTAATATCAAGATTCTCTCTCCTCCAACTTAATTCAAATGAGATGCCCCTCTCATTTTCTTTGCTCTACATGATGCCAAGAAACATTAAGGACCTTATATAAGTGGTAATTTGCATATTGAACCCTAGGTTTTGGGTAAATTGCACTTTATAACAAAACTAGGTTTTAATGCACAACATTGTCTAACAAGCTCTATCTTGGTGTCCAGGCTTGTAGAAGCCTTACCACTACATCATATTCATTCTTATGATGTCTCAACATCAGGGGAACATATTATCATGTGAAATTTGCTATTTTACCCCTCAACTTGGGTAATTTGCACTTTAGTCCAAAATGAGCAATCATTGCTTCAACATTGTTCAAACAGGACCAAAATTGAAACACAAGTTTCTCATGAGCCCTAATTACTTTTCCCAAGATAGGATTAAGAATCTACTTAACCTTATTAAGCAAAACATCTAGGGTTAACTCATAACCCAGGTCAGGGATGTTACACTTCAAGTCTGAACTAAACCAATTTATGCCTTGTTTAAAGCATTATATGCAGAAAGTACCTTACTTTAAGTCTGGATTAAACCAATTTAGATGATTTCATGTTTGGATTGGATCAAATTGGCTCCCATTTTTGTGAAATAAGGTCTGAATTTTGTATGTATGGTTAAATTAATCGCTATGTGTATCACTGCATTGTACCAAGTAAATATTGTGAAGTGGCCAATAAGTGAAGCAACTTTGTCTACGTAGTAGGATGACATTTGGACTGATATTCCTACCATAGGATCTGTGTTTCCTAAAAAGGGTGGAAGTCCTTATCTTGAGATATTTCCATAGTAACATCCCTGACCTGGGTTATGTGTTAACCCTAGATGTTTTGCTTAATAAGGTTGAGTAGATTCTTAATCTTATCTTGAGAAAAGTAATTAGGGCTCATGAGAAACTTATGTTTCAATTTTGGTCATGTTTGAACAATGTTGAAGCAATGTTTGCTTATTTTGGACTAAAGTGCAAATTACCCAAGTTGAGGGGTTAAATTGCAAATGTTGCATGATAAGATGTTCCTCTGATGTTGAGACATCATAAGAATGAATATGATGTAGTGGTATGGTTTTCACAAGCTTGGGCACCAAGATTAAGCTTGTAAAGCAATCCTTGTGCATTAAAACCTAGTTTTGTTATAAAGTGCAATTTACCCAAAACCTAGGGTTCAATATGCAAATTACCACTTATATAAGGTCCTTAATGTTTCTTGGCATCATGTAGAGCAAAGAAAATGAGAGGGGCATCTCATTTGAATTAAGTTGGAGAAGAGAGAATCTTGATATTAAAATAATCAACATTTAATCATAAGTGAAACCCTAATTGAATTTAGGGCAAAAATGAATGTATTAATTAAAGGGCCTTCAACCAAAATGTTATTGGTTTATTTTGAATAAGGATGGACGTTCTTTTTCCAAGATAAGGAACGAAAATATCCTAAGGAGGTGAAATTCCACTCACCATTATTATAAAGGAAAGTAATTTTCACTCACATATGGGATATTAATATAATAAGCATTAAGGTGCTTATTTTCTTTTCCCTTAATTCATGGATAATGGAAGGGAGTTCGGTGGGGATAGAGATTCCCTTGCATGCAAGAAACCAAGGGGGAAGTGGTGGCAACAATTTTGGAATTAAAAGACTTTTATAAAGTATCTTCTCTCTCCTCAATTTTCTTATAAAAGTACTTTTTCCAAGCCAAATGAAAGGCTTTTACGACCCCACTTCTTCTCCTTGCTTGCAAAACCGACCAAGAAGGCTAAGCACAGCAGGGATCACGTCCCCAACCTGTTGGTAAACCTTTGATCTTCTTTCTTCATGATTTCATGGTGAAAATCATAAAACAATGTGTAATTCCTTCATTTCTTCACTCAATCTTCAATTCTAGCCGATCATTTCACTCCAAATCTTGAAGTTGAGCCTTGGAATAGTTGGAGAAGCTTCATCCACCATTATAGCCGTGTATCTTGGAGCTTGGAGATCATATTTGAGGCGGGTTTTATAACTCAAACCCTTAATCATTGATATTGCATCAATTCTCTATACTTTGTTGATTGTTTTCTTTAAATTGTTACACTCTTGTTTCTTTGCTGCAATTTCCATCAAGAACGGTTGCTGTCTTGGTTGTTCGAAGGAATGGGATTATGACATCATTCTAGATGCTTATCCAAATAAAAGTACCAAGCCAAACGGTTTTGATAGCTATTCCAAATCGTTTTAATTTGATTGGCTATGCGGTTTCAGCAAACCGTTTAAAGGCAAACGGTTTGAAACCGTTTGGGAGAAAATGGTTTCAAGACCGTTTGATATGGTTGACCAAGCATTGACCGTTTGGGAATTTTGTTTCTAATTATTTAGGCTAATGACCCACCAAATTTGAGGGGTTAACGCCAAAGGAATCGTAGGTTTAAGGCCAATCAATTAGGCAAATCGAATTGAATTAAATACTGATTTTCGACCTGATTAACTTGACCTGTTTGGTAAAACGGTTTAAAGACCATTTGAGTGAGTTGACCAATCATTGACCGTTTGGGATTCCTGTTCATAATTATGTTGGTTGATGCCCTCCAAATTTTAGGGATTAACTCCCAAGGAATCGTGAGTTGAAGGCTAATCAATTAGGGAAACCTAATTGGATTAAGTGCTGATTATCAATCTGATTTAATTGAACTTTTTGGGCAAACGGTCTCAAGACCGTTTGCATGCGTTGACAAAGGGTTGACCGTTTGGGATTACTGTTCCTAATGATTTGCTCTAATGACCCACCAAATTTTAGGTATTAACTCCCAAGGAATCGTGAGTTGAAGGCTATTCAATTGGGCAAACCCTAATTGAAAACAGTGCTGAAATTCCAATGAGTTAATTGGAGATTTTGGGTTGATTAGCCCAAACGGTTTCAAGACCGTTTGGGGATCACCCACCCGGGGTGCCAACAGCTCTACACCAGGGCCTACACCAGCAGCCCCTACTCTGCCACCGTCCACCAGTACTCAGACAGAGTACAGTTGGACAATGTCGGACGTGAATCACCTTTACGGCTATGTGCAGCGGAGATTTGATCACCTAGACACCCGCCTTGACCAGATGGGCGCGCAGTACGACACCCGGTTTGACCATTTGAGTGCACAATACACTACTATGTATGACATGGTCAACAGGATGGATGTGTGGCACATCTCGCAAGGCCACACCCTGCACCGCAGTCTTTCCAGAATCCTCCCCGCCAGGAGACCGCAGTTCTAGAGGTTCCACAACATGATTTTCCCCAGCAACAGCCACAGCAGGACCAGCAGCAGTAGCCAGACTCATCTGCCACGCCGATGGACATCCTTGACATCATCAGTCAGTTCTTCCCAGAGTAGGGAGGCGGCGGATCCTTTTTCTAATTTCTTCATGACAGGTATTTGGTTGTGCCCCCCCAAGCTTGAAATCAGCAGTGTCCTCACTGCTTCAATCAAACTTATGGAGTTCACAACCAAATACCTGTCATGAAGAAATTAGAAAAAGGATCCACCATTATAATATAGCGAGAGGGCATAGGTTTTAGTAACTCGGGTGCAGAGGTAGTGTAAACCCAAAAATGTTAAATGATCTACTACCTCATTTTTGAAACCCAATTTGGTAAGGGCTTCATCGCACATATAGCGAGAGGGCAAAATGTGCCTTGTGATGAGGAACTGGTAGTCAGCGTCCTCCTCGGGCTTGACCCTGAACTGAGTTGATGGTACAAACATTGCAGGTGCTGGTGCGGAAGGTGTTGCTTCAGTTGCGGGAGGTGCAGCAGATGAGGAAGTTGTTCCATGGCGTCGGCCTGACTTCTGTTTGATTGGTGCCATTCAATCTGCAATGGTGCACAGTGTGTATAGATGATGCACGACATGCAACTGTATTGTTCGTCTTCTTCAGACAGCTAAATGCACGGCGTGCAAGGTGAGTGCACGGCGTGCACCTGCAGATTTGGGGCAATTCAGAAATCTACACAGACTGCTGTGATTTTGGCCAAGGTGGGTGCTGCTTCGGCATCGTCGGAGAAGAAGAAGGTAGCTGATGCTAGATCGACGGAGAAGAAACGTCGGCTGCTTGGGCGGCGCTGGCAGCTGCACGACTGATGGCTGTGCAGACGGGGATGCTGCTAGGCTGCTGCTAGTTGCTTATGAGTAGAAGAAGTATCTGCTAGGGTTGCTAGCTGCTTCGAGATAGATGACGGCGGCAGGTTCGGTGGCGGATGCACGGCTGCTAGCTGCTACTGCTTAGTCGACGGAGAAGCACGGCGGGCAGAAAGGTGACAGCTGCTGGTGGCGTTTCTACTGCCTAGCTTTGGAGGACGATGGCGGCAGGTAGAGGGATGCCTATGGAGCGGCCGAGATGGAGAAGGAAACCGACACACGGGTGCTGCTGAGGATGCACGGTTGCTGAGGAAGAAGAAGGCACGTGCACGACTGGTGGAACGATGTGTGTTTGCTCTGGCTCTGGTGGGCGGTGGCTCACACGGCTTAGGGTCGGGGTGCACGACTGCTAGGGTTGGAGTGATTAGGTCATGCACTCCGGACCTTTTTGTCTAAACTTTACGAGTAAGTGCATGGCGTGCGTTTGAACTGCACGTCGTGCACTTCTATAAAGTTTGTTTTTAAAGTTCTCCCTTACGTCTAGGTGCACGGTGTGCATTTTGGAAATGCACGTCGTGCAAGTTTCCAGAAAGTTCACAGAATTCCATTTCCCAAGTGCACGGCATGCGTTTGGACAATGCACGCCGTGTCAGTTTCCAGAAGATTTACAGAAATTGTCGAAGACCAGGTACACGCCGTGCAGATATAAAATGCACGACGTGCATGTTTCCAGATAGTTGCAGCAATTTCTAATTCCCAGATGCACGTTGTGCGCGTTGAAAATGCACGGCGTGTTATATTCTAGAAAAATTCCAGATTGTCAAACTTCCAGCCGCACGACGTGCATATTAATAACGCACGTTGTGTGAGTTTCCAGAGAGTAGACAAAATTTCCAATATCTAGATGCACGTCGTGCATCTTGACAATGCACGACGTGTCATTTTCCAAAACATCTTTTTACTGCATTTTGTATTGAAGTGCACGCCGTGTCTTCAAAATACACGCCGTGCACTTTGCGATTTCTGCAGAAAATTGCAGTCAGTCAGCAGTAAACTATGACAGATAGAGTAGAAATCAAGTCTAGATTATTACATTTATCCATGACAGGCTTATTAATGAAATTAAAGAGTGTTTTTGACTCGAAAAACTTAAAAGAAATCTATCCTAATGTGGGATCAACTCCCACGAGGTCCTCCATTTAGAGTCCAGAGTAAGACTTCTTCTAAATCTTCAGGCATCTTTGAGGGAGCAAGAGGCTCCTTTCTCCACTTCTTCTCTGCAAGAGTAGTGTTGGCAACGTTGTCCATTGACCTTGAATGTTCCATCTTTGCCTTGGAGTTCTACAACTCCATACGGAAAAATCTTTAGCACTAGGAACGGGCCGGACCACTTTGATTTCAGCTTTCCTAGAAAAAACTTTAATCTAGAGTTGAATAACAATACTTTGTCTCCTTCTTGGAAGTTTTTCCTGCGAATTCTTTTATCATGCCAAGCCTTTGTTCTTTCTTTGTACAACTTTGCATTCTCATAGGCATCAAGACAAACTTCTTCAAGCTCCTGCAGCTGTAAAAGACGTTTTTCTCCTACTCTCTTCATATCGAAATTCAAGAACTTAATTGCCCATAAAGCACGGTGCTCTAATTCCATTGGAAGGTGACATGTTTTTCCATAGATCAACTTGAATGGAGTAGTCCCAATGATGGTTTTGTAGGCTGTGCGATATGCCCATAGTGCGTCATCTATCTTCAATGCCCAATCTTTCCTTGAACTAGAGACAGTCTTTTCAAGAATATTCTTCAGTTGCCTATTTGAAATCTCTACTTGCCCGGATGTTTGGGGGTGGTAGGGTGTAGAGATCTTATGAGTCACACCATATTTGGAGAGAAGATTTTTAAATTGTTTTTCATCAAAGTGTGTGCCTCCATCAGAAATTACAGCACGTGGAACTCCAAACTGAGGGAATATAATCTTTTGAAAAAGCTTAATTACAGATTTGGCATTCGGTGCTTGGGTTGGAATGGCTTCAACCCACTTAGATACATATTCACAAGCAACAAGAATGTATTGATACCCGCAGGAAGATGGGAATGGTTCCATGTAGTCCACTCCCCATACATCGAACACCTCAACCTCTAAGATAGAGTTGAGTGGCATGTCGTTGCGGCGGGATATGCCTCCTGTCCTTTGACACCTATCACAAGATTTGACGAATAGATTGACATCTTTGAATAATGTGGGCCAATAGAAACCAGCTTGAAGTATTTTTGCAGCAGTCTTTTCTCCTCTGAAATGTCCTCCATAAGGGGAGGCATGGCATTCATCAATGATGTTTGGAACCTCCTCTTCAACAACACACCTCCGGATTAGCCCATCACTTCCATGCTGAATTGAATAGCAACGGGTCATCCCAATAATAGAATTTTACATCATGAAAGAATTTCTTCTTTTGTTGATATGTCAAATCCGGTGGTAGCTGTCCAGTAGCAAGAAAATTAGCGATGTCTGCAAACCATGGTGCTTGAGTTGATGACAATGCGTAGAGTTTTTCAATAGGCAATTGATCCTCAATTGGTAATAGATCTTCAGCCTCCGTGGTCAATCTAGAGAGGTGATCGGCAACACTATTTTCAGTACCTTTCTTGTCTCGGATTTCAAGATCAAACTCTTGCAGGAGTAGTATCCAGCGAATAAGGCATGGTTTGGCATCTATTTTATTCAGAAAATACTTAACGGTAGCATGATCAGTATATACAATCACCTTTGACCCTACCAAATATTGTCAGAACTTGTCAAATGCATATACAATTGCAAGCATTTCTTTCTCCGTGGTTGTATAGTTGATTTGTGCTTCATCGAGAGTTTTGTTGGCATAATAGATGGCATGAAGTTTCTTCTCTCTCTGTTGTCCCAAAACAACTCCCACTGCATAATCGCTTGCATCACACATTAGTTCAAAAGGAGAATCCCAGTCCGGAGGTTGAATAATTGGGGCTGAAATGAGAGCCTTTTGAGTTTGGAAAAGGCTGCTTGGAAATCGTCATCAAACACAAATTTTGTATCCTTTGCAAGTAGAGAACACAATGGCTTTGCAATTTTTGACAAATCTTTAATGAATCTTCTGTAAAAACATGCATGTCCTAAAAAACTGCAAATGTCTTTAACTGAAGATGGAGTAGACATTTTCTCAATTGCTTCAACCATTGCCTTGTCCACTTCAATACCCTTGTTAGATACAACATGTCCTAGTACTACACCGGATTGTACCATGAAATGGCACTTCTCCCAATTTAGCACTAGGTTAACCTTTTTATAGTGGGCTAAGACTAGAGACAGGTTCAATAAACATTGATTAAAAGAGTCACCGTACACGCTAAAGTCATCCATACAAATCTCCATTATATTTTCAATAAAATCAGAGAATATGGCCATCATACACCGCTGAAAAGTAGCGGGAGCGTTACAAAGACCAAACGACATACGGCGATAAGCATATGTTCCATAAGTACAAGTAAAAGTGGTTTTCTCTTGGTTGGGAAGATAGATAGGAATCTAAAAAAATCCAGAATACCCGTCCAAGTAACAAAAATAAGAATGCTTGGCAAGATGTTCAAGCATCAAATCAATGAAAGGCAATGGAAAATGATCTTTGCGGGTTTCCTTGTTCAAATGCCGATAGTCAATACACATACGCCAGCCGGTAACCATGTGTGTTTGTATTAACTCATCATTGTCTCCTTTAATGATAGTTGCACCCCCTTTTTAGGTACCACGTGAATGGAACTAACCCAGGGGTTGTCACTTATTGGATAAATGATTCCAGCATCAATTAACTTGAAAATTTGGGTATGGACCAGTAGCAGCAGCTAGACTCATCTGCCACGCCGATGGACATCCCTGACATCATCAGTCAGTTCTTCCCAGAGTAGGGAGGCGGCGGATCCTTTTTCTAATTTCTTC